>VZRU01010759.1:0-10496 GCA_013398155.1 Pedionomus torquatus
TTTTTTTTTTTTACCTTTCCCTCCTTTTTTAGTCCAGGACTAAAAAGTCATTAGGCAAAGTCTGGACTGCCCTGCCATATAGTAAAAGACAAGCATTCACATTGGGTCTCCGTCGTGGAAATGCCCTCCCTGCCCAGGGTTACAGTGTGAGGAGCGTGGGAGTGGGAGAAGAGAAAGCCCTTTTCAGAGGCAGAGCCTCCTGACTCTGCTTTTTTTTTCCCCCCAGCAGCACTGGTTTTGTTTGTTGTTTTTAATTCCAGGCACAGGCTGGCTGGCTCCAGCACGATTTTGGACACCTTTCGGTCTTTAGCAAGTCCAAGTGGAACCACTGGGTGCACAAGTTCGTGATCGGCCATCTGAAGGTGGGCGTTGAGTGCTGAGAGGGACTGCTAGAGCCTCGCTTGGGATGCTCTGCAGTCAAAAACCCAGTCTCAGTATAAGAAGAAAACAAATGCAAGGAACTGCTGGGGTGGGAGGACCAAGGGCAGAAGATACATCTTCTTTACGGCGCTCTCTTCCTGCAGGGAGCACCAGCCAGCTGGTGGAATCACCTCCACTTCCAACACCACGCTAAACCCAACTGCTTCCGAAAGGACCCCGACGTTAACATGCACCCCTTGTTTTTCGCTTTGGGCAAAACACTCTCCGTAGAGGTGAGACCTGGTGAAGGCTGGGAGGTTGCCATGTTTTGGATTGCGATTTGGGAAGCTGTAGGGAGGTTGGAGACTGGTGACCAGTTGGTTTGGACATTGAGTTGTCTCTGTAGTTCAGGAATTTAGAGAAGGTGCAGCTTGGATCTCATGGCCTTTGAAAACAAGAAGGAAAAAGATCCTGATGCATCACTAGTGTCCGTGTACTTGATGCTGCAGCTGGTGTTTTATTGGGTTTTGCCCCAACACAGCCTCACTGTGGGTTGAATATTTCTAAATTTTATTCTGGAGGTTTAAACCAAACCGTCAAAACGACTTCTGTAAAACGAGAAGCGCATCCAGAAAACCAGTTTGAATTGACCTGCTATTTTTATATAATGCTATTTTGCCTGTCAGGAACCCCTGCTATCCCTTAGTAATACTCCAACACTTCTGGGATTTTCATGTTCTTAAAATTTTGATGGAAGGTTTTTTTTTTTTTGCTGCGTTTTAAAATAAGAAAGAGATATTTGTCACAATCTCTCTGTGGAGAGACTCGGAGACGAGATGGCAAGTTGGCTGTGGCTAATTTTGGTGTTTTGGGAACCGGCGCAGCGGTTGGCAAGCGAGGGCGAAGCGGAACGTTTGCAGTGACTGGTCAAAGAAGGTATTTCAGCCTTCTCAGTCTGACAGTGGCTGTCAAACTGCGTCCCGTCTGGAGTCCAGCTGGATTTCGGGTCCAGCTCTGAAGTTAACTGAGCGGCTTTAGCACATACTGGTGCTTTTAAAAAAAAAATATAGTTGCAGAAGTTCCTGGTGTTTGCTGACTTAAATGCTCTGATTCGCTTTGAAGCTAAGGGGGGAGCAATTCGTAATTGGTTTGGAGTAATTCCTTAAGGCAGTTTGTGACGTGATCTGTTATGTTTCTACAGCAAATGCTGAAAAATCAGCAATTTTATCCTCCCTCTGAGTTTATCCTCCCTCAGAGGGAGGAGAATCTGCTCACTGCTCTTCTTGTGAACACAATTTAGCGCCTAGATGCTCCTTTCTCTGCTTTGGGTATTAATTGCAACTAAGTGGGGGTCCTACACATCTTTATTAATAATATCAAAGGTCTTCCTTTTTTTTCCTGAAGCTGTATTGGCAGCGAACTTGTTCTGGGTGCCTGATGTGGGTTTAAGAGTTGTGAGGTGACTCTGCCCTCTGTAGGGAAAGAGCTTCCAGTACATGTTGCTGTTGTTGGGGACCACCTAGCCTTTTGGGCATCCAAGGCAGGGATGAAACCTTAGCACAGCAGTCCTAGATGGAAATTCCAGGAGACGATGAGGCCAGCGGTGTGGTGGAAGCTGCTATGGGTTTGATAGAACGTCTCTTTCAAAAGTTAGGAGGTATCTAAGTACACATTTCTTTAAAAGCAGAGGTAGGAGTTAGAACGGGTCCAACTGAGGGCCACAAAGATGATTATAAGGATGGAGCACCTCTCCTATGAAGACAGACTGAGAGAGCTGGGGCTGTTCAGCCTGGAAAAGAGAAGGCTCCGGGGAGACCTTAGAGCAGCCTTCCAGGATCTGAAGGGAGCTCCAGGAGAGCAGGAGAGGGACTCTTGGTCAGGGAGTGTAGTGATAGGACAAGGAGTAATGGTTTTAAACTGGAAGAGGGGAGATTCAGATTGGATATTAGGAAAAAATTCTTTCCTGTGAGGGTGGTGAGGCACTGGAACGGGCTGCCCAGGGAGGTTGTGGCTGCCCCATCCCTGGAAGTATTTAAGGCCAGGCTTGATAGGGCTTGGAGCAACCTGGTGTGGTGGGAGGTGTCCCTGCCCAGGGCAGGGGGGTTGGAACACGATGATCTTCAAAGTCCTTTCCAACTCTAACCATTCTATGAGTCTATGATTCTATGCACAGATAGATGGCTTTAGCTTTCTTCACATTTGCTTATTTTAACAGCTCGGTGTACAAAAGAAGAAGTTCATGCCTTATAACCACCAGCACAAGTACTTCTTCATCAGTGAGTAACCCTACCCTTTCAGGGTTCTGTGGGCAACCTTCCCTCAACCCCTTCCTTTTCCAGCCCTGGGAAAGAAAAGGGCACAGTTAATGTCTCTGCACTCTCTTTCTCCGCTCCAGTCGGTCCCCCAGCTCTGGTGCCTCTTTACTTCCAGTGGTACATATTCTACTTTGCGATACAGCGGAAGCAGTGGGTGGTAAGTCAGCTCTGTGGCAACTTCTCCTTGTTTTCCAGAGGCATTTTCGGGGCAGAAAAGTTTCGGGGAGGAGCTCTGAACTGTCCATCTCGGTGGCAAAGGGTGTGGTGTCCAGTTTTGGGCCCCCTACCACAAGAAAGACATTGAGGTGCTGGAGGGGGTCCAGAGAAGGGCAACAAAGCTGGTGAGGGGTCTGGAGCACAAATCTTATGAGGAGAGGCTGAGGGAGCTGGGGTTGTTCAGCCTGAGGAAGAGGAGGCTGAGGGGAGACCTTCTCGCTCTCTCCAACTCCCTGAAAGGAGGCTGCAGAGAGGCAGGGGTTGGTCTCTTCTCCCAAGTTACAGATGACAGGACAAGGGGTGATGGCTTCAAGTTGCGCCAGGGGAAGTTCAGGGTAGATATNGTCTGTGATGTTCTGCCTCAGTCCAGGGTGTGGGAGGCTCTGGAAGCATTCCTTCTTCTGCAGGGCTGATGTTCATACGTGTCCTCCAGGTAGCCCGAGAGTCTAGTTTAAGGTAGAAGTGGTCATTCTGACCACTCCTTCTTTTGCTTTCCCAAGCCCATACGATAAACACTTGCGGGCACAGAAAAAGGGGGGAAGTAGCAGAAATCAGCAGGGGTCGGAGGAGGATTTGGTGCCTCTCCATTCTGTAAAGGGATGTATTAAAAATCAAGTAGCTTTCAGGTAGCCTGAAATGGGAATCCTCGCAGTGAAGGGGACCAGGGGGTGTGTAGCAGACCTTGGGAACTGTCAGGAAAGGGGTTTGTCAGGGGAAGACCTAGGACTTCGAGGAATAGCACGTCTTTTAGAGACTTTATTAAAAATGCAGAGGAAAGATGTCTGCTCTGTGAGCTGTGGCGGTTGGGGACAAGGCATCTTGCTGTTTTATTCTTGCTGGGAGGTGGGACAGTCAGGAGAAAATTAACACGAGGGAAAGAAGAAATTGCAGGAAATGTGAAGGGCAACAAAAGAGATGAGGAGGAGGTAAACCAAAGCTCTTTATTCTCTCAGTTGGCTAGGGGTTTGATTTTCTCACTGCTTATTTTCTCTTTAGATCTGGAGGAAAACATGGTGCTTCACAGCATGTCCTCTCCAGTGTTTGCCCTGTACTGGGCCCATAAGACCAGGATAATTCCCCAGCACGGGAATGGCTGTGTGCTTTGTGATGGGGCTGGGGAGGGAAAGATCCATCAACAGGAGATACTATGGGAGTTCTGCAAAGGGAGTGCCGTGTGGAGCCGATGGTAAATTCAGAAGTCAGGAATTCTTCCTCGTACTGAATTTTTATCTGTTCCCGATACTGCAGGACCTGGCCTGGATGCTGAGCTTCTACATCCGATTCTTTCTCACCTACTTGCCCTTACTGGGGGTGAAGGGTATCCTGGGGCTTCATCTGTTAGTCAGGTATCATTCAGCTTATAATTCCTCCTTTTTTATTTTTCTCTTGTTTGTTTACACCAATCCTTGGCTCCCTATTCCTCTATCTCCTTACGCCTTTCAGCGAGGCAGAGGTTGTTGTCTGTCAGGCGTGTGTCTTTTGTGTCTTCAGAAGGAAGGGCTGATCTGCTGATCAGATGTTTGAGGTTCCTGGTGCTCACGTTGTCGAGCCACACCTGGTCTGTTGTGTGTGTCTGTGCAAGCGTGTTGTACTGGCTCATTGCGAGATCTGTAATGGTTTTGTGTGTGTTTACATGCGCAGGTTTATAGAGAGTAACTGGTTTGTCTGGGTTACACAAATGAATCACATCCCCATGCACATCGATTATGACAAGAACATGGACTGGTTCTCTACCCAGGTAAGACCTTTCTTTCCAGAGATCCTGTGGCTTCCAAGGTGAGAAGTTATAGTTCTGGGTGTGTAACGCCCAAGGGAGCCGGTGGTGGAAACGATGGGAGCTGGGAGAGGAAAACGTCAGCAGCTGGTCCTCACCGTGTGGAGGGAGGGATTGGTGCGAAGAAAGAAGGTGCAGAAGTGGGGTGGAGGCTTGAAACTCGTGCCTCAAGGGAAATAATTAGAGATGCTCCAGTGCCCTTTGGATAGAGAGCTTTCCATGTGTGGAGGATGAAGACCTCTCTTGTGTGCTTGGTCTTATTTTAGTTTTGAAGCCACTGTAAATTTTTTTTTTTAAGTGATGGAAGCAGAAGTTGTGATTGTTGTGGCTTATCTCACTGGGGAATTCAAGTCTGTTCTCCTAAATTATCTCCCAAAGTGTCATATATCACAGCATGGCTGCCTTGTGTGGAGTGGAGATGGCTCTTGGAGTGGCCGTATTCAGCCAGAAGGCGTGATGATTAGGAGTCTTGCACCTCTTTACTGTTGTGTTTGGCACGTGGAAGAGAAGGGCTGTTCCTAAAACACCACTTTAAATGCTACTGTTTTTTCTCTCAGCTCCAGGCGACCTGCAATGTTCATCAGTCCTTTTTCAATGACTGGTTTAGTGGACATCTGAACTTCCAAATCGAGCACCAGTGAGTTGAAGCACGGGTTGGGAATGTGAGGGAGTTTCAAGGAGTTCTGGTTACACTGGGAGGTTCAAGGAGTTCTGGTTACACTAGGGCTGAAGAGCCTGCGAGGTCGCTGTCTCTCTGGCAATGAATGCAAAAACGAAAAATAAAGTAGGGACATTTTATGCTCTTAATAATGGGGATAGAACAGGAGCTCCAAGTGATGGATCAGAAAGTTTCTGGAGCACCAGTGAGTACCAGAACCACTTCAGATGAGTAGCCTGGCACAGGAATTAATAGTAATTATTAAAAATTAATGTTAAGTTATATTTCAAAAATTAAGAACCAAGAGAATTACCAGCCTCTCCTGGTTCGTTCAGATACTGACTGAAGGAACATGAGAGGGACCTTTGCAGGGTCACTGACAGCTGCAGGCACAAGGGGAGGTTGAGGAGCTCCCAGGCTTGGGCACAGAAGAGGGGCAGGAGTTCTGTGGGGTGGTGGCAGCTGCCCTTGGGTCACCGTATTCTTTTCCCACAGCCTTTTCCCTACGATGCCAAGACACAACTACTGGAAGGTGGCCCCTCTGGTGAAGTCCCTGTGTGCCAAACACGGCATCGAGTACCAGTGCAAGCCCTTGCTCACCGCCTTTGCGGACATCGTGCAGTACGTATCCGCCCGCCGCGTTCCCGGAGGGAAAAGGCTTCCAGTATTATGGAGCGAACAAGTGAGGGGCATGGGAAGGGGAAGGGCAGGCAGCTGGGACCACAGAAGTTCTCTGGAGAGCTGTAGTTTGTATAGTCAACCGTGAAAGGCATCAGAAAACTGTCCAGCCATGGCACTGGGTTCAGTAGAAGCAGGCAGGAGGTGTCAGTAGAAGCGACCTAATGGAGAGCTTCTGTTCTTCAGCTCTGGAGAATCAGAGGTCAGTAGGATACCAGGTCTGGCACCTCTGTCTCTGAGTCTGCTCCAGGGAAAGAGGTGTTTTCCTAAAGATGCGTTTGAACTGCCATTCCTTCTTTCTTTTTCCTTCCTTTCTTCTCCTCCTTGCCCCCCAGATACTTTTTTTTTTTTTTTATTATTCCATTGAAAAGTCACATGGCTCTCTTCTGCCATGCTTGCTCCCTTTTGTCTTCATTCTAATTCAGTTGTTGGCTTTAGCCTTCCGGTCTCTGTATGATGTAGCCCCAGTGGTTTGGTCCTCCATGCCCCATCCCTGGAAGTATTCAAGGTCAGGCTTGATGGGGCTTTGAGTAACCTGGATCTGGTGGGAGGTGTCCCTGCCCATGGCAGGGGAGTTGGAACTGGATGATCTTGAAGGTCCCTTCCAACTCTAACCATTCTATGATTCATCTTTCCAAGGAGCTGTAGTCTACATTGCCTCGCCTCTGAAGGTGTCTGGGCTGCCTGATCTAGTTGAAATGTCCCTGCTCGTTGCAGGAGGATTGGACTAGGTGACCTTCAAAGGTTCTGTCCAACCCAAACCATTCTATGATCTCCTTTGCTTACTATAGATGGGAATTCTTCCCACCAGGCCCTGTTCCTGGGGCTTTTATTTCATTACCTTGTTTCTCAGGAAGTGTGGTTCTCTCTTGGCAGCTCTTTGAAGGATTCAGGGGAGCTCTGGCTCGATGCCTATCTACATAAATAAGCAGTGGATCCCTACAGAGGAATTCCCCACCCTTGTTGCCTCCTGTGGCGATCACCATGAAGACACCGCGCAGAGGAGAGAGCTGGCAAAGCTGGAGATGGGGAGGGGACGCCGCTTAATTCCGTTGATGAATGTGATTAATATGAATTATTATTTTTTTTCTTTAAAAAGATACGTTTCTTAATTTTTCTTGTGCTTCTTTCATTCCTCTTCTCTGGTGCTGGGTTACAGGGTAAAGCTGAAAGGAGGAGGTTATGTTCCACCAAGCTGGAAGCAGCTGTGGGACTGGGAACAGATTCCTTTCTGGCTGCTGATACTTCGTTTGCTGAGTATTTAGGAGGGCAGTCTCTTATCTAACCCAGGCTTCTGTGAGGTGGCTCTCACGAAGATGCTAAGAAAGCTGAGACAGCGTGAACATCAGAGAACACGAGAGTTAATGAAACGTGGAAGCAGTAAGGAATTGTGTAGGGTTTTCAGATATCTAGTCGTAATTAACAACGGCAACAGACGTACCCAAGCCAAGGGGCAGAGGGGAGCAGGGGAGAGCCCAGACCAATTTGTATGTAGGTGGGTGAGACAGAGGAAGGTGCAGGCAGCAGTTCTGTAGGGACAGCCACGAGGAAAAAGAACCTCATTAGAGCCCTAATTGAACCTAAAGGTGGAGGTTATCCTGCAGGCATGCAGCTGGGGGAGCTCAGCGTGGGGGAACGCTGCCCTCCTCATCTCCTCTGCGGTGAAGATGACCTCCCGTGGAGTCTCTGCCAGTGGTTTCCACAGTGCCGTGCTTCTGGGTGTTAATGAACCCATCACTGAGAGTCAGAAGGGAGAGAATTATGGCACATCCATCCTGGGCATCCCGGGAAGGGGTGAGGAAGGAAGTGAAAGGGTGATTGGTTTGCGATCACCTGGAGCTTCACTCTTTTTGGAGCGATTCGTTCAGCGGAGAGCACTCGTGACTTGTGGAGCAGGAGCTGCAGACAAGTTTAACGAAGATATAAAAGCGTTGAGGGGTTGGGGTAGGGTTTAAATGCACTCAGCTTTTCAGTCAGCGTGCCTGTAAGGCAGACATCAGCCAATGCATGGCTGAGGTTTTCCTCTGCTGGATGATGTGCCTTCAGATCCCACCCTGGGAGGGTGTCGTTTACCGGAGTGGGAATTAGCCTTTTTGCATTTCCTGCTGTCTTTTCCTTCTCTACGCCACCGTTACAGGTGCCAAACAGAATATAGCACCCGGCATAAGCGCTGATGAAGGCAGCTCCATCACCCTGTGGCCCCAGTAATGGGGGGGGGCGCAGTGTCCAGAAGGGATGGGTTGATTTTTGAGGAAGACCCGGTGCTTTTCCTGATCAACGCCCAAAAAGAGGACGGCTTGTGAAGCAATGGAAGAAATCCATCTTCCCAGGCCAAGAGTGGTGTTAAGCACAGGATAAAACTGTAATGGAAATAATTTTATTATCAACAGGCATCAATTAATGATTAAGACCATGAAGAAAACAGGCGTTAGTTCCTCTTTTACCTTCCTTTTTCCTGCTCTGTTTCTTTCCCTCTTATTAGAACTGTTGATGGAGGAAAGTCTAATAATAAAATTCCTTGTCTTACCCAATTATTGCTGGCATCAGAGTAAAGTATGTCTGTGCAAGAGTCTGCACTCTCCAGAACCAGAGCCTGAGCTGCTCCGGTCGCTGGGTACTCCTGTCCTAGGAATGGGGATGCTATAAAAGGGCAAACTTCCAGGGTATCTCAGAGGGAAAAAACGAGACTTCAGCTCAGTTCATGAAGCTCTGAAAGCACTTACCAGAGGGGTTGTGGCAAATGAGGGACCTAGAAGAAACACCATGTGAAGCTCGAGTGGGCTGTTGGTGTTCATGATGTTGAAGTGCTCGGTGTTGCCCAGTAAGTGGCTGGTTTTTTGAGTCCCAGCTTTCATCATCTGGATGTTTAATTTTGAAAATTCAAATAAATTTGAGCTACTCCCCCCTCATCAGGCTAGGATGATCTGACAGCTCAAAGCTCCATCTAGCCTGGACTTGAACCTCTCCAGGGATGGGGCAGCCACAGCTTCCAGTGCCTCACCACCCTCACAGCAAAGAAGTTCTTCCTAATATCTCATCTAATCTCCCCTCTTCCAATTTAAAACCGTTCTCCCTTGTCCTGTCACTTCACTTCCTGACCAAGAGTCCCTCTCCAGCTCTCCTGGAGCTCCCTTCAGATCCTGGAAGGCTGCTCTAAGGTCTCCCCGGAGCCTTCTCTTCTCCAGGCTGAACAGCCCCAGCTCCCTCAGCCTGTCCTCACAGCAGAGGGGCTCCAGCCCTCTGAGCATCTTGGTGCCCCTCCGCTGGACCTGTTCCACCAGGTCCATGTCCTTTCTCTGTTGAGGACTCCAGAGCTGGACACAGGACTCCAGGTGGGTTCTCAGGAGTGCAGAGCAGAGGGGGGAGAATCCCCTCCCGTGACCTGCTGGTCACGCTTCTCTGGATGCAGCCCAGGATGGGGTTGGCTTTCTGGGCTACCAATGAATGATGTGTCTTATGTTCCCCTTTAGTGCCCAAGACTTTGGAGAGTCTTGTGTTTTCTCTGTCATGATAAAGAGGGAACATCCACGCTACAATAAAGCACTTGCCTGTCTAACCAGGAAAAACAACATGTGTGAAGAACACATGAAAAAGAACACGGATTCACAGTCCTAAAGGGTAAGACCATAAAGGGGACCTGAATCAACATCAGCAGATCTGCTCCTGCTGAGCTTGCTGGAAGTTCTCCAGATGTATGACAATTCAGGAGGGGAAATGAGCTGTGATGACTTCTTCAGGTTCTGTGGTTCCTCTGGGCTGTTTATAATTCACAGTGACGGGTTACGCGGGAGATTTCTAAAAATTGAAATTTTACGACGATATTCAAATGCAGGTCCAGCCTTTCGGGTTCTCGGCATGTGCATCAAGATACCACCTTTTCTGAACAACGAGGCCCCAAATTTGCCATTTTTTTTGGAAGTCCTTTGGCTTCACAGTTCAGCCTTAAAAGGCTGAACCTGAACGTTATGAAACAGCCACAGGGTGGCAGTCAGGCATCAGAAGGAAGGAGGACACCCACCCTCACTGGCAACACAAGCGTGGGTGTTTAGAGGCTCCCATCTCACCATTATCCTATTTTTCTATTCACTTGAGGGAAGTAATTATTAATTCATCGCACAGCTCAAAGAAGCTTTTGGCTGATGATGGAGAATGGAACTCCTAAATCCCACTAAATGAAGTGTTACAGCCCCGTCTCACCCGTTTGCAGTGGGTAAGACTGGTTTAAAGTGAATTTCCCTTGCAGCTTGTTGGGCCTCTTGGTTTTGGGTCTTTATTTTATCTCAGCCTAAACACTTAAAAATAAACAGTGTGCTAAGTACGCAGCACAGATTTAGTAGCCCTAAAAATTCATTCTCTCAGAAGATCTTGGTGGCAGGATCAGATCATGACGTAGGGGAGACTCATTAATAGAATCATAGAATCATCCAGGCCAGAAGGGACCTCCAAAGGCCATCTAGTCCCACCTCCCCGCAGTCACAGGGACACCCCCAACTAG
>VZRU01010759.1:10517-36877 GCA_013398155.1 Pedionomus torquatus
CCCTCCTCTGGACCCGCTCCATCAGGTCCATATCCTTCCTACATTGAGGGCTCCAGCCCTGCACCCAGGACTCCAGGTGGGGTCTCACCAGAGCAGAGGAAAGCAGCAGAATCCCCTCTCTGGATCTGCTGGAACACATCTTTGGATGCAGCCCAGGATGGGATTGGCCTTCTGGGCTGCAGGTACACACTGCCTGCTCATGTCCAGCCTCTCATCCATCAGCACTCCCAAGTCCCTTTCTTCAGTGATGCTTTCTAATCCCTCATCCCCCAGTCTGGATTGATAGTGAGGATTGTTCCAGCCCAGGTGCAGAACCCTGCACTTGCTCTTGTTGAACCTCATGAGGTTCATCTGGGCCCACCTCTCTAGCCTATTCAGGTCCCTCTGGATGACCTCCCATCCCTCTGGTGTATGGACACCACCACACAGCTTGGTGTCATCTGCAAACTTGCTAATGGTGCATTCTATCCCTCTGTCTCTATCATTGATAACAATGGGAACCAGTACCGGTCCCAGCACGGACCCTTGAGGGACACCACTTGTAATCTTCTGCTGTTGGTGACTGCTCAAAAGTAAGTGGCCACTGAGTTGGCCGTTCTGAAGTTCTGTGCGTTGCATTCATGTATCCTGAACTTAGATGCTCTTTTTCTGCCACAGTCGTGGCCGATTAGGCAATGAAGTGTTTGAATTACACGGTGTAAGGAGAGGTTTAAAGAACGGAGTAACTGTTAAAAAAAAACAAACAGACAACCCCAAAGTTTATTTAGGGATAAAGAGAGAGCTTTTAAACCTAAGGTGAAGTCTCTTAGTCTGTTAGTTTTCAGCCTCTCCGTGGGATTTGGGTGTTGGGAAAGGCTGTAGTCCCCAGAAATGTTCAAAGGAGAAAAGATTCATCAGGCATTTGCATGGGATCTTAAAAACTGTGGTCTGAGGCTCTTTGAGGATCACCGTGGAGTATTGTTGGACAAAGAGGTGGCTGCGGCCCAGAATAAATGTCTTTTTTTTCAAATCGGGGAGGAACATTCTGTGTTTTTTCAGCAATGGGGTGGCTGGAACTGTAAAAACGTTGGGGTGATGTTAAACCAGGTAAGGGTGATGGTGCAATTGGAAGAGGAAGAGAGTGTAGTTTTCCCCTTCCCAACACCCACTTTTGTTAACTTGTTAATGAACTGGACTCACGATCCTTACCCAACCCACACACGAGCTGGCTTCCATTACCCTGAATTCCTCAAGAGGTGAGCTGTGGCGTTTGTAGACTTTTCATAGAAGCATAGAATGGTTAGAGTTGGAAGGGACCTTAGAGATCATCAAATTCCAACCCCCCTGCCATGGGCAGGGACACCTCCCACCAGACCAGGTTGCTCCAAGCCCTATCAAGCCTGATCTCCATCTTTAGAAAAGGAGGAGAAGTGAAGCTTCGGGATGGATGATGGACACAGAGGAGCTGCTCGGAAACAGGGTGATTTGTTGTTTCCCCAGACAGGTTCTTTTATAAGGAATATAAAGGGATTTCTTAACAGGTCAGGTGAAGAGGACTATTAATGCAACACGACGCATGGGTGGGGAAAGAAAGGATTACGTTGTACTGGAAGAGTGTTCGCTGGCATGAACGTGGTTTCTGTGTGATTTATGTCTGCTGCAGGGGGTAACACTGAGCGTTCGGAAAATAGAGAGGAATTTCTACAAAGAAAGATTTGGAACAGCAATAAAAAACAATGCACCCATGGGTGCTTGTAGGAAAAGCTGATTATGATGGTGTCCTTTAGGCAAAGTTGGTCACTTTGGTGAGTTGTAGCAGCTTTGTAGATTTGGAGGATCAATTGACCCAATCCTTTCTTCCTTCTTCTTTTCCCCAGGAAAATTAGCTTAAAAATATACCACGATAAATAACATATCACCTAACATGCAATTTTAACCACAGGAATGCTTGTCTAAGGACAGAAGAGTCTTTAGAACATCCCGTTTACGTGTGTCTGACACCTCCAGTAGATGTTCTAGGAATCCTGTGGAGACACACTCAGTCACGGTGAAAATTGCCCTTCCATTTCGGTTGCTGGAGGCTTCGTTTCACAGGTTCTGCAACACAATGGTAGCGGACTCCTGATGTTTGCCAGCCAGCAACTGAGTCTTTCAGGTCTTGTTGAGATGGGAAAGCTGGAAAAGGTCTCGTACGTGGAATTCAAAACAGCATTTGATCCTCTGAGGAAAAGAGAGGTGAAGTGGAATTACTGAAACAGAGGAAGCTGTCAGGCCATCTCCAAAGGTCTGACGGATCCGTAGCAGTCTACCTTGTCTTTGGTCACAAGAACTACCTCAGCTCTTTGATTTTTGCACCTAATCTTTTGGGAGTTTTGCTGGTTTGGTGATTTTTNGTTATTTATTTTTTTGGAGGGGTGGTCCTGGAGGCTCACAAAGACCACACGAGCAATTCAGTTTTCTACAACAAATTCGATTCTCTGCTCGTTCAGAAGTAAATTTCTTCACTGAACCGTCCCCCCCAAGAAACGAGGACTCTCTGCATCCTGAGTCACGGTCACCATGTCTTGAATGATAGGTTATTTCTGTTAATGCATAAAAAAGAGGTCAAATGTTTGTAGCATTAAAATGGAAAGAGAAGTGCTTCACGTGGCTCTAGTTGGTTTTAAGTGGGTCTGTAACTTTTCTGGTGCTCAAAAAAACTCCTTGGTAGCCCAGCAAGTGATGCTTCCCTTGTAAAACCAGGAGATTCTTAGCAGAATACTTTCTGAGATTGCTCCTGCCGTTTTGGCATCCCTTTGTGAGTCTGCTGGAGGCCAGGTTCTTACTGCTTCACCTCTACTGCCAGTCTGGTCCTTTTTTCCTCTCTCCTTCATCCCCCTTAGGCCTCTTTGGATGAACATGAGTGCTTCTGAAAGAATCATTTTGATAGGTGGCATGATAGAACGATAACTTCTTCTGGCAAGAAGAGATACAAATGTCTTAACAATCGAGTCTGAATTCCCTTCCGAGATCATCTCGCAATTAGTTACGAAAAGGGGGCAAGATGAGGTAATAAGTGCTGGATGTTGCCCAAGTGAAAGAGAAGGCGAATGAAGATGCTGCCGATAAGCTCAGGTTATGTCTTGGTCATTTTGAGGTTCTCTTTATTTGAGTCCCTCTCTTCTCCCCTCATCCAAGAGGAAGATCAGAAACTCCTGACTTCGTTTGAAGCTGGAAGGCTACAACTATTTCTGTCTTGTGCAAATATTCCAAAGTTACTGGAATAGAGAAATTACTGAGAGGGAAAGGCCGGCTGGAGACTAATTCAGATTCACCAACGGATATTCCGAGTAGCTGGTTCATGTTATGGTCTATGTCTTATGGGTAACTTTATTCTTGAAGAAAACATTTATTCTGAGAGAACAACATCACTTTAACCAAGAGAGTCTCAGCCTGTAAGTGCTGTGAGGCAGGACATGTCAAGGCAGGGATAGACTAGGATAGATTCCTAAACTTTGTGTCATCAAATGCAAGACCAGAGGCAGAACAAGTGGAATTATTATTTTTTTTTTTTCCTGAATATAGAAAAGAGAGCATTTGCAAGAATGTCAAAGTCCTGTCAGAGCAATAGGACTCATCAGGATTTGCTTCTGTCTTAGTTCAAGACTTTTGTACTGGAGGAACTGAACCCATGGTTGTACTCCAGCCGGTTGTACCTGCCGATGAAGAACTTGTCAGAGAGAACCAGGATGATGCCTGGCCAAGGAGGAGAAGGAATTGGGACTTTCTGTAACATGGAAGGAAGGCAGGATTGTCTTGGCAATGCCTCCATCCCCAAAGGCTGTCTTGGTGGGGGGTAAAATTCTTGCTTATGCTTTTGAAGGATGAATAGGACTCATAATGGACCAGACCATTAGTTGTAGAACTAACCATACTTGGGAAGTTGACTACCTGACAGATGGATGCTCTAGTCTCAGAGCTAAAATATGGAATATCTAGAAATGGGTCCAGAATTCATTCCATCTTTGTCTGAAGTGGTAGAGTCAGTTGTTTGTAAAAGTTATGACCTGCCACCGGAGAGAAAACAACTGGCAGGTAGGAGTATGTGTGCACCCACATCAGGGCTACGTGCCCCAGCTCAGCTGTGCTGGACTCGAGCATTTGCTGCTTTTATTTAAGAGCAAAGTTTGAAAAATGGAAGAAACTTCTCCCAAGTTACAGATGACAGGACAAGGGGTAATGGCTTCAAGTTGCGCCAGGGGAAGTTCAGGTTAGATATTAGGAAATATTTCTTTACTGAAAGGGTTGTCAGGTATTGGAATGGGCTGCCCAGGGAGGAGGTTGAGGCACCATCCCTGGAGGNATGAATGTGGAAGAGTCTTAGAGTATAAAAGTTCATGGGACTTAGGTTCCTGAGTTGCACTGGGGAGACTTGGATTGGATAGTAGGAAAAATTTCCTCACCAAAAGGGTTATTAAACCCTTTGGAACAGGCTGCCCAGGGCAGTGGTGGAATCCTTATCCCTGGAGGTATTTACAGGCCAGGTAGACGTGGTGTTGAGGGGCATGGTTTAGTGGTGGCTTCAGCAGTGTTCTGTTGGTGGTTGGACTTGATGATCTTAGAGGTCCCTTCCAACCAAAATGATTCTAAAGCAAGTAGCAAAAGCTTTTTCAGCCACATAAATGAAAAAAATATGACTGACTTCCTCGTGGAGATGATAGAATGTAGAAGTTTAAGGTTGAAGCACATCTCCGAGTCAAAATGCTTATGTTTCCCTGCTGGGAATACACACGGCAATATGTGTCTCAGGAAGGAGGGTGTTGAAGGCAGATGCTGAAGGCCAGAGAACTGAATTAAGGTCGAAGAGTGCAGGAGGCAAGTTGGTGCAGGATCCCTGCCTCGCATGTTGCAGAAGTTGGAAGGTGGCCCAAGACCCACAGGAAGGACAGAAGGAAGGTGCTCTCTGTGTAGGCTGTGGAACCACCGTGGGTGTCTTAATCCCAGTTTATATCACATTGTTCCTAATTGGTGTTGCAAAAGTCATTTATTTAAAAAAAAAAAAAAAAAGAAAAAGCTTTCAATCATGGTCACCTTTGGCTTTTTTTCTCTTCTGTGGATGCACAACTTCAGACAGCCAGGGCACTCAGCAGCGTGGCTGTGGTCAGTGGGTGCTCCCCACTGAGCACAGAAAATGCTAGAAAAAAGCTGAGTAGGCTGAAAAAAAGCAACCCCAAATATACCACAACGGGAAAACAAAATGGGTTTCTTCCAGGCATTTAAATATTTTAGCTTGAATAGTTCTGTGTCTTATTTCTTGTTTGTAACAACATGTGTGTTGCTTGAGAGAGGAGGAGCTTTGTAACAGCTGTTAAGTTTAGAATTTATCGGTTTAACTCAGTTGAATTTAGAACTTAAAACCACAGAAGAGCCCCTGGGGTTCTGATTTCTGTGAAGCTGGAGGATGTGAAGGGTGTATTTCATAGGAATTGTGGGTTAAATGGGGGACACAGGCCAGAAAGGTACCTGTGGGCTGTGGAAGAGTAATATCGGCCCCCTTTAAAAAAGAACTTGGGTGATGTGTGTAGGAGAAGGTCACATCAGAACTGCCAGAGCAGAGCCCATCAAGGTTTGCAGCATCGTTGTGCAGCGTTGCAGCACCTTCTGTGTAGGGGGTTTAGTAACTTACTCAGAAGTACCAAAAATGTATATAGTTCAGTGTTTTAACACACCTTGCTGTTCTAAGGGGGGGTTTAGACAACAAGGCTCTCAGTGCTTATAACAGCCCCTACTTCTACACCCCATGATCATCAACGTGGCATCCATCTTGGGTTTTTTATGGTTTACCCCTAAAATGCAACCCAGAGGTAGAAATGAAAGCAAAGTTTGCTATTTCACATGGTTTGCTGCTTTATTTCTCTTTTGCAAAGGACATAAATTCGACTTGCAGAGGAAAAAAATCCCCTGTGCTGGTTTACTGCTCACACCTGGATTAAGGAATGAAACAAATCAAGACTGTTAATATCTGAGCAAATTCAGGGCAGTGAAGAGGAGAGGGCCTACAATGCAAATTTGACTTTCTGCCCTACAAAAAAAAAAACCACTTGGTTTTGCTTTCAGTTGGTTGGGGTTTTTTTCCCCATTTCTGAAAGTACCTGATGTTCCTGGAAAGTAGCCCCAGCTGAGATACATAGAGAATATCTGAGATATTCAGAATTTACTAAAAAAAAAGGAATACCTGATCCTTTTCTCCTCCTGGTTGACATGGTGTCATACTACTTATAAGGCAAGTAATTAGTGGACCTTTTTTCCTCCAAACTTTTAGAATCGTAGAATTGCCTAGGTTGGGGGGGACCTTTCAGACCATCTAGTCCGACTATTTTCAGTCTGTAAAAGCTATTGTCTCTTGAAAAGACTGAGGAGCCATTCCAGAATGTAGACTACTCCTGAATTATGGGTTCCCAATTAAGTTTTGTGCCAATGAGAAAATAATTTCCATTCCCTTTGCTGTTTGGAAAGAGACGTGCGATAGAAGAGAGAGTCTTGAATGAGGATCCATGGAATCCAAGAAGGAGCACAGGCTCTGTCTACAGAAGTGGGAGCAGATGGGTACAGGTCAGAGGCACTTTAGGGCAGAGCCTTCCCAAGTCCTCCACAAAGGCAAGGTGCTGATCCAGCAGAGCTTCAGACCAGCCAGGGCAGGGCACGGAGACTCAGGTCTGCCTACCTAGGTGAGTGCAGCTGTAATTCTAGGTGCTTACCTCCAAGGTCACGTTTCTCCAGCTCTCATTACTGTTGACATCTAACCCTGGAGATATGTACGACCCATAGTTGTCTGTCTTATATCTAAATATCTAAACGTGGGGTTGGAACATGATGATCTTCAAGGTCCTTTCCAGCTCTAACCATTCTATGATTCTATAAATTCTCCTTCTGGGTGAGACTGTACGGCTCATGAAGTAGGTATTCTTCATCCAGTCTTGCCCAGGAGCCTCAATTGGTAGGCAGTCTCACAGCAGGCTCCACGTGAAATGTATTTGTAGAATAGGTAGTCAAAAGAACTGAAGGTGGCATCCTGTATGACAAAATTCCTCCCAACTTGGAGGACTTCTCTGAAACAAGAGATTTTCTCTTAGAAACAAGACACTTCAGTATATCTTAGCGCTAGGTTATTTTTTCCTGGAGCACTCTGTGCTGTGCCCAGTTGTATCTCCAGCAGATCCAGTGCAAACAGGTACACCACACTGGCTAAAAACGTTGATGCCATAGCTCCCAGTTCAGCAGTCACCTACTGGCTCTCTGGAAATCTGGAAAACTGTGTCAAGTGCTGGCTCAAGGAGACTCCCAGTCACAAAGGCAGCGACGTAGAAGAGCTCTGTGCACGTGTACTACCTCCCAGATGCCTATGACATGGATTTTTGGCAGCTGTGTGGGTAGTTGTTACAGAACACCGAGTATGGTGTAAATTCCACCGAACAGCTTTCTCAATACTTTCCCTGGGTGAGCACGACTGTGGCTTTCACTCTCTATCTGGGCTCTTCCATGCAGTTTTGAAACTTGTTTGGTGAGCTGGAGAACACAGCCAGAGACAGCTTCTGCTTTCAGATTGGGAAAGGACATGTTCAAGGCTTTTTTATATGGAATGTGGTATCGATGGGCATTGCAGGACCCTCTGGATGGGATCTGAGGCTAAACAAATCCAGACATGAAACACTGTCCCTTCTTAGTGTGGAGGAGAATTATGTTTGAATACCCAAACTTAATTTTTCTAAGTAACAAGAGTGAGTTGGTGGATCCTGGCACTCAGAGTGTGTAAGGGTGGAAGTTGGGGTTAATGAATGTGTGTATGGGCAGAGATACCCCCTGTTTGTTCACCCCAGTATGTTCCTGGCTCTCTATTCTCCAGTTCTTTGTAGAACAGAATCTAAACCCACTGCCAGCCCAGAAAGCCAACCCCATCCTGGGCTGCATCAAAGGAAGCGTGACCAGGAGGTGATGCTCCCCCTCTACTCTGCACTTGTGAGAACCCACCTGGAGTCCTGTGTCCAGCTGTGGAGTCCTCAACAGAGAAAGAACATAGAAATGTTGGAATGGGTCCATCAGAGGGCCACCAAAATTATTAGAGGGCTGGAGCACCTCTGCTGTGAGGACAGGCTGAGGGAGCTGGGGCTGTTCAGCCTGGAGAAGAGAAGGCTCCGGGGAGACCTTGGAGCAGCCTTCCAGGATCTGAAGGGAGCTCCAGGAGAACAGGAGAGGGAGTCTTGGTCAGGGAGTGGAGTGACAGGACAATGGGTGATGGTTTTAAACTAGAAGAGGGGAGATTTAGATTGGATATTAGGAAGAACTTCTTTCCTGTGAGGGTGGTGAGGCACTGGAAGAGGTTGCCCAAGGAAGCCTCCCATCCCTGGAGGGGTTGAAGGCCAGGCTGGATGGGGCTTGGAGCAACCTGGTGTGGTGGGAGGTGTCCCTGCCCAGGGCAGGGGGGTTGGAACACGATGATCTTCAAGGTCCCTTCCAACCCAATCCATTCTATGATTCTATGATTTTTATCTGCTTCTTCTCAGGCCACCGCTACATTTACAAGTCTGCATCTAATAGCAGTGAGAAGGGATTTTGGTACTTTCAGCCAGCTGTGGAGTCACCTGAATATTTTTTGCACCTGTATAAAAAATATGCAGATGCACATACGCAGGAATTTGTAACAGCTATTGCGTATTTTATTACCAGCACCTCAAGCACGGAGCACGATTTATGTAAGACTCTACACATATTCCATGCTAGAACATGAATGCATCACTCCTGTGGACACTCTTCACTTTCATTTAGAGCAAGAGAAAGGGTTACAAAACGCAGAGTGACAGCACAGCAGAAATTATGCCTCCCGTTTTGTTTTTTATCGCTGCCTTCTAATGAATCCCAATAGTCGCATTTCTCTTTTCACCCGGGGTGGTTCAACCATTGCCACATGTCAGGGACTTTAAAACAGTTGTTTGGGGCTTGACTGTGTGATTTGCAAGATGCTACACGATTTGAAGAACTGGAATTGCATAATTTGCAGCTGTGTGTCAGCCTGAAAGACTGCCCACTGCACGCAGGGCTGAAGGCAAGGCAGGTGTCTGTGCTGTGTGAGCTTCCAGCTGGCTTTGGGCTACTCTTAATTCACTGGGAAACACAAGGAAGACAAAACCCAAGGCTTGGTTTGGTCAAAGCTTTGCCATTGTGTTTGCAGTTTGAGACTTGAAGGATTTGCTAGGAAAGATCATCGGAGGCTGAGGAGCATCACAAATACCCTGCAAACTATGGGAACTGGGCAGGTTTAGTTTGGAGAAGAAGAGGCTGAGGGGAGACCTCCTTGCCCCCTACAGCTACCTGAAAGGAGGTTGCAGAGAGGTGGGTGGTGGCCTCTTCTCCCTGGTGAATAATGACAGGACCAGAGGAAATGTTCTGAAGTTGCAGCAGGGGAGGTTTAGACTGGACATTAGGAAAAATGACTTTACTGGAAGAGTGGTCAGGCACTGGAATGGCCTGCCCAGGGAGGTGGTGGAGTCACCATCCCTGGAGGTACTTAAGAAATGAGTAGATGGTGGCACTTCAGGCCATGCTCCAGTGACCAAGATTGTAGAGGGTGAGTTGTACGGCCGGACTTGATGACCTCAGAGGTCCTTTCCAACCATGACATTTCTGCAATTCTGTGAACTCCAGAGTCCCTTAAGGGCAAACTCTCCAAAATCAAGTTTGCTATGTAATTTTAATGGTGCTTTTCTCCTGATGCAGATCATCTCTCCTTTGATCAGCTCCTGCCTAGGCTTCTTCTGCTTGGGAGACACAGAATGCAGCCATAATTTCCCCTCAACCTGCTGACACACCTTGGTGAAGAATATAAATTTGTTTTTCCTCTCTTTCTGTCCTTCCTGAAATCTGCAGCTCCAGCTGAGTTCTTTCAGTCCTTCTCAGAACGGGGAGCTCACCACAACCACCACTTCTCTTTGAAGCACAATATGTGAATCATCTTCAAAACTCACTGTCACAAGAGAGAGTTGAGACCTAGCACTTGTGAGGTTTCAGGAAGGGACCAGGTATTGTTGAAGACAATACTTGTGGTTGTAAACATAATACATTTGGAAACGTAAATGCAAAGTTTGGGATAAGGTGGAAAACTCATGCTTTGGGATTTCAGTATTGCATTATAAAGGGATAAGACAGAAACCTAATGAGGACAGAGCGTTATATCTGCCTATGGCTTGTACCTTCCTCAAAAGCACCCAAGGCTAGTCATTTTGGATTAAAAAAAAAAACATAATGCAAGATTAAGAGAATCCTAACTCTGAAGTAGGGCAATATTTCATAGATGTGGGCTTAGTTTTTTTCTGGGTCACCTGCAAAATCGGTGTGACTTCATAGGACATGTGGCATTGCCTTCCCTTTGCTGTTTATTGCAACTGAGACCTTGCATAGCACGTCCTCTCTGAACATCAGAGATATTTAGACTTTGGCTCTACAAGACTAATATTTAAGTAAGGTTAATTATGTAAACAGTGCTGTTAAACACAGTTTAAGAAACTCTTCATCTACAGCCAGACTTGGTGTTAATATTTGTTATTGTTGCTATTGTTACTACTCCTATTATTCTCAACCCCCAAAATGCCTACCGTTGACTTAAAAATGAATTAATTAAAGGATGAGATGATGGGATGACTGGTGTATGCACAGGAAACTCTGAAAACAAGCGGATGCAAAGCACTGCCAACGCACAAGCGAAATGAACTGGAGACGGGGAATGTTTTCTTGGTATGTTCTTTCTTTACTCTCAGCCGGTGGCACGTTGAGCAACAAAGCTTTTAGGCGAGAAGGGCACGTGAATTTAGCCTGTCAGGGCGAGCACAGAAAATGTCTAAGACCCAGGATGCCGACCTGCAGTTTGGGTGGTGACGAGGCCGGGGCTGTTAGAGGCTCCTTGCGGAGGGATTGCAGACCTCGGGGCACAGGCTGGCACGACGCCTTGAAGGCAGGAGTGCCAGTTGAATGAGAGGTGTCAGCCAACACTTTTAATAGCAGCTTTTGGCTCTCCACGGAAAATCCTCTACGGCTTTGCGTTTTGGCCCTGTGCAACATGATAAAACTCCCCTGTGCCGTAAACACAGGATTTCCTGACGTTAAGGACTTGATTAAAGGATTACGGGAGGCTGCCAGTGCTTCAGTTTTCTAAGGAGGTCTCTGAGTAGCTGCTGCAGAAGAGCTGCTCACAGCCTTGCTCAGGTTTCTCCTCTGGCTGACCCCTGTATCGTCTCAGCCATGTGGAAGCAAGCTAAGAGCTTACCTTATCCCGTTGCTAAGGTGCTCATTTAATAGTCCTTTCTGTCTTTTTTGCCATCCCATTTAACTGAATACCAGACAATCTTCCTCAGTTTTTCTATTTATGCACGTTTGTATTCAGTGGTCTATGGCTCTCAGGAGAACTCAGACCTTCCAAAGGCAACTCAGAAAGGACAAGAAGGAACAGGGCTTTTATTCAAGGGTGTGTCGAAGCGTCTGCTGTGGACGTGGAAGAGGAGGGAGCCGGGGAAGGGTGTGTTTGGGCAAGGGGAGCCAACCAGCCCTAGAAGCACGGGGAGTGGCTCGGAGTGGGACTGTATAACGGGCAGGAGGAGATGGTTCACCTTCTGCCCGGCCACGGTGCCGCAAAGCTTAGACGAGTGCCGGCCGTGCCGTGCACAGATGGCTCCACAGACGGGCTCCACCGCAAAGAAGACGCGACCCGTTTCGGCCTTTCCCCAGCTTTTCACTTGGGAAGAGATCAGAACCCACAATGGCCACGGTCAAGGTCAGGAGCAATGGCTGGTGATTGACAGGAAGGTTTACGACGTCAGCACGTTTGCCAAACGGCACCCGGGAGGCAGCCGCGTTATCAGCCACTACGCCGGGCAAGACGCTACGGTAAGACCGAGGAAGAGAGTCTCGGAGGAAGGCGGTTCCCTTGGCAGGGCAGGATGGCTTGGTGGGACTCCAGCGGAAGGTCCTTGTGGTGGTTGGTGCGGTGACGGTTGAGATGAGGCGGTGGGCATGTCTCGTGCCATCTGTACCCCTTCTGGGTACCTGCTACGCAAACGGTAAAGCCGTGCTTTGGTTCATCACACCCCGCTGTAAACCAAGGACTATCCACGCAGGTTGTCCTTGCCACCAGGCATGATGGGGCAAGCTGTCTCCCAGATGCCTGGAGAGCATCCCTCCTGCCGCGGCGTGGCAGGGAAGAGGGTAGGGAGCGACATGCTCGGTGCGTGTTTTCACTGTAAGGGCTGCTCTTCCAGCGTTAACAGGGGTGTGAGTTGTGATAAGCAAGTGGTCATCAAAGGTAGAGCAAGGGTAGACAGATCAGCTGGATAAGGAGGAGGTAATACCCAAACATAAACTAATTTTGGGGGGCAGTGAGGCAAGAGAAAGGGGTACTCCAGGAGGTGATGCTATTTTGTACAGCTGATGGAGGAGAAGAGAGTCTTGAGCAAAAAGGCCATTTTGAAGGAATGGGAAAAGAAATAAAATTCAGGAAAAATGGCTGAGAAAGCAGCAGGATGACATTTGGCTGCAGAAGAGGAGGAAAAATTCCACAAATCATCACCATTTGAAAACAGGTCCCTGCAAAACTCTTTGATTTAGGGGATTTCTTTAAAATACATTATTGCTCGTTGACAGAAATAGTAATCCTAAGCAGGTCTTGCAGACTATTTGCTGAAAGCAGATCCTGTGTTTCTGCATAACCAGAAATATGCGCGTTAGAGACATGGCCAGGAATGAGGGAATAACCATGTGACGTGGTAGACGCAGATTTAATTCTTGTCACGACAAGGTTTTTTGACTCCCGGGAAGTTGCTGAGCCTAATTCCTCGGGTTTCGGTTTGTAAAGACGGGATAGCTCTTCCAGGCTGCCCTTCCTCTGTCCTCTTCCAGGGGTTTGATCCCGCCCAGCTGTGTGCAGAGTATTTTTTTTGTGTCGTGATCTCCCGCACTGATTTCCAGAGCCAAAACCAGCAAGTCCCTGGCTGCTCAGACGCTGAGGATTTTGGTTTATCTGCTCCTTCTGGAAGACGAAAGAATATGGTCAGCCTCCGTACCTTCCTTCTGGAAAATTCACAGAGGACGGGAGCTAAAGAAGAGCTTTAGTTTATCTGGAATTTCATCCTTTATTCCACAGTTCATAGTTGATTTTGAAACTGGTATCTCATATAGTTCTTGGACAGGCCCTTTTGAGTCACTAGCGTTACCCAATACCCCAAAACATCAATTAGCCTCAAAGCATACAGAGGACTGTAAGAGATACCCAGTTAGTCCTGCTGCCTACGAGCTCCAGCACATATTTCCTATGGCCTTACTTTAATAAAGACAGGACTTTAAAGCATCATCTAAGAGTGGCAAAGACACACCTCAATCATTGACATGTTTCCCTGCTCCTGGGTCCCATCCACAGGGCAGGGCTGCTGGCTGGAGCCTTCTAGGGAAGGACCGTGCTGAAACAGGCAGATGAAAGTGCATGATTCCCTCTGCAGAGCTTTTCATCAAACACTTTCATGATGATTACCGGCCTCGCCCAAGCACTTTTATGAAATCTAGTTTTCTTGAAACTCCTCCAGCTTCCTCGGGCCAAGTTCCAGCTGACGGCAGAGGACTACAGGAGTGACCAAGAGGGTCAAAAATCCAGAAGTCTCTGGACAAATAAAACTTCATTATGTATGATACCATAGACCTGGACAAAGTAGAGGCTCAGGGGGGGTTGTTCAGGCACATACCCTTTCCTCACCCCCTTCCTTCGTGTGTGTCTCTCAGGATGCCTTCATAGCATTTCACAACGATAAGTCGCTGGTGAAAAAATACCTGAAATCGCTGCTGATCGGGGAGTTGGCACCAGATCAACCCAGCTTTGAATCCAATAAAAAAGTGAGTGAATAATCCCAGAATCCGGCAGTGGGAATGGCTCAGCATGGGAGGAGGAGGAAAATAAGAGCACCCTGTGCCGCAGGCTGGGTGGTGGGGAGGCAGCGGGTGGTAGTTGTGCGTGGAAATGTGTGCTGTCCCAGGAACCCTAAATCCACACCTGGGTGTAAGGAAGGAGTCCCTGAGCCTCAAATTCTGTTCAATTCTTCCCACTGTGATATCTCAGTTAACAGAACCTGCCAGCACCCCGTCTTCCCCTGCCAGGGCGAAGCCGAGATCTGTTGATCTCATGCTGGGTTTTGCGCAGAGAACATAGAATCATAGAATGGTTAGAGTTGGAAAAGACCTTGAAGATCATCGTATTCCAACCCCTATGCCCTGGGCAGGGACACCTCCCACCACACCAGGTTGCTCCAAGCCCCATCCAGCCTGGCCTTGAACCCCTCCAGGGATGGGGCAGCCACAGCTTCTCTGGACAACCTCTTCCAGTGCCTCACCACCCTCACAGCAAAGAAGTTCTTCCTAAGATCCAATCTAAATCTCCCCTCTTCCAGTTTAGAACCCTTCCCCCTTGTCCTATCATTCCCCTCCCTGACCAAGAGTCCCTCTCCTGCTCTCCTGGAACTCCCTTCAGATCCTGGAAGGCTGCTCTAAGGTCTCCCCAGAGCCTTCTCTTCTCCAGGCTGAACAGCCCCAGCTCCCTCAGCCTGTCCTCACAGCAGAGGTGCTCCAGCCCTCTGATAAAATACCCCCACCGAATGTCACAGCTGTTTTAGGATTCTTGGCTCTGCTGTGTTACGTTTTCAGAGCAGACAGTGCATTAACACTCACTTTACCCACAGAAATCACTCCTAGAGGATTTTCGTGAGCTGCGCTGCACTATCGAGAAGATGGGACTTCTGAGGCCGAATCACACTTTTTTCTTCCTGATTTTCCTTCACCTCCTGGTACTGGATGCTGCATCCTGGCTCGTGGTCTGGTACTTTGGGATATCCTTAGTGCCCTTCCTGGCTGGCATGGCGTTCTTCACCATCGCTCAGGTAATCTGCTGACAGCTCTTCAGCACTGCAGACGTGTTTGGTTCTTCCAGATGGAGAGGATTCATGAAACATTCATATCCCAATCGTTGCGCTGCTGCCTCTTCTTGCACCCCATAATCTGGCTGAAGACAACCAGGACGTTCCATGTCACAATTTTTGTTGCCTCCAGCAAATCTCGTTCTGCTGATACGCTTGCTCCTGGTTGGGGCTGGTGGGGTGTTTCGGAACAACTGGCAGTTTCACAAGGTGGGATGAGCTGATCTAATCACTTACCCTGGCAGAAGAAGGAACATTTCATTCTCACCTCCCGTTTCTGCTCCACATTCTTTCTCTTTACTGGCTGGTGGCTCTGGTGTTTGATGGGTCCGTTGTGAGCCATCTACACTCACGAGCCTCGAACAGTTTTCTGCTGCTTTAAGTAAATTGAATCATGGAAGGGCACAAGGCATGCCAGGGTCAGTGTAGGGAAAGAGGGAGCAGGACTTTGCAGCCCTCAGGGTTTTCTTAGCAGTGCTGCAACTTTAGGTGTGTTCAGACATCCATGGAACAAGTGCAAAGCAACTATTTTTTACTTTTTTTTTAAATAATCTGTTCTATTTGCCTAGTGTCTGCTACCTCAGATATTCTTCAAAGAGCATTCTGGTATTTTCCATGGCAATTTGAAATGCAATGAAGCTAAGGATTTGGAAATTCTTACACTTTCTAGCTGGCTCCTTGGAAATCGTACATCTGCGATGGGAGCAGAAGACTTCCATGCTGCAGCAGTCAAATTAATTGTAATGGTTCTTTGCTGCTTTCCCTTTAGCTGCTACAATAAAATCAGTGTCTGGTATTGAGCAGCTTTAATGGACAGTAGCTTGGAGGGAAGTTCTCAGCTCTGAGAGCAGGTAGAGTTGCTTCTCCAAACCAGAAGGAAGATGCACTTACACTGTGGAGGTACAGGGACTCCTGAAGCAAAGGCATGCGATGCCGCTGTTGCCCTGTTGCCTCAGTTTCCCTTCTGTCTTCCAGATCCAGATGGGCTGGTTCCAACATGATCTGGGGCACTGCTCTGTCTTCAGGAAGCCTAAATGGAATCGACTTCTGCAGATCATTGTGATAAATGTTCTGAAGGTAATTGGAGAAGAGAAAGCTCCGGAGGGACCTTGGAGCAGCCTTCCAGGATCTGAAGGGAGCTCCAGGAGAGCTGGAGAGGGACTCTTGGTCAGGGAGTGGANGGTTGGCCAGAGAAGCTGTGGCTGCCCCATCCCTGGAGGGGTTCAAGGCCAGGCTGGATGGGGCTTGGAGCAACCTGGTGTGGTGGGAGGTGTCCCTGCCCAGGGCAGGGGGGCTGGAACTGGATGATCTTGAAGGTCCCTTCCAACAGTAACCATTCTATGATTCTGTGATTCTATTTGACTTATGGTGGGAATTTCTCTGGGGCTAATCTGGATTATGCAGCGAATGGGAGCACCTATAGATTCAATCAATATTGCCTCTGAGGGAAGTGTAGCGTAGCCATCAACAACAGATCAATAAATAGGGATGTAACTGCTGATATCGTTCGAGTTTGAACCCCCGGTCTTTGACTTTTCCTGCAGGGGTTACCAGCCAGCTGGTGGAATCACCTGCACAACCAGCACCATGCCAAACCCAACTGCTTCCGCAAAGACCCCGACCTCAACATGCACCCTCTCCTCTTCAGCTTGGGAAAGACACTCTCCGTGGAGGTGAGCGAGGGGACGGCTGGGGAAGTAAAGATTTCAAAGACAGAAAGCTGCAGAGTGAGGTGAAATCATGACCCAGGTCATGCCTTCCTGCACAAACTCAGGATCGTTTCCAAAGTGTTCCAAGGTTGGAGAGTCTCGTACCGGCTGGTTGTGATGATGCTTGGACATCAGCTCCTGAGAAGCAAAGTCTTAAAATTGGTGCTTGAGTTCGCTGAGCAGCTAGAAGAGCAGGGTGAGCACCTTGAAGGCAGGCCAAGGAATGAGTCAGTCCACTTGCAATGGCGTTAGATGTTCTTAACGATCCTGCAGATACTGAGTCAGATGATCCCTCTGGGAACATACCTCTCCTTTTGGCTGTGGGAGCTGTTTGGCACCTAAACCCTTCAGGACCAGTAGAGCTGCTATGCAGAAAACACAGGCGTAGCAAATTATTTCTCAATCACAAATGTTATGGCTCTCATAAAAATAAAAATCACCAACAGGCCTTCTCTTTATCCTTACAATTTCTGATATCACCAGGGTAGGCAAAGAACTCTTTAGCCTTTGCTTTCCCTGGCAATTCTTCTTGCAGGTGGGGTGGTGAAGCAACCTCTTTGCTAGATAACCAGCCTCTTCTCACTCTCCTTTAGCTGGTAATAAGAGCAGAAATCCCAGCTCTCCAAGGCACATGGAAAATTCCAGCCCTCGGGAAGACTCCCGTGAAGAGCCTTTACACAAAATACTTACAGAAAACTGTTAATTGTAACCGAGAAGGACTTTGTCAATGGACTTCCGAAAGATATCTCCTGGCTCTGTGTCAGCATGAGCATCTAGAGCAGGGTGGATGTGAGAGATGGAAGTGAAAATGTAGGAGATTAGTTCTCAGGTCTTCCTGCTTCTTAACAGAGAAGAGTCAGGCACAGGGTGGATGCACAAAATGGATTTCAGGGGTTTCATTCAGTCAGTTGTTTTGGTTCGGTTTTGATCCGATGAAGGCATCTTTGAGGGTTTTGTCTCAGTCATAGGAGAGCTCTGGCAATGGCTTGCTTTACCTCCCTATCATCTTGTCCTTTGAAGAATGATAAGCAAGAAAAATCACACAAGATGTTAAGAATCCTTTTGGGCAAATAGCAAAAAAAAAAAAAAATTAAAAAAAGGTGAAAAAATACTCTTATTGTGCTTTTTGTAAGTATTTCATCTCTTTGCTGTTTCCTGTACTTGAAGGCAAAGTATTTGAGGAAGCAGCAGGTGTCCTTATAGAGTGGTTACTACTTTGATCTCGCAGAAATGATTTTACAGTAATTTTAGGATAGTATACAAATGCTTTTTTTAAATTTCTGGCCACTGTCTCCTTTATTAATCAAAAATCTGGCATGTCTGCATCCCATTTAATCTGATACAGACATTCAGATGTAGTTGTCCCATCAAACACATCCTGCATTCATCAGCCACCAACTTTCCTGCCTCAGTTTCCATGTCAATAACCTATTCCTCCCTGAGCAGCTGTACTCGCACCGCTCTGTGATGAATACGTCGAATTGGTTGGATTGGATTTTCATCACCACCACCAGAAACGTTTCCTACAAAATTCAAACAACTTGTGAGCGTTTTTTTGTGACTTTTGACCATTTTCGTATGAGTTTTAGAACTCTCCTAAAAAAAATCTCTCTCTTCTGGCATCGGCATAACATTGATACTGGGATACAGAGGCTGAAATGAAATCTCATTCTCTCCACTACTTTGGAACTTCAGTACCTGCTTTTCAAGAAGAGGGTTGAATTAGAGAGATTAAGAGGTAGTTCTCAATTTTTTTCATTAGCCAGGAATTAGAAATACTTTATGAAGATTCTCAGGTCTCCAACTGGCCATTTACGATGTCTTTTCATTTTTCAGCTTGGAAAGAAGAAGAAGAAGTTCATGCCTTACCATTACCAGCATAAGTATTTCATCTGTGAGTATCCCCGCTTTCTTGCAGGGCTGTAAGAACTTCACCTACAAATCGTGACTGTGGCTCCTCCCCAAAATAAAGGATTTAAAGCTAAGCCCATTGAAGTCACAACTTCAGGAAGCTTCCTTCACATCAAAGAAGGGTCAAGTGAGGAAGGATTGCCCCTAACGTCTCTGTGAGGATTGTGTGGTTTTAGGTACTAGCTAGGGGTGAATCAAGCATGGGGAAGCAAGGGGTGGGAAAGAAATGAAGAAGCGGTGAGATGAAAAAAGGAGGAGATGACGTGGACACATGAAAGTTAGTGTAAATGGAAGACAGCAATTTCTCTTCCACTGGAGAAGAACAGAAGAACATCCTGTAAGACTTCCAACACAAGACTTTATAAATGTCTCTCTGTTTTTCTTCTTCCCTTCAGTATTGGCCCCACTTGCACTCATCCCCTTCTTCCAGCTGTCCATATTCTACTTTGCAATCAAGAGGAAAAAGTGGTTGGTAAGCACTACTCGCGTTGCTTAGAAGACTTCCAAAAAATGTCACCCCTCCATGGCTTTATTAACCTTTTCCTCAGGGGATTGTGGGGTTTAAGATAGAAAAGGCCAATTCTAGGCTTGCCACAGCAGGAGTGCAGTCACAGGGTCCAGGGAAAACTCTTTATAAAAAGCTTTTCAGCCTCTTAGCAGCTGAATAAAAGTTAAAAGAGACCTACAGAACGTAGGCAGAGGTGATTACGGGCCTGTTTGCTGGTCTTTAATTACTGATGGTAAAGTGTGTTCTGTGGATAGAGTTCAGGGATACACTCAGCCTGGGGCAGAATGATGGTGAGGAACTTTTCTAAATAAGAGCTCAATAACTAAAAACATTTATAAATGCTGCAGAAAAGGGAAGAGGAGGGAGTGGAGGGAGTTCATCCATAAAGTCTTATTTTCATCTTTTTTTTTTCTCTATTGTTTTGTTTTGTTTTGTTTTGTTTTTCCGCAGGACTTGGTATTGCTTGTGTCTTTCAACATCCGAGTCTGTCTTATGTATATTCTCCTAATGGGATTTAACAATTTCATGGTGTACTACTGGCTGTCCAGGTAACGCATACCCCCAGTCCCCACGACTCATAGTTGTAAACAATACAAAGCTTCAATGGACATAGATAAAGGATAATGGTTTTACAAGGGGTAATGGTTTTAAACTGGAAGAGGGGAGATTTAGATTGGATATTAGGAAGAACTTCTTTGCTGTGAGGGTGGTGAGGCACTGGAAGAAGTTGCCCAGAGAAGCTGTGGCTGCCCCATCCCTGGAGGGGTTCAAGGCCAGGCTGGATGGGGCTTGGAGCAACCTGGTCTGGTGGGAGGTGTCCCTGCCCAGGGCAGGGGGGTTGGAACTGGATGATCTTGAAGGTCCCTTCCAACTCTAACCATTCTATGATTCTATGACTCTATGAAACTCCAGAAGTTAGGAGGCAAATGGGTGGGATAGAAAATCCTGAATTACATAAAAGTGGTCTTTTACTAAAGACAAGACTCAGGAAAGCATTTTAATGGTAAATTTGGATGGGATTAGAGATACAAGTGTTCCTGTGTTTATCTGCCCAGGTATCTAGAGAGCACTTGGTTCATTTGGGTGTCGCAGATGAATCACATCCCAATGGACATTGATTATGATAAGAACGAAGACTGGGTGTCTACACAGGTGAGAATCTCCTTTCTTCTGGAAAAGTGGGTCTGCAGTTCTGAACTAGAGGACCATGACAACATTATTCTTCTCTTAGTTTTATTTATTAATGTTGATAATCTATTTATCAATGCTAAGAGGGTTGTCCTTGCTGTTTGCTAAATAGCCATGAATTTCTGTCATAGTCAAAACATTTTAAACTTTAGCTGGAAAACAGGACATCAAAACTGNAGAACATCCTGTAAGACTTCCAACACAAGACTTTATAAATGTCTCTCTGTTTTTCTTCTTCCCTTCAGTATTGGCCCCACTTGCACTCATCCCCTTCTTCCAGCTGTCCATATTCTACTTTGCAATCAAGAGGAAAAAGTGGTTGGTAAGCACTACTCGCGTTGCTTAGAAGACTTCCAAAAAATGTCACCCCTCCATGGCTTTATTAACCTTTTCCTCAGGGGATTGTGGGGTTTAAGATAGAAAAGGCCAATTCTAGGCTTGCCACAGCAGGAGTGCAGTCACAGGGTCCAGGGAAAACTCTTTATAAAAAGCTTTTCAGCCTCTTAGCAGCTGAATAAAAGTTAAAAGAGACCTACAGAACGTAGGCAGAGGTGATTACGGGCCTGTTTGCTGGTCTTTAATTACTGATGGTAAAGTGTGTTCTGTGGATAGAGTTCAGGGATACACTCAGCCTGGGGCAGAATGATGGTGAGGAACTTTTCTAAATAAGAGCTCAATAACTAAAAACATTTATAAATGCTGCAGAAAAGGGAAGAGGAGGGAGTGGAGGGAGTTCATCCATAAAGTCTTATTTTCATCTTTTTTTTTTCTCTATTGTTTTGTTTTGTTTTGTTTTGTTTTTCCGCAGGACTTGGTATTGCTTGTGTCTTTCAACATCCGAGTCTGTCTTATGTATATTCCCCTAATGGGATTTAACAATTTCATGGTGTACTACTGGCTGTCCAGGTAACGCATACCCCCAGTCCCCACGACTCATAGTTGTAAACAATACAAAGCTTCAATGGACATAGATAAAGGATAATGGTTTTACAAGGGGTAATGGTTTTAAACTGGAAGAGGGGAGATTTAGATTGGATATTAGGAAGAACTTCTTTGCTGTGAGGGTGGTGAGGCACTGGAAGAGGTTGCCCAGAGAAGCTGTGGCTGCCCCATCCCTGGAGGGGTTCAAGGCCAGGCTGGATGGGGCTTGGAGAAACCTGGTGTGGTGGGAGGTGTCCCTGCCCAGGGCAGGGGGGTTGGAACTGGATGATCTTGAAGGTCCCTTCCAACTCTAACCATTCTATGATTCTATGACTCTATGAAACTCCAGAAGTTAGGAGGCAAATGGGTGGGATAGAAAATCCTGAATTACATAAAAGTGGTCTTTTACTAAAGACAAGACTCAGGAAAGCATTTTAATGGTAAATTTGGATGGGATTAGAGATACAAGTGTTCCTGTGTTTATCTGCCCAGGTATCTAGAGAGCACTTGGTTCATTTGGGTGTCGCAGATGAATCACATCCCAATGGACATTGATTATGATAAGAACGAAGACTGGGTGTCTACACAGGTGAGAATCTCCTTTCTTCTGGAAAAGTGTTGTGTGCAAGGCAGCTAAGAAGCATTTCTTTCCAGAGCANAAAAAAGAAAAATCAACTGTTTTTTCACAGAAGTTTTAACTAATTTTTTTACATCACTTTTCCCTTCATATTATGAGAAAATACTGCTGGAAAAACAGTCAGTCTCCTTTTAAGGCCAACTAAAGAGAAGCAAAGTGGGACTTGATGCTTCTATTTTTCACCTTACAGGTTTAGTGCAGATAAGATAAATCTGACAAAATTTAGGGCTGATAAAAATGAGTATGTAAATACAACTGGACCCACATCCATGCTGCCTCCAGCAGTATAACCCCACATAGCGGGCTGTAAGTATTTTTCTTTATATTAAGGGGAAAAGACTCAGCCTGGTATTCAGCTGACCAAATCTGGATGCTTACATCTGAGCACCTGCTATACTCGTTGGAGAGAAAGAGCCATTTCTACAGCATGATTCGTTTTACTCTAAAATAGACAGCTAAATCAGCTCAGACGAATGGCACCGTAAAATGTTCTGATTTTCTCCATTGACCCTAAAGCCATGAGCTCAGATGCAGATTTCAAACTAAAGGTGTCCAAATTAGGTGAAAAGAATACACAAATGTCTGTCCTTACACTTTTGTACCTGACCCCTCTTGCACTAGTTGGAGGAAGCCAGAAGAATGGTTGGTTTTTTTTCTTTATTGGGCATCTCTCCTTTCCATCCAGGTGCAAGATGTGAGGAGAACCTCTTAAAAGAATCACAGCTGGGGTTGTGTGCAAGGCAGTGAAGAAGCATTTATTTCCAGAGCAAAGATCTAGCTAAATTAACTTAGTTCACCAAGCCATTTCAGTCTAGACTTTGCTTAATTCTTCAGGGCAATGATAGCTATAATCCCTGCCACCAAATCGCCCTTTATGCAAGTCGAGGGCGGGTAATGGTTGTTGGGGTTGAATTATAAGACTTCTAAAAAGCTAAATCCTGTATTTCTTTGGTCTTTTTTCCTCCCAGCTCCATGCAACATGCAATGTAAACCAATCCTTGTTCAATGACTGGTTCACCGGGCACTTGAACTTCCAAATCGAGCACCAGTGAGTATGACTATGGGGAGAGGAGTGGGAATAATATGGGTCTCTTCAAAGTGAGAAAGGCCATGTAGTCTCAGGTGAAACCATCTCAGGAGAGATGGTTGCTCTCCTCTGCTCTCCTTCCAGGGAAGGGTAGGGAAATATTTTGATGAGAGGGAAGAGAGAGAGGTGCAAGACAAAGTCTTGTACTAACTCTCTCTCTCTCGGTTCTGCAGCCTTTTCCCCACAATGCCTCGACACAACTACTGGAAGGCAGCTCCTCTGGTGAAAGCCCTCTGTGATAAGCACGGCATTGAGTATAAAAGCAAGACTTTACTCACAGCCTTCGTAGACATCTTGCAGTAAGTATCAGTTAACAAGGCAGTTTTGCACTGTGGTAGCATGCAAGGGAGGGACAGAGGCAACCACTTCAAATCAATATCCATGGAGAGATCAAACCTAGAGTTTATTTAAGTTTATTTATTTTAAGGCCAGGCTTGATAAGGCTTGGAGCAACCTGGTCTAGTAGGAGGTGTCCCTGCCCATGGCAGGGGGGTTGGAACACGACAATCTTCAAGGTCCTTTCCAACTCTAACCATTCTATGATTCTATGACTTCTTTAAGTTTTTCTAAAGGCACCTTTCATTTTCAAAAATTGTCAAAGATTTTTTTTGTTTCTCTTCCTTAAATCCTCTCAACTCATTCCCCGTAGTCACACTTTGTAATGAGACCTCCATGCATTTTTTAATCCATTTACTCCATTTACTTCCTTTTTACATCTAAATTACGGTTTGCTTCCCATGAAGTTGAATGTTGTCTCTCCCTAAGTGATTTTTTTTTTACTTTCTGTTCCTGCAGTTCACTCAAGGATTCTGGGGAGCACTGGCTTGAAGCATATCTGCATGGATAGAAACCGGCAAGTCTCAAAGGGAACCTCTTCACCAGACAGTGGCTGCTAAGAGATGGCACAGGCCATCAGTGTGTGTGTGTCTTCTGGTATAGAAACGTGGGAGGTGGTCAAAGTTAATTTCATTATGAGTGGGTGGGAAAGTGGGTTAAAGATACTTTATTTTTCTTGTTCCCAGCCATGGACCTCTATTTTTCCTGCTCTCAAACTCAGCGTTTAGAGCCATAAGGAACGGGGCCTTCAAAACGGGGACAAGTAGCTCCCAATCAATCTTGAACGAGCTTGATCAGTTTACTTCACTGGAGGTGCCAGCTCATTGCTTATAGAAAAAACATTTGAAAAGAAATTCTTCATAGAGTCATAGAATTATAGAATGGTTTGGGTTGGAAGGATGTTTGAAGATCATCTCATCCAAAGCCCAGCCCTGGGCAGGGACACCTCCCACCAGACCAGGTTGCTCCAAGCCCCATCCAGCCTGGCCTTCAACAGTTCCAGGGNCCTGGCCTTCAAAAGTTCCAGGGATGGGAAGTTCCACAGCTTCTCCAGGCCATCGGGGCCAGGGTCTCACCGTCAAGAATGTCTTATATCTCATCTAAATCTACTCTCTTCTGTTTAAATCCATCGCTCCCTGTCCCATCGCTACAAGCCCTTGATAAAAGTCTTTCTCCATCTTTCTTACAAGCCCTCTTTCAATATTGAAAGGTGACAATAAGGTCTCCTTCTTAGTGTTTTTGGCTCAGTGGATTGTTGAAAATGGATAGGACACCTGGATAGTTTTACACCGGCAAGAGCTGATTTGAATACAGTCCAGAGACTGTACAGCCCATGTTATTTATATGCATAAATGCATGTATATCTTTTAATTGACTGGGGTCTATGTTATCTGATTAGCTTTCTGATGTAGACCAGCTTTGAATAAGACTGAAGGAGTAGGTCCAGCCTGCAAGAGTATTTAGGGTACTTTTGCTCTTATTGAACTCTCTCTATATATTAATTTTTATCTAAATTTTTACTTCCTGGTGATTCTAACCTGCTGGCACCTACATTGGTTATGAGACAACTAAGTGTATTTGTGGCTCTGTTCCTCTATCCAGAGAAGGAATTAAACCAACCCTGCAGGCCTCTTTGATTCTTGCAAACTCTTCTCTTTCAGCATCCCCAGGAACGAGCTCCATTCCTGGAACTCTCTCTTTTTTTTTTAGTTTTCTATTGATATTTGCTTTTTGGCCCCAAGAGGGACCTAGCCTCTCCCCGCTTATGGTCAAGGACATCTTCTGCTGGTGGAATCTTTAATAACAATCTGTGTAGAAGCACAGTAGCTCTCCAAGACCACCAGAATTCTTCTATTGGTGTTTCAGAGAGCCAACAAAGTGAAGGAGCTGGGAGTGGGCCTTTAGTAGAATATCTTCACAGAAGGTACTTCAAACCTTATAGGAAAGGTCATCTGGAAATGAGATATGAGCATCAAAGAACAAACAAAAGAAATAGAGGATGTACGAAAGAATAAGGAGATATGTGATTATTAATTAATAGCAGGGAAAAAAAAAGAAGGGGGAAAAATGCTGGGTGGTGATAAAATAGTTATTTGGAAAAGTTGGAATAGAGGAAAAAATGAGAAATTGTAAGAGTATCAATAAAGCTCCTCTTCATGATTCTCAGATTGAAAGTCAATACCTGTTTTAGAGAGAGTGTGTGACCTCTGATTAAGCTTGCTGATTTTGCCAAGGAATGATTATTCAGTGATGCTGTTTTCTAAGATAATTTATAGCTAACACATTCCGCTATGAGGCAATTGAGCCATACTGGCAAAACCTGTATTGTACTGTATTTCACTGAGCTGACCTAAGACCATAAAGGTGGCCTGTGATGGCAAATAACTCAAAAATCTGTACGTAAGTGCCAAGACCACGTGGAAGAAAGGTGGTTCTTCTCTTCTGCCGTTCACATCTAGAAGCCTATGCCCCAGATTTAGGTGGAAAAACCCCTCAAAGGAGAAAAATGTGGAAGATCTGAAAGCGAGATAACAGCGTGACCCATCTGCAACCTGCTGATGAGCAACTTAGATGTATTACAAGCTACAGACAACAACAGCCTTCCTCTAGGTTAACAGATAACTCCAAGCCAAACACACAAAAGCAGAAGGAGCTTGGACTTTTCTTTTTTTTGCCTATGTTTTTTAAGAACACCTTCGTTTATTCTTCTTATTTATACTTTTTGTGTCTACGTGCAGGTACTAATAACGCTGTTCTGCTTATTTCCAAACCATAGCTGACAGCTGTCGTTGAAAACGATCCTGATTAAAAAAAGAAGTTATTCAAAACCTGCTTTGAGTGTAATTTGAAAATCCCTTCTAACTAGTACCCAGAACAATTCTGCATTCCCACATCCAAGGCTGGTTAGAATGGCGAGACCCACCACGATGTGTCACTGCAGTAACATGCGATAAGTATTAAAGGGGTAGCACTGTCTTAAGATGACTGCAGGGATTTCACTGAATCCTCTGTTTTGTAACACATGAAGACATTTTAAAATGGATGTCTTGGTAAAGGTAATATAACTATTATGGATTCCTGTCTTTTTTTTTTTTCTTTTTTTTTTTTT
>VZRU01010759.1:36973-55301 GCA_013398155.1 Pedionomus torquatus
CTGGTGAGACTTGAAAGCTGTGCTAATTAGGTCCTACGTGCCACTGAAATCCTTTGAATACAAGACTGACATAAGATGATACCTTCTGGCGTCAGTATCACAAATCAAACTGACTACTTTTTGCCTCCAGTTCGCATTCTACTCGTGTGAAAGCAGTAATTTATTGAGTCTATCTTTTTGAAACCTCATTTTAATTAAAACGTTTCCGTTTCTTTAATCGATTCAAAAGCCTGTTCCACGTGAATATTAATTTATCTCTTTCTGTGCTTCATGAAGGGCTATTAACAACTCAGCGGATGTACCTTTGCCAAGCTCTTAGCACGGTTCACAGACTTCAAGGGCTCGGGGTGAGAAGTTGTCGAGCCCCGTTGTTCTACACTCGCGGTGATGCTGAGGGCTCCTCTCGTCTGCCCAAAATGAGTAATAATTGGAAATTGCCCCAGCTGTAGCACTGGTGTAGGAGGAGAATAAAACGTGCTCAGTGAAAGCTTGTGCAACCGAAAGTGTACATGACAGAGACAAAGACAACTGAAATACAGGGTTGGTGCTCAAATGCTCTTCTGGAGACTTATTCATCGTGTTTTCCCGTAATCTTCCCTGAAAGGCAACCTGGAATAGCTGGAAGAAACAAGGAAATGAGGGAAAGAGTTTGCAAGGTTCCTGTCGTTTTACACGACTAGTATTTTCCTTTCACTTCTCAGCTTTTCTCCCACTCTCCTCTTGGATGATTTTAATCAGTGCCTCCTTCAAATCTTTTCCAAATGGATTTCCATCAACCTTTTTCCCACCTTCAGCTCATGGATATTTCCTCTCTCCTCATGATTAGACAGACTCAAGGGTTTCTGCCCTGCAGGTTCTCTAACAGGCTTGAAGGACACTGACTTGGGGGTGGTTTGTATGGGTAAGTTGAACTTGCAGCAAATACACTTACAGAAACCAAAACACAGTATGAAGCCCTGGGGATAAGGACAAGCTTAGCTTAATAAAACACCTTTCATGGTGAAGGGAGGCCAACCATATCCTGAGCTGAATCAAAAGAAGTGTGACCAGCAGGTCACAGGAGTTGATTCTCCCCATCTACTGTGCACTCGTGAGACCCCACCTGGAGTCCTGTGTCCAGCTCTGGAGTCCTCAGCAGAGAAAGAACATAGAAATGTTGGAACGGGTCCAGCAGAGGGCCACCAAAATTATTAGAGGGCTGGAGGACCTTTGCTGTGAGGACAGGCTGAGGGAGCTGGGGCTGTTCAGCCTGGAGAAGAGAAGGCTCCAGGGAGACCTTGGAGCAGCCTTCCAGGATCTGAAGGGAGCTCCAGGAGAGCAGGAGAGGGACTCTTGGTCAGGAAGAGTAGTGATAGGACAAGGGGGAAGGGTTTTAAATTGGAAGAGGGGAGATTTAGATTGGATATTAGGAAGAACTTCTTTCCTGTGAGGGTGGTGAGGCACTGGAGCAGGTTGCCCAGAGAAGCTGCCCCATCCCTGGAGGGGTTCAAGGCCAGGCTGGATGGGGCTTGGAGCAACCTGGTGTGGTGGGTGGTGTCCCTGCCCAGGGCAGGGGGGTTGAAACTGGATGATCTTTGAGGTCCCTTCCAACTCTAACCATTCTATGATTCTATGATATATGGCTACACCCCTCTCCTAATTTTGTGTCTTCACTTTTGTTCATCACTCGACCTCTACATTTAGGGATGCAACCAGGGCAAGATGGTTCGGGTGGAAGCTGATTGAAAGAATTTAGAAATGGAAAGAACAATTCCCATTTCTATTGATGGCTTGATCAGAGTGGCTGGACCCCGGCTTAGCACCTGCCCTCTCTCCTCCCACCAAAGGAAAATTGATTCCGCTATGAGACTTGTTCACTGATTCCTCTTGCCACTCACCTCCTGCAAAAGATGGCTGGAGTTCTCCAGCGTTACTGCGTGAACTCTTAAATAATTGGTTGGTGGCCAACTTGTTTGTCAGTTGACATGAAGGGAATTATAATGTGTGTATATATATATAATGTATATCCATTAAGAGACAGTCAATCAGAAATAGAGACGATATCTCCAATGCAGTCTGCTCACACAGGTGGCTGTGTTCCAGTTTGCCACCTAAAATGCCTTTTCTTCAGGTGTTGGCTTCAGCTGGCTCAGTGGGCGTGTTCTGCTATTACTCCAAAGCTCTCTAAACGCTGAGCTGTGCTCCTGTGCGTGTACAGAACTGCCTCGGCCGGAGCAATTTCCATCTTATCGCCCACCTCAGGGTGGGGCACATTCGATTTTCCCGTCTGCCGTATCCCCTGGAGGGTCTGATCCCATAGGCGTGCTGGGAACACGCTCGACCTATTGGCAGGGTGGCGCTTTTTGGAGACGGTTGACATTTGTTGTCTTTCTAAAACGGGGCTGGATCAGAGGGGATCTTCCACTTTTCCATAAGAGCATGGTTATAGAATCATAGAATGGTTAGAGTTGGAAAGGACCTTGAAGATCATCGTGTTCCAACCCCGCTGCCATGGGCAGGGACACCTCCCACCACACCAGGTTGCTCAAAGCCCTATCAAGCCTGGCCTTAAATACCTCCAGGGATGGGGCATCCACAACCTCCCTGGGCAGCCTGTTCCAGTGCCTCACCATTTTAGACACTTTCTATGCTTTAGATTTAATGGCTACTGATTATTGCATCCTTGGTAACCACATTCATAAAGAGCAATAAGTTATCCCAGGCAATCTCAGCCCTTAGATTGCACTCCCAAGCCTGTCCTGGCTCAAACTCCACAAGGGACTAGAAAATGGTGTGGCAGGACCAAGTCAATTGTTCAAATGTTGGGGTTTTGGTATCCTTTCTTGAGGATATGGCAATCAAGGGAGATTCCCCGTGCACACAGGGTCTGAGAAGCACCATGATAGGTCTCTGGCACCAGGAAGATGCAGTTTAAAATCAGGATAGTGCCTCTCCTGTCCCCTCCTCTTTCTGTACTCCTTACTGCCACCAAGAATAAAACAGCAACGTGCCTTGAATTCTAAAGGATGAATAGCTGTGTGCAGGAACTGGGACAAACTGGGACTGACAACCAGAGGGGTTACTGGAGAGCCTACAGAGGCTTGTGCAACACAAAGTGGTAACTTTTATAACGCTGTTGTGAGAGCTGGTTGGAAGCATCCGTTGTGGTATGTGATGTCTTCTGTTACCCAGCTATGAGTAAGGCTTTGCAGGTACAAGTTTGGGTCTGAATGGAGCCAAAGTGCTAATTCCCTGGTTCTCAGCAACGTTCCTGGTTCTGAACATGCTGACTTTGCCTTGCAACATCTTCAAGAGCCAGCGATGGGCTCTCTGTTGAACTTTTGAGTTCAAGTGGTCACCTGGATACGGGGGAATAAAGTGGGGAAGAGGCCAGTGTGGTGAGTCTACATCAACGTGATACATCGTGCAAGGCAGGCATTCCTTCAGGACTGTCAGTGCTCTCGTACTGGAAACATAAAAAATAGGGGTGCTGCCAAATGCACTGCCGTGTGAGTAGTGTAATCTCTGAGCTTAATGTATGTAACTGCAAGAAGGACTAAAGATAAAGTCAGATACGCTCTCTTTAAGACCTGTAAGTGTGGGTAGCTTTTATTTCCTCCACACTTTCATGTGAACTTAGGAAATAATCAAAATAGTGATAACGTGTAAATAGCTCTTGCAAATGAAAACCTCCTTTCACCACCGGGATTCTGCAGAAGAAACCAAGAAATATTGCCAAAATATAGGCAAAAAAAAAAAAAAAAAGAGCCAGTGCTTGCTTTTCAGCAGGTGCCCGTGTGCTTGGGCTCTCTGCTTTTCACACCAAGAAATACTCAGCTTGCAAAACCCTGCTTGGGAGGGAGAAATAATCAGAGATGACCTTTCCTCATGATTGCACCAAAAATGTTATTGACCTACAGCAGTATTTGGGCCTTTATAAAGTCCAACCCCAGCTGCCCCTGCTCCAAAGAGGGGTTTTTTTTTGGAGAAACCAAGTAGGATTATTAAGAGGATAAGGTGATGGAATGACACATTCTTTCAGAATTCTGTCAGTAATACTGTAATAACTGCAGTATAATGAATACAGCAATAACTACCACACAGATAAGGGCTGGCGATTTGATAAGAAATCACAAAGCAACCCCAAACAAGTAGGAGTTTGTTCCATATTTTTAGGCTCAGGTTGATCAGCAGAACATTTCCAGCTGGGAGCCAGCCTAATGAACTTCTGCTGCTTCCAGTTAGACAGAGAAGAACGTTTCTCAGTATAATTATCTCCTCCGTGGATGGGAGGTTTCCATTGTGTTTTGCTGAGCTGTGAAGATGTTCCTCATTTGGACCCTTGGTCACTTAGGGGTATTTATAGCTTATCTGGAAGACAGTGTGTCGGCTATAGCTGAGGATACACACATTAAAATGAGAATCAAGTGAAATAATCTTGATTGATTTGACTGGCTGATATAATGAATCTGGTACATACACTCTGAAAAAAATTTGTTCTTCCCTGAAGGAGCCACATTCCTTCTTGGAAACAACAATTGACATTTGAAAACACACACAGACACATATATATTCCCCTGGCTTCAACTTGCACCAGGGGAAGTTCAGGTTAGATATTAGGAAATATTTCTTTACTGAAAGGGTTGTCAGGTATTGGAATGGGCTGCCCAGGGAGGTGGTTGAGGCACCATCCCTGGAGGGATTCAAGAGAGAAGTTGACTTGGTGCTCAAGGATATGGCTTAGTGTTGGGTGGGGTGGGGTGGTGTTTATGGTTGTTGGGGTTTTTTTTGTTTGTTTGTTTGTTTTTTCCCATTGGTTGGAGTAGATGATCTTAAAAGGTCCCTTCCAACCTAGGTGATTCTGTGAGTCTGTGATATGTGCAAAAATATGTCATTTGGGAATAGTTTAGGTTCCTAGAGGATCTAGTTTTCTCCCTATCTGTTCTATCCTTAAATATATTTGCCACTCAAGTAACACTTACCCCCTCGATATATTTTATCAGCGGGGCTGTTACACTTAAAATAAGCAAATACACTTATATTTGAGGGGGGTTTTTTTGCAATATGTTGAAAACATTGGAAAATATGTTGAGAACATTCCAGTGGAAACAAGCACAGTGATCCCTACCATCTTTTTGTGCCCATTAACCAGGTTTAGGGATTCAGGGGTGGTGACAGAAGGGTGTCTGCTAGAGGTGTTATTCTCATCTAGGATGGGTTCAAAGAGATTCGGTCTGCATGTACTATGGAAATAAAAATAAGGGCAATTTTTTGAGCATTTTCCTTTCCTTTTGGTTTTGGTGGGGTTTTCTTATTGCATGGAATAACTCTAGAATCTCCAGCACCAGACTGCAGTATGAATTAATCTGAGATTTGTTTTATAAGGCTATCGTTTCCTATATATATAGGATATATATATATATATATATATATATATATATATATATATATATATATATATATATATATATATATATATATATATATATATATATATATATATATATATATATATATATATATATATATATATATATATATATATATATATATATATATAACTAAATAAATATATATATAAATATACATATATAAATATATATATAAAAATATATTTTTAATCTATGGCAGCCCTCACTGCATGGTGACTGCTGTTTCTTGGGTTCTCTCACACTTAGGCTCGTGTTTACTGGCCTGTGTCAAGTTGGACAAGAGAACAGCAGCATCGGCAATTGCTGTCCTAAAAAATGTGTGAGAAGTGTCAAAATGGAGCACACAAGAGACGTGTGTAGAAGAACCCTTGTGTAAGGAAAAGCAGCAACAGGATCTTTGTTTCTTGTGGCTTGTGGTGTCACTCAGGTTGATTCCATTCGTGCTCACTTGTGATAGTGGCGTCACAGCGCTTTGGTGTGGAACATAAAATATGGTATGTGTTTCAGATTTGCCTGTTTACCCTGAGCAATTCATAGAATCATTAGAGTGGGAAGGGACCTTCAAGATGATCCAGTTCCAGCCCCCCTGCCCTGGGCAGGGACACCTCCCACCACACCAGGTTGCTCCAAGCCCCATCCAGCCTGGCCTTGAACCCCTCCAGGGATGGAGCTTTCACAACTTCTCTGGGCAACCTGTTCCAGTGCCTCACTGGAATAACTGGAATTAAATAATGGAATTAATAACTGGAATTATACCGCATTGGATATGTTTTAGATCCTTCTTCCTATCCTGTTCCAGTGGATACAGGATAGGAAGAAGGATCTAAAGCACATCCAATGATATTTAATTCCAGTGTCTATTTTATTATTGTATATGCTCTGAATATGTGACTTATCCAGTGTGGGAAGGAAAAGAGTATCAGCTTTGGCCACAGAGACTGTTGCTGGCAGTGGTTTAAAGGGTAGCTCTTCTCAGGAATTGCTCACTCCACTCCCACTGACCTGCTAAGAGACCTTCGAGGTCACCTTTGAGATGTCCTGAGTATTCGTCTAACCTTCTTTTGTTCCTCTTGAGTTACGGAATAGCCTAAGATGCTTTGGCCTGCAGATGCTTTTGGCCACAGCAGAAGTGGATTCAGGGGGTTGGAGCTCCTCATGAAGCTGAAAAATAAGGGATTTGTTCTTCACTTTTTAACATTTGTTGAAGCGGGTAGTAGAGTAACACACACCATGAGAAAAAAAAAAACCACACAAAACAACAAAGAAAAAAAAAAACAACAAAAAAAACCCCAAACAACAAACAAACAACCAGTAATAATAATATATATGAAAAAATCATCACTGCTTTAGTTCTGTCTGGTTTCCTTCCCGCATATTCAGAGAATGGGCGCTCTCAGCTACAACTCACGGTCGGAGCTTACGTAAAAATAAAGAGCTGTGCCACTAAAGAAATTATTTCAGCCCCAGATTCTCTGTATTATCCCTGTCAGGGTGTCAGGGTGAGCAGTGTCAACCGATTCTGGAATGCTGTATCTTGCCTTCTCTCAGGGCCTGCCGGGACTCCTGATGCACTGTTTCAACACACCATCATGAAGCTCCAATTTGCTGAATCAGAGAGGCTTTTGTACATCGGCCGCACACATGAGTGAGCAAAGCAAAGCAAAGCAGAGCAAAGCAAAGCAAAGCATGGAAATGAAAGACTGCCCATAAAAACCCTCATTATATTGGCTTTAAGTGTCAGCTGTGGGACATGAGCTAAAAGTTTGATATTGCAGCATACCCAATTTGCTCAACCCACGGGACGATGTCGTAAGCTCCTTCACCCTACGAATAAAGTTGCAAGCTGTGGGTGTGTGGAAATGAAAGAGAGGTTCTCAGGGTACTTTTTAATCCTTTTTTATTAACTCGTTGCTTCTCTTAACTGCCCTTACCAACTTTTAAATACACATAAAACAACCGCCTTCCGTAAGAAGCTGGGATGTGGTGACAGCCAGTGAGAGAAAACTCAGCCTTCCATCACCACGTATAATTCTGTAGAGTCCAAAACATCGATGCCAACCACACCACCCAGCTTGGTGTCACCTGCAAATTTGCCGGGAGCGAGCTCGACCTCACTGTCCATCTTGTCGATGAAGATATGGACCAGTACTGATCCCAGTATAGAACCCTGAGGGATACCACTAACCACTGATCTCCATCTGGACATTGAGCCATTGACCACTACTCTCTGGAGTCCGGTAGACTGGATGCAACCATCCAACCCATTCCTTATCCACTGAGCAATCATCAAATCCGTCTACAATTTAGAGAAAGGGTTGCTGTGGGGGGCCATATCAAAACCCTCAAAGAAGTCCAGGGAGATGACACCTGTAGCTTTTCCTTTATCCAGTAGGACAAGTAGGACTCCACCATGATTTACTCATTCCCCATTTGCCAACATTATACATCACAAACAATTTGATAGTTTTCGTTTACCGCTTATGGCAGAAAAGCTACTATTGACACCAGCAAGACAAAAAGTTCAAAAAAGTAACCGGCATTCATTATTGTAGAAAATAAAAAATAAAGGAAGACTTCATCTGCGTAGCTTCTTTTACAGGTTTCTTAACACAAGGTTGGTTGGACGGTTTTGCAAGAGCATGGGTTGTCTCACTATTTGCCTGCTGGCAGGTTTAAACTCGCAGCAGTCATGTTCATTCCGATGAATTAATTGTGCCCTACTTTTGGCTTAGATTGATAAAATAAACCAAAGCGTTAAGAGCTTCCCATTGAAGTTTGATTTATGCCCCTGCTTTTTTAACCCTTTGAAGTAGGTGGAAAGCCTCCGCTTCCATGCGCTGGTCTCTGACAAACGTTGCATGAAGGAGGAAAGAGGAGGAGTAGCTGGGTTGACCAAGAGCCAGCAAGTCCAGCGTGGGCCCTGCGTGAAGTTTGCATTTTATCACAATATCACTAAGTTGTTGGCCTTAAACCATGTCTGTGCATTTTAGTTACTGTAAGACTTGTAAGCAGCGTTGTATGCAAGTCATTAGCCCACAGTAATTATTGTCCAACGCACACAGCAAATGCCTGGGATCAGCGTGGTGTTGGAAGTGGTCACCTCTCTCTATTTATAACCAAAACCCTGCCACGTTGCCTGCCCAGGTTGTCTCTCCTTGCTAGATTTCTCCTGCAAGGAACTACTCAGATTGAGAGCAAGGCCGCAAGTGCTGCTTTCCACTTTGGACAGACCTCGTGAGCAGGTAAGAAGGAGCAGTTGGAGTTTGAAAGTAAGTCACATCTAAAGAGAAGCAGTACGTGCTTTTTTTTCCCAGGGGCTGTGAAGGCAGCAGGCTGGTAGCACATCCTGACACTCTGGCATCAGATGGAATTTAGCAGCTGATAACAACAGAGTAGAAAAAGGAAAAAAAAAAAAAGGAAAGGAAAAAAAAAAATGGAAATTTTTCCCTGACTCCAATACTATGTTCTTTGGACTGTGATCTACAGCTCGACCACCCCTCTAGAGTGTGTCCTCTCCAGGGAGCCAAGGGACCTGTGTCTTGTGAAAAATCTTACCTCCTTTTTGCTCCTTTAATCCTTTTAACTCTCTGGAGGATGGGGGTGAGTTCCTCATTTTAACTACTTATATTTAAAAATATTTGGCGACTAAAGGCACTGTGCTTTGTTTTTAACTAGCGTCCCCTTTTTTCCCTGCAAGGACAGTTAATTGGCACCCTCGCTGCCCTTACCAACCCAAAATCTGAACATCCCTAGATAGTGCCATTGTAGTCTTAAATAGGACCTGTGTAAGTTATCTTGCCACCTTCATCTCTTGCTAATAACAACTTGTGAAGGGATTTACCTCTGGGCTACCATCTCCAGTTTTGTTACTCCTGGTATTTTGCCAGTCTTTCTTCCCACTGTCAGTTAATTTTGGTATAAATACTTCTCGAGTCTGTCAAGTATAACGCCTGGATAGAGGCAGATGGACCGTTCCTGTGCGAGCTGTCCTCTCTAAGAGTCTCCTGGTATTTCTTACCGCAAGTCCACCCGTTGTCTTCTGTGTAGCAGAGGAGAAGAGATCCCAGATAATTTATTGCAAATTTATTGAAAGTAAGGCAAGAGTAAGGGACATAATGGTGGCAAATCATAGTTGGCTCTTCCAGGAAGGTGCACAAGAGCCCTGGTCCTTATCCTTGTATTGTGATGCCTTTCAGGCCTGGATTGGCATTGATTGCAGTCCATACATTGCCCTCTTCATTCTAATGGTTCTTCTCCACTCACTCACTTGTTGCAGCAGGAGAGAGAAACCCAGGTCTGGTTCCACATGCCAGGATGGTTTCTCCTTTCTCATCGGACCTTATTCATGTTGCTAAGTATTTGAAGGGTGGATTCAAGGAGGATGGAGCCGGACTCTTTTCAGTGGTTCTCAGTGACAGGACAAGGGGCAATGAGCACAAACTGGAACACGGGAAGTTCCATTCCAATATGAGGAAAATCCTCCTTATGGTGAGGGTGGCAGAGCCCTGGCAGAGGCTGCCCAGGGAGGGTGTGGAGTCCCCCTTGAAGAGACCTTCAAGCCCTGCCTGGATGTAGCCCTGAGGGATGTGCTCTGGGCTTTAGCAGGGGAGTTGGATTGGGTGATCTCTGGAGGTCCCTTCCAACTCTGACAATTCCATGATTCCATGATCAGTGTTCTCCTTGAGAGGTTCTTTCCCACAGTCGTGTTCCCTACGTCTCTATTGTCCCAACTTTTTCTGTGTCTACTTCAGGGATTCTGTTATCTCCTTTTTCCTCTGTGCCTCTCCAACACCATTCCTACCCGGTTCCCTCCAGCTCCAGTCTTCCTTCTAGTCCTGCATGAAGGGCAGAGCATGACTGGAGGGCACTTGACCTTGGCATGGGCTGATTGCGCAGTGTCAGTGGGGCTGGGAGTGGCCATGGCAATAAAAGCTTGCCTTCTTTTATTTTTTTTTTTTTTTTCTTAATAAAAGTGTGACTTTGGAAAAAAAATCTGTGGAATAGAATGTCCTTCACTGCTGCTTTGTCAGAACTGCAGCTGCACTGGAGCAGGAGATTCCTGGAAAAGGAACAAGCAAGCTTTAAAATATTACTTCGGATATCAAAAGCAAGGCTGAGGCATTGATGCCTCGTTCATACAGACTCTTTTATTGCCTTCCACGAGTGTGTTGTCACCACTTAGTTGCGCGAAGCAGGGTGTGTCTTGCGTTCTTCTGGCTGTGGTGTCTGAGTCTGCTGACAGCAACAGAAGTCCTCCCGTCTCTACAAAAAAAAAAAATAAAAATAAAAAAAGACTTTTAACACGTTTCCCAGTGGTAGAGCTACCCTGGAGACAGGGCAAGGTTCCATGGGTTTTAAATCAAATTTATGGCAGGGCAACCAGGGGTTGCCTCTAATCATTGAATGGTTTGGACTGGAAGGAACCGTTAAAGATGATCTATAGAATTATAGAATCATAGAATTGTCCAGACTGGAAGGGACCTCCAAAAGTCATCTAGTCCCATCTCCCCGCAGTCGCAGGGACACCCCCAACTAGACCAGGTTGCCCAGAGCCTCGTCAAGTCTCACCTTGAATATCTCCTGGGAAGGGGCTTCAACCACCTCCCTGGGCAACCTCATCCAGTGTTCCACCATCCTCATAGTGAAGAATTTGTTCCTAATATCCAATCTAAATCTGTTCTTCTCCAACTTAAAGCCATTGCCCCTTGTCCTGTCACTGCAGGCCTTTGTATCTAGAACAACCCCTCTGCCATGGGCAGGGAAATTTTTCAGTAGATCATCTTACTAAAAACCCCGTACAACCTGACCTTGAACACTTCCAATCACAGGGCATCCAAAAGACTATTACTCATTTTTCTGCCCAGACTACAGACTTTGGCTTGTTAATACGAGGTTTTAAAGGTAAGGACTCCACAGAGGAAGAGAAAAATTAAGCAGTGATTAGAAGCTTGTGTAACTCCACAACAGCAGTCTCTGATCATCCCACATCTTTTTCATGTATTGATCTTCATAATCCTTTTAAGAGCTGGGAAAATGCCACATCTATTACAGGGAGAGAAGTCTCAACATCTGCCTCTAATGGTTTCAGTGTGCAATGAGAAGTCTATTTTTATAGGAAGAGTGTGGCAGAGAAAGTAACCGAGTCCAAGTGTTTTTGTATAACCCAAACTTTGTGAAAGCAAATGGCTGTATAGATACGTCTATAAATACAAAGAGGAAAGATTCAGATATACAGAAGATGAGAAAGAAACGCAAAATGGCAAGTTGAAAGCAGGTTGGAGACCTCTGAGCATGAGTGTTTGCACTAGAAAGAGGAGAGGGCTCAGTCTCTTCTTACCCATCTCAGCTTTGTGTCTCAGTACCGTGCAGTACTTCTGCCATGTATTTTCCTTTCAACATCCTTTCACAGCATTTAATTGTGGTATTAATGTTGATGAAAAAGTACATGAACTAATTGGCGAGGTGGCACCTGGTAAGCCCAGTGCTGAGCCCCCCAAAATTCGACTTTTGTGTAAATGAGAGCTTGCACGGTGGGACTGCCAGAAGACAATAAGAGCCCCTTCAATCAACTGGCAACTGGATCTTCCCCTTTTCATTGCCCTATAGCTTGGGCTCACTCTCCACTGAACTTATCTCTGAGCTGAACTTGTCCTTGGAGTCACTGCCCAACAGTTTTAGCATCTTCCCCTTCTGGAACTGGGAGCAAAACCTGCCTATTCCAGGAGTTATCTAACTCACATGCTTACCAAAACCCAAATAGTAGCTGTGGCAATGTGCTCCCCCAAGTGGCAAACACATCAAAACGAAAAAGAAAAGCATTCCAGGCTTTTACTTTGCTTTCCAAGACCAAAAAGACAGTCCTTGGCTGTAGAAAAATGAGGTCAGGGTGCCTTATGATTTCAATAGAGTCGTCAATGTGATCTCAGTTTCTTTGCAGAGATAAGTGTTTAACGTGTGCCTGGGAAAAGGCTCTTCTCATAGATGTTCAGGTGTAAATTCTCCAGCCTTTCTTTCAGGAGACTATTTCTAAACGATATGGAGATATGTTTTTCAATGTGAGATGATCATATTTTGGAGTGCTCTCAGCCACCACGTGCCTTTTACCTCAATTCTAGAGTCAGTTTATAATTGACTGATGTTGGGGCACGTAATGAGAGGAAGGCTAAAGCCAGGACATCTTCAGCTGGATCAGGTTACTCAGAGCCCAGGCCAACCTGACCTGAATGTTTCCAGGGATGGGGCATCTACCACCTGATAACCTCATAATCATAAATGTTATCTCTTTCTCCATTCTTTTTCTACGAAAATATCAACTCTGCCAGGGTCTTGAGTACACTAATAGGTCTTAATGGCCCTGACCAGACTCACCTGGGACCCACACCCTGACTAGGGTCCCCACATAAGTTCAGATCTGGGTCATCAGTGCCTCCCTGAGCTCAGCAAGGCCTGGCCATGGACCCCGTTGATGTGTGGACTTACTTTATCACCACAAATCACTTGGTTAAGCTTGGCTGGCATCCCAGGCCTGCCCAGCTCAACTCTCAAGTACTGCAGGACATGGCCCTGCTGCCTGTGGCCATCCCACTCCCCATCTTGTGAGGAACTGCCCACCTTGGCTTCATCCTGACAAACTACTCCTGATCTGCAGCTGTTGATTCCACCTCAAGTGCCATCTAGGTCTTCCCATGACTAGCCAAAGAAGCTTTCCGCAGCATTTTCAGGCTTCTGAACTGACCCGTGTCCTGCTCATTTCGCCTAGAATAACAGAATATCTTGAGTTGCAAGGGATTCATAAAGATCATCGAGTCCCACTCCCTGTTCCTCACAGGATGAGTAAAAACTAAACCACACAACTAAGAGCATCATCCAGGTGCTTCTTGAACTCCGAGAGGCTTGGTGCCCTCCTCTCTTTACTTGCTGAAGTGCTAGAAGAGCTGGAAGATCCCGGCACAATTTCCACAGGAGGAAATTTATTTGCAATTCAAATAGTTCAGAGGTATAGCCTCTCTCAAGGAGAAAAAGAGGAAAAGATTAGGAAAAATAATCCAAGTTTGCCTCCTTGTGGTACTGTCCCGGTGCTACGCCTAGGAATGGACTGCCTTTTCCTTGTCCTTGTATAGATTCCTCCCTCTTTGCTGCTGAGATGGGGACAGATGCCTACATAAGAGAGTGCTTAGAGCATCCATGGCCTCTCAGTACTTCAGCCGTGATTTTTGGAGACCCTTGATGGCAGCCAGCACTGTTCAGGCAGGACAAGGACAGAATGCAATTTTGCCTGATAATATCTCATACCACGATGGGATGCTTTAATGCTCCTGCATTAAGGTCCTGTGAAATACTGTGGGAAGAAGTGTGAAGACAATATAAAAAGCTTAATGTCTTTCTCCTGAATTATTATCATTTGTACTAGGTACTTTTGAAAATGAGGTGGTGGTGTGGGTAAAAGAACCCAAATTTTCTTCAGTGAGAGAGTCTGGTACTGTTTGAGAGAGAGCAGGAAGCCAACACACATTGAAGACTGGAACATAAAGACTTGCAGAGAAATATAAGGAATTACAGGGAAACGCTAAGGAAATGGTTAAGGCATCTCCTGTGAATGGAAGGGAACCTTGTCCTCTGGCACTTTTAGGAAAAAAAGCCCTGGGAGGACTGGACCAACATGCTTTGAGACTGGTGGACTTATTTCCCAGCATAGCTCCAGCTTGCTTGCCAGACACCCTTTATCTTTGTTATCCTTTGAGCAATAAACAAAAAACGTGAAAAAAAAAAGAAAAATTAAAAGCCACACCCGGCTACAGACTTCAAAAAATTATTTTTGAATGACACAATGTTATGACTCTTCTTAGGAAGTTAGGAACTTGGCAGTCAACAGCTGTAAGAAACTCTTGTAAATGAACAACAACAGAAAGATCTTGGGCAGCCTCTGATTCCCAGATGAAGAAAGGGCAGACTACAGAAAGCCAAATTCTGTGTTTTTTTATTTAGAAAGCATGATAGTCTGAAAGCCATAAAGAAAGCATTCTTTCAGAATTTTGCTGAAAGCCTTCAATTAAAAACTCTGGCAGATCTCTTTCCCCGTGGCGATGGGCAGGTTACAAACCCCCCCAAGGTGAACGGGCTGGGTAGGGTGCTGGCTGTGGCTACTCAGAAATACCCATTAAGAAGTTGCTCTTATAAGAGAGAAAAGAAGAAAGATGAAAAAAAATATCGTTGTTTATGGATTAGTTGGCAACAACAACATACTTGGAAGCCAGGACTACATGGGACTTAAGATTTACAACTTTAAGCTGAAAAATATGTATTATAGAGCCGCTGTTCCAACGCTTGGAGGAGGACGGTTGTCCACATGGGAATTCAACGATGTGAACATCACAGCAGTGCCTTGCTGCAGTTTCTCCTCGCCGTGTTGTGACTGCACAGCATCTGGTTCTTTGAATGAATTCGACTTTCACATCTTTCTGGCAAATCGTGAGGGCTCGTTCACAGACTCGACAGCTTGGTAGACGCTTGCCTACATACCTCACCTGCCTGCAAGCCTAGACAAGGTGGTAGAGCACTCTCACCTCTCACGTAATTAGTGTTGCTCCTCAGCATGATGCGGGGAAAGGAGCAAGCAACAGGCATGTTTCTCTAGCAACTTCTTTTTTGACATAGCTTTGGATATCGTAAGGAGTTTGCCAGTGTCCTGGAGGACACAGGTCAACTTTGAGGAAACCACCTTGGTAACCACAGAAGGTGGTTTTTCTATCAGCTTATGGTATCTTATTTTCTGGGGGTGGGAGGGAGACGTAGGGTCTGGTTGATAGATCAGGGTCCTTGAGCTGCCTTCTACACAGGACTCCTCCAAAAGCTCTTCCCCAAGAAATGGAGTCTAGAAATAGCAACGTGGCCTCCTGTACAAGTAGCCTCTTCTTTCAATCCACCTTGCAAAAAGTGGAAGGGGATTTAGTCTGATGGTAACATCTTGACCTAAACCTTCAGTAGACAGCAAGACAGACAAAGAAGCAGCCTGGCCAAGGTGAATATTTAGCTATTCTGGCTGTTTTCAAATTCAAAGTTACCTACAATCCAGGATATGACTCCACTCCAACGTGCAAAGTTACCAGAAGCCTCAGGAGTTGGAGTGTGGAGTTTGAGTCTAAATAACAGAGCCTAGTTTCTCATAACTTTATTTCCCTTAACTGCGAGTTCCAGTTGAAAGGTTGAGGGGTTTTATGTTTGGGTGGTTTTTTTTATGTTTGTTAGTTTCTCTCTGTCCAATAATAGTCGAACCCTTGGTGGAGACACTTGAAGAAGCCTTCAGAGTCAGCTGTCAGTTTCTATGAACTTGCAAGAACTTATTTTAATCATAAAGTCGTGTTTTAATCAAATTCAAAATGGTGTAGGGGTCCCAGCGAGTTCAAATGTTGTTGGCTGGGAGGAAAAGTGGGCTGAGAAACAGGTAAGGACCTCATAAATGTCGTTTTCTTGGAAAACTGGGCTAAAAATCTCCAGGCTTGTTCCTTTGCCTCTATCTGCAACTCGCAAAGCCTTTGTACACCTCCTCCAAAAGGAAAGGAGTTTGTATTATGTCCCTGGTATAATCCCTTTAGCTTCCAATTCATTTAATTACGTTGCTCTTTGTCTTTTGTCCCAGGATGCTGGGAGATCCTGCTGTGTAGAAGGAGACCCAGCTCTTCCAAGTATATTTGTATATTCTTCCAAGTATATTCTCTCTGTATTTGGAGATCCAGCTCTTCCAAGCATAGTCCCAGCTCCTGTCAAGCTTTATGTTGGGTGGCCAAAAGACCGCCCTTGCAGCACAGGGACAGCCAATATATTGTGTAGTGGTTTACGTGTCTGGCATCGCCGCCTCCTTAGGTGTACAGTCTGTGAGCAATCAGCATATAAACACCTAGCAGCTGCCCAGGGCTAAGATTAAACAATTAGCACTCCACTTGGATTTTCAGAAGTATCCCACAGGCATAGTCGAAGGCCTTTGTTTGCCTAATCAAGGATTAGCAGCAATTAAGAGGAGTCAAATGCAATATGTGCATGGCATCCACTAATATCCATCATGCTGGGCTGGAGCAAAACACTCAGGAAAGGCGGGTTTAGGCTGCAATCTATTTCTTCCCGGGGTTAATCCTCCAGGATCCTCCATCTAAAAAAAAAAATCCCATGTAACAGGGAAACACGGCAAGGGGATTTGTGAGGACAAGCTGGATTCTTTTATGCACGTGATGTTTCTCCACAGATGTTTACAAGGAAGCTCCCGGTGTTCTTTCTCTCTGAATAGCAGGCCTCCAGGGAATCTCCAGAGCTGGGATACTTCAGCTGTGTGTGAAAATTCGCCTCCTCAGGTCTCCATTATTTACCCGTTCTTTATTCTTATCAGGCACTATCATTTCCCCAGTTCTTTTGTTGAGCCTGGGCAACACTTCTACTGACCTCGGTATCTGCTTTGCCCACCTCAGTCACAACATTTCTTTACCTTTTAAGAAAGTTTTTTTTTTTCTGGCTTTCTACCCACACCTTTTTCTCTTCTGTTTTGCTTAGATACTTCTAAATTATGCATATTCTGGATAAACTCCTATGAACGGTTTCTCTCCGTCGCTTGTTGTTGACCTTTAATTTGTAAAAGTTGAAGTAAAAACTCAACTGGGAATAGAATCATAGGATCATAGAATCCTCCAGGCCAGAAGGGACCTCCAAAGGTCATCTAGTCCGACCTCCTTTTTAGGTTCCCTTTGTTGTTCTGATCCCTAATTCTTACCCATAAGCTTTCAACCTGCTCATGGCTATTCTTTAACAGTAACTCCTCACATTCTAGTCTTTTCCTCACATAGAGGGCAACACCTCCGCCCCTTCTTCCTCTCCTACCCCTTCTGAACAGCTTGTAGCCATCAAAGGTCACACTCCAATCATAGGAATCATCCCACCAAGTTTCTGTAACCTTCTAACAAAAATAAGCAAGCATGAAATAATCCGGTGAGCATGAATGATCCTGCGTGAGGTTCTTATGCTTCGAGCAACCCAGCATCTAACGTCGAATGGTTGAGGTTCCTGAGCTAACTGATCCGATGACATCCGAAAAGAAAAATGAAATACTGCACAGTCGATCCGTGGAAGTTAAGCAGGGATTGTGCAAGCAAATATAAAAGTATAATTTATGGATGCTCTAATTATTGACTCCTTGAGACCTGCCCTCTTATGAAAAATATTTCTAATAATAATAATAATCCTCTTAAAGAAGGTACCGCAATGTAACATTCACTTGTGTATGCTAAACACCACCACTTATATGGATTTATTGACTTACATTATCTGTTCTTTGTATGTTCGACAGCTATACTTTCACTACAAAAGAATTGTGATCATATAATTATTTTTATGGTTCCTTGTCAACGTGTAAGAAGCTTTCAACAGGAATAGGTTATTGTTATACATATTCAAAGGCACAGCTGAGAGCCAAGATTTACAGGCCACCGACTGCTTGAACTGTAGCCTTGTTTTATAGAATTATAGAATCATCCAGGCTGGAAGGGACCTCCAAAGGTCATCTAGTCCCAACTCCCCGCAGTCGCAGGGACACCCCCAACTAGACCAGGTTGCCCAGGGCCTCGTCAAGCTTCGCCTTGAATATCTCCAGGGAAGGGGCCTCAACCACCTCCCTGGGCAACCTGCTCCAGTGTTTCACCACCCTCAGAGGAAAGAACTTGTTCCTAATATCCAATCTAAATCTGCTCTTCTCCAGCTTAAGTCCATTGCCTCTTGTCCTGTCACAGCAGGCCTTTGTAACCAGACCCTCCCCAGCCTTCCTGTAGCCCCCTTCAGATCCTGGAAGGCTGCTCTAAGGTCTCCCCGGAGCCTCCTCTTCTCCAGGCTGAGCAACCCCAGCTCCCTCAGCCTACCTTCATAGCAGAGGTGCTCCAGCC
>VZRU01010759.1:55322-67764 GCA_013398155.1 Pedionomus torquatus
GCCTCTCATCCATCAGCACTCCCAAGTCCCTTTCTTCAGTGCTGCTTTCTAATAAAGAATAACAACAACTATTATTATTATTTTTATATAAAGATATTAAAATATATTTATATAATAAATAATAAACGGCACTCAAGTTGAAGTTAATAAATCCAGAGCTGGCTGAGCTTCTGGGCCTGGGGAGGTGGAGGGGGTTGGCGCGTACCCTACGCCACCGATACAGCTTCACATTTCCAAACGCAATTACAAGCCAACCTCCCCGTTACCCTGACAAATTCCCTTTGGCAAACAAGAACGGTTGGGGTGGTTTGGCTGAGATAGCATGAACTTCCCATTTCTGCTCCCGTCTCCTTTGCCAGGGAGCAGAAGGAGGAAGGTCCTACAAGAAAGGATGGATTGTGATGAAATGTGGATCCAGCCACTTGAGGTGAAACAAGAGAATTAGGTAACCTGGTAGGTGCTGGGCCCAGGTTGTGCAAGGAACCAGTCCGGCCACAAAATATACATCCTCCCTTTTCATCTTGATAGTGGCTCCTCCCTGACAGAATGAATTATACGGCCCTGCTTTGCTCCCCCTCGTTTCCCTCAAATAAACGCAACTAGATTGTTCTCACAGGGTGCGTGGGCATCTAGGGTTTGGTAAGCCAATTTTAAGTGCGCAAGGTGCCAAATCTTGATTGAATAACACGGCTGTGATTTTAATATCACATATAATAATATATTCTTTATCCTATTTAATATATCCTCCTTTAATACCGCGTAGAGCCCCTACTAAAGGTGAGGGATGGTGAACGTACTGTAAGAGAGTGATACTTGTGTGATTTTCTATTTTGGTTGCTTCTTCAGAATTTTTCTGAAATTTGTTTCAGAAAAAGGGAAAGGAAAGGAAAGGAAAGGAAAGGAAAGGAAAGGAAAGGAAAGGAAAGGAAAGGAAAGGAAAGGAAAGGAAAGGAAAGGAAAGGAAAGGAAAGGAAAGGAAAGGAAAGGAAAGGAAAGGAAAGGAAAGGAAAGGAAAGGAAAGGAAAGGTGGTGATAAGATGATAGGAGCTGAAAGTGTGATTCCTTAAACACCTCTGTTATTTCCCTTAGGACAGAGAAGCTGGAGAGGTAAGTTGGTCACTGTTCACGGAATGACATGTGAATGGAAGGAATACAAAGAAAATCTGAGTAGATCATAGAATTGTCTGGGTTGGAAGGGACTTTTGAGATCATCTAGTCCAACCATCAACCCAACTCTGATAAAAAAGCAACAACTCATCTCTAAACCATGTCACTGAGCACTATGTCAACCCATCTTTTAAACACCTCCAGGGATGGTGCCTCAACCACCTCCCTGAACAGCCCATGCCAATGCTTAATGACCCTTTCAGCACAAGAACTCAAATTTCTTTGGTTTTCTTTAAATCTTAAACTTTTTCTGCCTCCAGCAACAACTGTTTAGAAAAAAAAAGGAACGTTATCAACCCTCACACTAAAGGACTCATTAAATAGGATTCATCTCACCCAGCTTTACGAGTTAAGCATCTAGTCTAAGCTGGTGTCTAGGTTCTCTTGTCAATGACAGGAGATAGCCATCTCTAGGTGTAATTTATGCTGACCACTTTTCTCAAATTATTATAGAGCAAGAATAAATAAATCATTTAGACGATGCCTTTTTAGACAGCTGAAGCTAAGTGAATGGGTTTATCTGAACTGTCCCTTGCTCACATCGCCCTTTTTTGAGACAGAGAGATTCCGTGGAGCACCTTCTATATCTGCCCCGCTGTACAGCACAATCCTTAAATCTGCAGATGACAAAAAGGGGTTAGTTTGTTAAAGGAAAAAATCTACTTGCAGTAGAGAGAACTAAAGATGAGTTAAAAGCACTCACTTGCTTGTGCCTATATTGAAGTCTTTCTTTTTCTGTGGTTACGATTTTGTAGTCACATTTTTCCATCCTTCATTTTCAGGTCATTCTGTTTCTGTTAGGCACAAACAGAGAAAAGGAGGCTGCTCAAATTAAAAGCACTTGTTGATACAGTCTGGACATTCAGTCTCCTGTCTGTATTGCCTGAACACCCTTTAGTCTAATATCAATAATATTTATCAATATTTAGTCTAATATCAAATATCAATATATATTTAAAAAAAAAAAATATGCATTTGCAATGCTGCCATATTGGATATATTAGCCCAGAAAAATGTCACGAGGCTATACTGTTCCCAGGGCCTGAATTGCCTGAAAGAGTTAAGCCTGGAGCCATATGAGCTCAGCCACACTCAAGATAACTCATTCTTGTTCATTTAGAGCACCTAGAGCATTTATACATGAGCACTGAGTTTTCCTCCATCAACAGGGAGTAGTTGGACTCGATGGTCCTTATGGGTCCCTTCCAACTTGAGATATCCTATGATCAGGCTGGCATCACGTGGGAGTTCAAAGGCTGACAAAGAATACAATAAATTCCCAAATCCCGGAATATATTCCTCAATGCCATTTTGATTGATGATGTTTTGAGAGGGCCAGTGCTACTGCCTGATAACCACCAGCAGCAAGGAGAGGGAAAACTATGCTGAGAGCTACGATGGCTACAAGCCCATGTTGTGGTGCACCTTGAAAAGAAAAGAAAAAAAAAAGAAAGGAGAGGCAAGTAACCTCCAAAATGGCATATGTAATCTATTTCTCATTATGGTGTTATTTAATTGGTGGCGTAACTAAGCTTGAAAGAATGGCTCTGCAGTGGTTAGCGACATAATCTAGGGTGTGGGCTCCATTTTGCGTTTTACCAGGGATGACTCGTGTCACATTCAGTCAGTAATTTAGTTTCTCTGTCTTCTCCATCTGTAAAATGAACATGAATTCCCTACTTCACTAAAATATTCTGAAGGTAAATAGATCATCTTTTGTGACGCATTCAGGCACCCTCCTCAGAAATCAGATAAGAGTCTATCAGACACCAATGAATTGCAGAAAATATTTTCTGCCATTGAGAGAACAAACAAACATAGTTGTTTCTCATTTTCACAGCATTTACCCTAGCCTTGAAGGAAAGGCATTGTCTTACTTAAAGTGATTCCCTTGACCTCTGCTTCCTTTTCTCTTTAGCTATTTCTATCCTCCCAGATACCAAAGATTCCTTTTCACAGTCACTTGTTATCTGTAACCCTGATTGTTTTTCCTCTGCCTTTCTCTGCCCTGGAAAAGCTACAGATTAAATATAAATAAAGTAGTTTTTCTGCTTTCCAAAAGTTCAGTTAATTCTNAACAAAAGAAAAGAAAACAAAAGAAAAGAAAACAAAAGAAAAGAAAACAAAAGAAAAGAAAACAAAAGAAAAGAGAAAAGAAAAGAAAAGAAAAAAGCCCAAAATTTTCTCAGTCAAGAAATTATCAGTAGTGAGACAAAAAAAATTAGTGGGCTTGTACAAGGTTGGGAAAATCTCTTCTAGCTGATTGTGCAAGCCATTTTGTTTTGTGCCCATTCCACGGGTAGATTAATTGAAAACTAAAGAGGGAGGGCAACTTGGGGGATCAGAGAAATGCTATCTGGATCATACGACTACAAGCCGAAAGAACCCCGCAAATTTTCAGGCGATGTTTCCAGCATTTTTCTCCAAATGAAAAGTCAAGAACCAATACAGCTGTAATTCATAAATATCTATTTAAATTTTGTAGAACAATATGGTTTTGGGGTTTTCTTTGTAGGAGCCTGGTAGGTGCGAAGAAATACTGTGTTTGCTCTGGCTGATGTAACGTTTAAAGAGAGGAAGCCCATCTCATGAGACCTAGCGACAGAAGCACACGTGATGCCCACATTGTTATAGAAACGACTTCTCAGGCAGGGAATTTATCGTGTTGTGCAACGTGTTTTCCCCTGCTATTCGATGTGTCCGTACCTGCTGGCATACCTCAGATGGGTGGATCTCTGTCTCATGAGGCAAGTTGTAATAACCAGTTTTCTCCAAATAGGAACATAGAGAAAGCTTTCTACAAATGATATCTGCAAGACGCCGAGTGTGGACACCGTCTGTAAGCTCCACGTGCAGGAAACCATCTGGGCTGCTTCCTCTCTTGAAATGCACAGTTCTTCTCCTGTATAAGAAAAAGAGAGGGTGCAGTGGCACATACATAAAGAACACCCCTCTCTTCGTCTTCCTTTCCAGGAGAATACGTGCCGTAACTGTGGGCACTGTCACGGGTTTCTCACAAGATTTGCTTTCAGGATACCCTTCCAGTGTCTGAAGGGAGCTCCAGGAGAGCAGGAGAGGGACTCTTGGTTGGGAAGTGGAGTGGCAGGACAAGGGGTGATGGTTTTAAACTGGAAGAGGGGAGATTTAGATTGGATATCAGGAAGAACTTCTTTGCTGTGAGGGTGGTGAGGCACTGGAAGAGGTTGCCCAGAGAAGCTGTGGAAGCTCCATCCCTGGAGGTGTTCAAGGCTTGGTTGGATGGGGCCTATTACAAAGGTAGAGAGGTGAAAGTGTAGTGTCAGGATCCTGGCCAAGAGACTGAAAGCACCCAAATTTTGAGACCATGTAGTAATCTGGAAGGAGTCAAGCTACGGCCACGTGAAGTGGGATCATCTACCCAAAGTGAATATCTCACTGCGCTGGTGAGGGAGAGTCTAACTGGCCTCAATGTAGGCAATTAACTGAAGTTAGACACTTAGAGTCAGGTATGAGGAGCCTAGACCTAAATATTTAGGCTTGTAGGGGAAATGTGGACAAATTCTGTGATTCTGAAATAAAGCAAGAGTGTCTGTATATGCAGGGGGAGAGGGGGGGGAGAGGGAGACTGGTAAATTAGGTCAGCATTCAAAAAATGTAAATATCTGGCAGAACCTTAATTCTATTTTCAGTTCTTCACAGGACTGAGCTTGGAGTCCTTTAACTGTTTGCCGATTTTCAGGCATTTGAGTTTGTAGGGCTCTCGAAACGGGGTGGGATAGCACAAGGGAAAGTTCTGCAGGACTGATAAAGCTTCCAGTTGCGGAGTTGCCTGCCTCTCGTCCTAATCAGAGAATGGTGTTTCCTGCGGGAGGAAGTGCCTGTGCACTAAATTTTACGTGTAGGTTTTATATAGAGGTGGCGTGTGACTCTTTTACTACGTCTTCCCTTTTGTAGCGAGGTAATTGGAAAGTCTGAGGTGTGAGAAACAAGGCTGATGAGAGAGATCGCATCCCCATGGATGTTACAAAACCTCTTCCATTATGCAGCAATTTCAAGCATGTGAGTGCAGGCGTCTCCGTAGCTTTTGTGCCCAGCATCTTTCTCAGCTCATCTTCCATTTCTCCTGTTAACAGCCGCAGAGGTTATTCCCTGTTGGCATACCCTGGGAAGCAACGAGTCGGGTTAAGGCCAGTTTTCTTTCCTGTTTTGCCTGAGCTGGAGAGAAACTTGGAAAATTCAGACTCAAAACTCTTTGGGTCCTGAACGAGCTCTCCTTCCCCACTTGCAACACTCAGTGATGGTTCCCACAAACTACCACGCCACAAAGAATATACATTCTCTGCACAGAATCATAGAATGGTTAGAGTTGGAAAGGACCTTGAAGATCATTGTGTTCCAACCCCCCTGCCATGGGCAGGGGGACCTCCCACTACACCAGGTTGCTCCAAGTCCCATCCAGCCTGGCCTTAAATACTTCCAGGGATGGGGCATCCACAACCTCCCTGGACAGCCTGTTCCAGTGCCTCACCACCATCACAGTAAAGAATTTTTTCCTAATATCCAATCTAAATCTCCCCTCTTCCAGTTTAAAACCTTTACCCCTTGTCCTATCACTACACTTCTGTAGTATTCATTATTCTGCATATTCTGCTTGAGTTCTTCTCTTCCCTACTCTTGTGACACCGTAGTCATAGCTTGGCTCAAATGACTTGCAAATATGGTTTGAATTTCCACAGCTCTGGGAAGCTTCTCCTTCATCTTAACATCCTTACTTGCCTTGTTCGGACATGCAGAGCCACCTCTGCTGTGAAGACAGGCTGAGGGAGGTGGGGCTGGTCAGCCTGGAGAAGAGAAGGCTCCAAGGAGACCTCAGAGCAGTTTTCCAGGATCTGAAGGGAGCTCCAGGAGAGCAGGAGAGGGACTCTTGGTCAGGGAGTGGAATGACAGGACGAGGGGGAACAGTTCCAAATTGGAAGAGGGGAGATTTAGTTTGGATATTAGGAAGAACTTCTTTGCTGTGAGGGTGGTGAGGCACTGGAAGAAGTTGCCCAGAGAAGCTGTGGCTGCCCCATCCCTGGAGGGGTTCAAGGCCAGGCTGGATGGGGCTTGGAGCAACCTGGTGTGGTGGGAGGTGTCCCTGCCCAGGGCAGGGGGGTTGGAACTGGATGATCTTGAAGGTCCCTTCCAACTCTAACCATTCTATGATTCTATGATATTTAGTGTCTCTTCAGCTCTGGGCTTGCAACAAGGAACTTCTGGTCTGATTTAGAAGTGTGGTCATCTGGTGCTTTGCAAAGCAGGTTGGAATGAGGTGAATGGGAATAACGCAAAATTTTCTTGAGAGTTTCAGCTGTTGAAAGTGAGGGCAAGTTGGGAGAATGCTTCCATACGTTTCCACTATTTCTTCAAAGGGTTAAGGCATCCACCCCACGGCTGTGGGTGCAGTTATCACCACAACAGGGGATAATAAGCAGTACGAGGCAGAAAGGGTGTAACGTGGTATGACAGAAAAGAGATTATATCGCGCTTTTTATTCAGCAAGTCTGTGCTGCAAAATTTGAGTCATACCCCGATGCTTTTTTTTTTTTTGGGGGGGGGAGGGCAGTAGATAAGATCTGCTATTAAGAAAGAGCACGTTACATCATACGAAGATGCAAGGATCCAATTCTGTCAATGCCACCCTTCCATCCATGCTGTAAAAACTTTATATCTATGTTTCAGCACAGATATCTGGTGCAAACACAGACACCAGCAGCTGTTTCTGTGAACATCTGGAGCGGTGTGAAGCAGCAAGGTATGAGCATCAGACATCTTTGGGTCAGAACGCAGTGCGGGTTTTACCCTCTGAACTTCCAGATTCTTCACACATTCTGTGTCTCTCTACTGACCTCCACTGGGCTACAATAATTAATCTTTCAAAGATTTCTGCAAAGTAGCACAAACAGAAACCACTTTTGGTGTGTCGTTATCAAGAGGGCCTCTCCACGCAGTCAGCTGTGGTGGAACACACCTGGATAACGGGGAACATCTGGAAAGAATATGGTTAGCATCCGCTCTGTGCCACATCGGTGGCTCCACTAAAATGCCATCTGTCAGAGGCTTGCTCACCGCAGTCTTTTCCAGAGCAGTGTTCAGGACCATGAATGAAGAATGCAGCCCAGAAGGCCAATCCTATCCTGGGCTGCATCGAAAGATGTGTTGCCAGCAGATCCAGAGAGGCGATTCTGCCACTTTTCTCGGCTCTGGTGAGACCCCACCTGGAGTCCTGGGTGCAGGGCTGGAGCCCTCAATATAGGAAGGATATGGACCTGATGGAGCGGGTCCAGAGGAGGGCCACCAAGATGCTCAGGGGGCTGGAGCACCTCTGCTCCGAGGACAGGCTGAGGGAGCTGGGGTTGTTCAGCCTGGAGAAGAGGAGGCTCCGGGGAGACCTTAGAGCAGCCTTCCAGTACCTAAAGGGGGCTACAGGAAGGCTGGGGAAGGGCTGTTCCCAAAGGCTGCTGTGACAGGACGAGGGGCAATGGAGTTAAGTTGGAGAAGAGAAGATTTAAGTTGAATATTAGAAAAATTTACTTTCCTCTGAGGGTGGTGGAACACTGGAACAGGTTGCCCAGGGAGGTGTTTGAGGCCCCTTCCCTGGAGATATTCAGGGTGAGGCTGGATGAGGCCCTGGGCAACCTGGGCTAGTTGGGGGTGTCCCTGCGACTGCGGGGAGGTGGGACTAGATGGCCTTTGGAGGTCCCTTCCAGCCTGGATGATTCTATGATTCTATGAATGAAGAAATTCTAAAGATGTACTGCAGGTCTTTACCAGCTTTGCCATCACTCCAGCAAGGTCGGGCCCTAGAGGAAGTCTTCAGATTTAGCTACACACCACTGGTGATCTCTTCCCTAAAACACGATCTTCAATTCAGAGCAGAAAAGGAGGAGTTCATGGTCATCAGGTAGACCAGGAAGCGACAACAGCAGCAGCATTTTGAACTGGAGGGGAACATGGGTCGGTGCATTCATTTTTTAAGCGCATGGTGTGCCACCTCTAAGGATTTAACAGTGTTTGTGTAATCAACATTCATGAAAGCTATAAAAAAATATAAGAGATGTTCTGAGACACCTTTACATGAGTCCATTGCCATTTGCATTTGCCAATTTGATCCAACCGATGACAATGATGGGACATTCACAGTTTCTCTGGGAAACCTGTTCTGCTGCCTCACCACCCTCACAGCAGAAAAATTCTTCCTTATGTTCAACCTAAATCTACCCTCTTTCAGCTTAAACCTGTTGCCCATGGTCCTGTCACTACAGGCCTTGGTAAAATGTCTCGCTACGTCGTTCCTGTAAGTCCCTTTTACGTATCGAATGGCCACAAACAACATCCTGGTAGGCTTGTTGATGGATGCCGACCTCGGGTTCATAACTGTGAAACAAAGTCAGCAGAGGAGCAGAAAGACTCAAGCGTGTTTCAGGCACAGGTAATTAACGTGAATCTTCACAGGTACGTGCACCAGGAGGTCCAAAGTTCCTCCAGCCAGCGTCTTATCCATCACACCGGTTTGCTGAACGGTCCCACATCAGAAGACTGTGGTGGAACATGAGGACCTTTTCGAGTCCCCACCATGGCAGTCTTTCCTGCTTGTCGCCATAAATTCCAAGAAGTAGCACTGATCCTACTTCTAATTCTTCTAACGTTTCACCACAGGAGCAAGAAGAATCAGAGAAGAAAAAGAAGGAACAGGATTTACGGGTCGCAAATAATTGCTTGTGGATACAACTTGGATTCTCCTCCTGTATATTGCATATTTATAGATCAGGTTTTATTTCATTTATTTATATTTTGTTCTGCATTACTCATCTTAAGTGGCACTTTCCTTTTTTTCTTTTTTCCTTTTTTCCTTTTTTCCTTTTTTCTTTTTTTCTTTTTTTTTTTCTTTTTTTCTTTTTTCTTTTTTTGTGTGTGTATTCAAGTGCTGTTTTCAGATGCCCCAGTTTATGGAGATTTGGGTTATGTTTCATGGCCGTCTGCTCTGATTATAGCCTTCAGTTACCTGCGTTGTTGAAATTCATTACATCGTCTGTTACTGAAATTGTTGCTGCTGCCCACACATCTGTAATGAAAGAGGAACCCATTCAAAAGATTTTCTTGAGTTACAGTAACAAAGGAAGCAGCCTACACAATCCACTGCATTGAGCTGTGGCTGCCCCATCCCTGGAGGGGTTCAAGGCCAGGCTGGATGGGGCTTGGAGCAACCTGGTGTGGTGGGAGGTGTCCCTGCCCAGGGCAGGGGGGTTGGAACTCAAAGATCTTGAAGCTCCCTTCCAACTCTAACCATTCTATGATTTTCTATGGGTCCAAAATAGCGAGAGGAAGGCACATGGAGCCTGACACGCTGCTCCTCAGGCAGATCAATACCCTGTCTTCTTTCTCTTCACCACAATTCAAAATATTTTTCCAAGGCAACTTGTTGCCAATGTATTGGCAGTTGCCTCTTCTGTCAGGATAAAAAAACATGTCTGTGCCACAAAATAACTTATTAGCAGAAAGGGACAGGCTGAGTGTAAAGCACGGCAGGAATGCAATCACCACGCAACCCAGATCTCCTGGGATTACCTACTTGGACGTTTTCCAGGTGTGAAAACCTGGTTATGATAGGATGAGGGGCAATGGATTTAAGTTGGAGAAGAACAGATTTAGATTGGATATTAGGAACCAGTTCTTTCCTCTGAGGGTGGTGGAACACTGGACCAGGTTGCCCAGGGAGGTGGTTGAGGCCCCTTCCCTGGAGATATTCAAGGTGAGGCTGGATGAGGCCCTGGGCAACCTGGTCTAGTTGGGGGTGTCTCTGTGACTGCAGGGAGGTCAGACTAGATGGCCTTTGGAGGTCCCTTTGGCCTGGATGATTCTATGATTCTATGATTCTGGAGTCCATCAGTACCCAGGCTGGACTCCATGGAAATATTTAACTTCGCAGCATTACACAGGTGAGGGGAGGCCACAGTTAGACTAGCTCCTACGTTGGCACACCTAAGACTTTCTGAAATAAATGCATTCTTGCATTCTGTTGGGTGCAGATGGGACCCACAATTGCACGTGGCCCCATCCTGTCCAGTTTCCTAAATCATGGAAGAAGGGGTTAGGTAGCAATCCTTACGGGATCTTTCAGCTCTTACAACTGATTGACAATCCTACACCAATAGGGTCCATCAACTGGGGCTGCATCTGGCTGGTGATGGTCACCAGTGGTGTTCCTCAGGGCCCGTTCAGTTCAATATTTTCCTCAATGATCTGGAAGCAAGAGGTGAAGGCACCATTAGAAGGTTTGCTGATGATACCAAACTGTGAGGTGCTGATGACTCTCTCAAGGCACAAGTGGCTTTGGGGAGGGAACTGGATAGACTGGAGCATTGGGCAACGACGGCAGAGGAGGGCATTCAAACTGGTGAAAGGGCTGGAAGGCATGTCCTTTGAAGAGTGGCTAAGGACTTCAGGTTTGTCTAGTCCAGAGAAGAAGAGGCTGAGGGGCGACCTCATTGCTCTCTGTAGCTTAGTGAGGAGGGGAAGTGGAGAGGAAGGTGCTGAGCTCTTCTCCCTGGGAGTAGATGTCTGATAAATGTCACATATTTCTAGTAATTGAGTCAAATTAAATCCTGCAAACCAACCAAAGTTCGTAACTTAAGACAACTTCATTTCAGCTTTGACCACACGCCTTGAAAACTCTACCCTAATTGTGAGCTCCCCCAGCTGGGTTCATGCTGATGTGGGCATTAATGTCATTTTTTTTTCTATGGAATAAGGAAATCATTGACTCCGGCGTGGTTTTGTGATATTTTTCGGGCTTTGTGGCTTGTTTGGAAAAGAGAAAATTATGTGAATGCTGAGACTGCTCTAGAAAGATTGGAAAAGCTGAACCAGGTGGTGTTTTGCAATTGATACTAATCCCCCAGAGTCACCAAGTCAACAGCTCACTTAGGAACTTCACAAACCAGAAAGGGGCAGGAGGAGGGAAAGAAAAAGCCGTTTCACAACCTGCCACCAAGACCTGGTACAACGTTTTTTGTGTGGCATCCCCGGCTCATCCTGGGAAAGAGCAGCGTGGAAGGCAGAGCTCTGAGGAGGGGGTGAGGGCCGCAAAGGGCACCGCGAAGCCTCTAGATATACAATATATACGGAACCGTATCAAGCTCCTGGGATGAAGATCATGGGTCACATCGCCAGAAGGCATCAGGAAAAGTCCCAGACTGGACTCGGTCACCGACAGGAGCTGGATTCCGGATTTGGAGTCAGGAATGCTTGGATTGGGATCAAAGGCAGACAAACAGACAGGGTCCTCCTCAGCCATCGAAGAAAGAGAGTTGACCCTTTAATCCCTCAGCTTTTATTTATCCGTGATGCAGATGGGATGGAATGTCCTGTTGGTCAGTTTTGGGTCCCCTGTCCTGTCTGCTCCTCCCTGCAGGTGTGACCCCTCAATGTTTTTCCACTTCCGACCCTCCAACAGGGCAAATAATGAAATTCTCTGCCCTTGGTTGTTCTAGCCATGACTATAAGCAAAGTCCCTCTCTGCACATCATCCCTTGGTGTAATCAGGTCTTAGCACCGTGAGAGTGAAGTTTCTGAACGATGTGCTGTTAATTTCACAGTTTAGTTAGTTAGAAGAGGTCCAGCTAAAAAAATGAAACTACTGAACAGAAAATTGGTTCTGTTTTAGCTTGAACCAGGACACTGTGTGTGCTGGAGAACTGGGAATACAGAAATACGGGGTTTCACCAGGTTCTAAATATAATAAATATCATGCTGAGTTCTTAAGAGATTGGCACGTTGTTTTTTTGGTTGAGGGGGTTGGATTTTTTTTTGTATTAAATTTGGCATGAGAACGTGCATAACTCGTGTCTCTTCCAAAGGGCTTTGTGGGCTGCAACATCTAAACTAAGCCTCAGAGGGACGTTATTTTTTCTGGTTAACAGCAGGTAAACCAGAGGCATATTTAAGTGGAGTTTTCCCTGCGTGTCACAGCCCGGTGAGCCTGTTTCGGGAAGGGAAGGAGCTAACCACGACGATACTCCTCACCTGTAGGTCCTCAGAAGGAACACCTCAACAGGCAGGCCACAGCAGACCTGGAGGCAGACTTATTTTTTCGTGTTTTCCATTTGCCCGGCAAGGGGAACTCTTACTGGAGGACTTTTATCTCCCAGGGAGCGAAGTTTCTGCGTTGTACAAGACCAGATTCAGCTGGAAAGGAGAAGATGCTTTTATTCTAAAAAAAAACTTTAAAAATAAATAAATAAATAACAATAATAAT
>VZRU01010759.1:67827-81759 GCA_013398155.1 Pedionomus torquatus
TTTAATGAGTAGTTGATATTTTCCTGGCGTTTAAAAGCAGCCTTGGTTCTCACTGCAGCTGAAGGACAGGTTTTTGGGGTGAAGGCAGGAGCGGTAGGAGCTCTCCCGACCTCCCGGGGATGGGGAGAAGAGGAGGGCGGTGCCGGGGCGTGTTCCCACCCTTATATCCCATGGCGGGGGCTGGCGAGGAAGGAACAGAGGAAGGAGAGAGGAAGAAGGGAGGAAGGAAGGAAGGATGGCACCTCTGCGGGGAACCGGGGAAGTGCGTGAAGAGCGGGCCGGGGACCCCGCATCCTGCCCGGGGCTTCGGCGCTTCACCTGGGAGGAGATCGGGGAGCGGAGCGGGCGGGGGTCGCCGCCGCAGGATCGCTGGTTGGTGATCGAGAGGAAGGTCTACGACATCAGTCACTTCTACCGTCGGCACCCCGGGGGGGCCCGGCTCATCGGCAGCCACGCCGGGCAGGACGCCACGGTGAGAGGCGGGGAGGCGTTTCGGGAGCGGCTGGCTTTGGGATGCAGGGAGGAAGAGGGTGGTACCCGGCAAGCATCGTGGAGTGAGAGCTCGGGAGGGGACTTCGCTGGGGACTGGGGGGGGTTCCAGGATACATAGCATAGTGGGGGGTACAGAACACGGTGGTGGGTGGGTCATGGACCTGTTGGAGGCCACAGAGATGCTGCAAGGGCTGGAGCCTCTCTGCTGTGAGGACAGGCTGAGAAAGTTGGGGGTGTTCAGCCTGGAGAAGAGAAGGCTCCAGGAACACCTTAGAGCCTCTTCCAGTCCCTAAAGGGGCTCCAGGAAAGCTGGGGAGGGACTCTTGATGAGGGAGGGGAGCCACTGGATGAAGGGGAAGGGTTTGACACTGAAAAAGGGGAGATTGAGCTGAGATGTGGGGAAGAAATTCTTTGCTCTGAGGGTGGTGGGACCCTGGCCCAGGTTGCCCAGAGAAGCTGTGGCTGCCCCATCCCTGGAGGGGTTCAAGGCCAGGCTGGATGGGGCTTGGAGCAACCTGGTGTGGTGGGAGGTGTCCCTGACCAGGGCAGGGGGGTTGGAACTCAACAATCTTGAAGGCCCCTTCCAACCCAAACCATTCTATGATTCTATAGTTTGGGAGTGGAGATCTCTACCCAGTGAGTAATAGGAAGCCCATTTTTCTTTTAAGCATTCAGATTTAAAGGGCAATTTTCTCCTTTGACAAATTGCACAACAAAGAAGATTCTGGTTCACTGATAAGATAGGTCTGTGCACCTGGAAGATGGAAAAGTCAGTAATATTGGGGTTGAGAAGAGGGGAATGAAGAAAGGCAAGGGAACTAGACTCTGCTTTAGGAGCAGGATGGAGATTCATCCAATTTTGTGTCCTCGAGTTTGCATACCTGTAGTAAATACAGTGGTGGAAGTCAGGCTTCTTCCATTTGCCACCTGAAATAAGATCTCATTAAAAGGTGTAGGACAAGCAGGAGAAGAGAAAGGTCAACAAAATCTTGTGGAGATGTAAAGGTAGGCCAGGCACTTTTGCTACTGTGGTTCCTCCACAGTGAATGTCTTGCTGTGCAGAGCAGATTGAAGTTACCAACACGGAATTTGTTTTTCTTACCTCCTCCTTCAACTCTTGTGCATTTGCAGGATGCCTTCGTAGCGTTCCATGTTGACAAGGTGCTGGTGAGCAAGTACCTGAAGTCACTGCAGATTGGGGAGCTGGCACCCGATCAACCCAGCATCGAGCCCACTAAGAACGTAAGTCTGTCCTCATAAAATCAGATCAAAAATAGAACAAAGGGAAATACTCTGAGATTGGACCTTGTTCTTCTGTATCAGCATAGCTCCTGGAACAATAGGTTCTTCACAATTTTTTGTGCTACTGCTTAGAAACAATATTAGTCTAAATCCATGTTCTGTGGCTGAGAATGAGATTCCTGAAGATGGATTTTTCTAATCACAGCAACTCTGCATAAATGGCAGAACCTTGTTTTGCTCTGGTGAATGCCACAGATCTCACCTTTACTTCTTCCCCTTGCTTGGAGAAAGAGCTAACCAAAAATTAAGTCATTTTTTTTTCCAGCTGATAGTAACTTTTCAGACTCTACTCCCTTCTGTTGTAGGGAGAGATGGCAGGTAGAGTATTTTAGCTTTGAATGAAGTTTCACAGGCTGTATTGGCATTGCTCCTTCGGGCAGCCTCCTTGCAGAAGCCTCAAGGTCCGGTTGCGTGGTCATTCACAGAAGCGCTGTTGATGTCCCGGTGAGAGCAGATGATCTGGTACGACAAAGAAAACCTTACGAGACAGGCAGAGGCAACAGACCAGGAATATTCTTAGAGTACAAATATTTCCTGGGCTGTACAGTCCTCATCACTTCCCACTATCCAAGACGCTCTCTTCCCCACTCCTCCGAGCCCATTCTGCCTTTTTCTTTGTGTAGTCCCACACTGGATGCTGAAGGGTGGCCAGACAATACATGGCCCCACATAACTCAGGCATTAGAAAGACAATTCAGAGCAGTCAGGCTGTCCCAGAATGGCACAGCCACATTTCCTACGTAGGTGGGAACTTCATAAACCCTCTTGCCTACTGGCTCCATGCAAACTCCAATTTCCCAAAATGATTGGGAGAGCAGGCTGGCAAGCTCCTTTGTGGGTTGGAGACAAGAACCAGGCTTGAGAGGCCCCCACGTAGCTGGCAAAACTGAAGGTGGGTTGGTGGAACATGCACACTGTGCTCATGTCTTCTTCCACCCTCCTTCCTTGGTGTCCACCAGCCTGAGGCCAGCTGAGCTGTGCGTGCTATTTTCATAAAGGTATTTAACCCTCTCCTGTTAATCTTGGGAAAGGTGAAGTGAAAACGCCTATTGATGCGTTGGAACCGGTGGCAGAAAAGGAATGATTTCATTCCAAAGGCCTACCACAAGATGGCACGCTACGTTCATGAACACCCAGAACACCTCCACCAGACCCAACTTCCATCAGAGCCCTAAGCGAACTGCAGAGATGATGGGAGAAGCACCAAAGACAGAGTCTTGGGGGCTGGGGGTACAGAGATGGTGCTCTGTGGGCTGCTGCTTGCTCCTCTGCCTCATGGACACAGGCACAGAGAAGCCATAGGAGAGCGATGAATAGAAGTTACCAGGGTAAAAACCCAGCTCATGCCCATTTGGCCAGGTCTTTTGCTCTTTCTTCCCTCCGTTAAAGTAGTCCCTGGCTTCAGAGGCTGCAGTGCTACACTCTAGAAACAGGGAACATATAATGCTGGTGCTTCCCACAGAAAATGCTGGTGAAAGACTTCCGTGAATTGCGAGCCACTGTTGAGAAAATGGGACTCCTGGAGCCAAATCGACTCTTCTTCTTCCTGCACCTCGCTCACATCCTCCTGTTGGATACTGCTGCTTGGCTCGTTCTCTTCTACTTCGGAACATCCTTCGTGCCCTTTATTGTCTCTCTGGTGGTGCTGACCATTTCCCAGGTAAGCAGTGAAGTCCACAGCACACACGCACAGACTCACGTCAACTTTCATACGCGTAATGCTATTGCAGTTTTCTAATCCTCCATTTCTTGGCATAGTTCTCCTTTGTCATAAGAAGACAACCACTGTTTGGCATGTGTTTATAGAAGATGTAACAAAGAAATCCTGCATGGGGGAGCTCCCACTAAACCTGGTCTGGAATTCTTCCAGCAAGAAGTCTTGGGGGAATCATAGAATGGTTTGGGTTGGAAAGGACCTTCAAGATCATCCAGTTCCAACCCTCCTGCCCTGGGCAGGGACACCTCCCACCACACCAGGTTGCTCCAAGCCCCATCCAGCCTGGCCTTCAACCCCTCCAGGGATGGGGCAGCCACAGCTTCTCTGGGCAACCTGGGCCAGGGTCTCACCACTCTCACAGGGAAGAATTTCTTCCTAATATCTAATCTAAAACTCCCCTTTTTCTGTTTAAAACCATTACCCCTCATCCTGTGGCTCCACTCCCTGATGAAGAGTCCCTCCCTGGCTTCACTGTAGTCCCCTTCAGATACTGGAAGGCTACTATAAGGTCTCCCTGGAGCTTTCTTTTCTCCAGGCTGAACAACCCCAACTCTCACAACCTGTCAGAAGCCTTCAGAGTATTCAGATTTCCTAGTTCCTTTCCAATTGTGACTTTGGAGCAGTGTCTGAGAACTAAATCTTGGTATTTCAAAGCAAAGGACAAATATGGCACCGGCTTGGTCTCGATTGCTGTTTTTCTCCCCTTCCAATGTCTTTGTGCTCTTTCCAGGTCCAGGCTTGTAGGTTACAGCATGATTTAGGACACCTTTCAGTATTCAGGAAGACCAAGTGGAACCACTTGCTGCACAAATTTGTGATGTGCCATTTGATTGTAAGTACCCAACCCTGGAAAAACTTCTTAGTCTTGATGGCTTTCATGTGTTCTGAAGCCTCTGTGGAGGAGCACATTCAGCGTTGGGTGAAGGAAGGGAATCTCTGAAAGCACTGTGCTTTTCATACTTTGTTCTTCACCGAAACAGGGGGCATCAGCCAAATGGTGGACTCTCCTGCACTCCCAGCACCACGCCAAACCCAACTGCTTCCAGAAAGATCCCGATATCGATATGCACCCTTTCTTGTTCACTTTGGGGAAGAAATTCTCCGTGGAGGTCAGTGTGTGTGTGTGTGTGTGTGTACACTCATGTGCACGTAGCAGGATCGGTGAAGAACACCCCTGTCAACAATAAGCACGCTGCACTGTAAAGATCTAAAACTAAGCCCTGATGACAGTTTCTGAAAAAAAGATGGTTTTCATCCATGTCTACTTCCTCCAGCCTTTGGGAGCAGGTCACAGGGCACGTTAAGTTCCTTTAAAGACAACTAGAAGAGTTGACAAGTAGTTGTAAATAAATGAGACACGATATATGTGAACCTCATAGAAAATCCATCAGGAAAAAGACTTAATGGTTACAGCAACTTAATGACCTAGTAGAACAACTCGGTAATTAATGATTTATCAGAGAGCATTTAAACATTAATATGAAGCATGTCTGCAGTCAGCCTGGGATTACTATAATATTCATTATACAGGTGGCTTTGGCATGTCTATGTCCTCATAGGATGAGGAGTTACAGTTTTAAACTCAAAGAGGGGAGATTGAGCTGAGATGTGGGGAAGAACTTCTTTGCTGTGAGGGTGGTGAGACCCAGACCCAGGTTGCCCAGAGAAGCTGTGGCTGCCCCATCCCTGGAGGGGTTCAAGGCCAGGTTGGAGGGGGCATGGAGCAACCTGGTCTGATGGGAAGTGTCCCTGCCCAGGGCAAGGGAGGCTGGAACTGATGATATTTAAGGTCCTTTCTAACCCGAACTGTTCTATGAAGGCAGAAGCCTTGCTGTGATTGCCTTTCAGCAATCACTCACTTAATTTCTTTAGAGAAAAACCTTAGTTTCCACTCCATGAGCTATTTTCACTGTTTCTGTTCACAGCTTGGGATCAAAAAGACAAAATACATGCCATACAACCACCAACACAAATACTTCTTCATCAGTGAGTATCTCCATTCTTCTGCCATACCAGGAGGGGTACCAGTGGGGCTTGTAGATCTTACATCTGATTTGTAGAACCTCAGGAGACCTAAGGTCTCTGCCTCACACAGCGTAATAACCAGTTTGCATCTAATTTTTGGAGGAGTTGAAAACCTGACTGGATAAAACTCCAAGTAATGTGGTGTGTCCTCGTAACCGCTGCTGCTCTGAGATCCTGAGGTCCTTTCCAGCCCAAATTATCATACGATCCTATGTGAGGTCAGGCTTCTGTGTCCTCTTGACTGGAAACACGTTAATTTGGTTGGAGAATTCCTAACAAGACGGCTCAAGTTTGTTCCAGGGTAGAAGTAGGGGGGTACGCTAATCCCAGGTCATCTTAAAACTGTATTGCTTTGCAAAAAAAAGTTTACATCTATTCGGGCAGAGAAAAGGAGAAAGACTCTTACCTTACAAATTAAGGAACTCCAGAGGGCGTGAAGGGGCCTGTGGAAGCCACTTGTCAAAAGACCCCTCAGTTGCTATTCCTCAGTTAAAAGCCTAAAATGAAATCTCAGGGTTGTAAAGCACTAGCAGATCAATGGACAGACCTAGAATTGTTCAGGGGCACCAGTAGAGCATCCTAACCAGCACCAGTCATTGCTTCCTTGCAAAGTGGTTACTGTGATACTCAAGGATCATCACATCTCTGGGGTCCATCCTCCTCATTTTTCAGAACTCAATGCTACTGTTTTTGGGGGTTTGTTTTGCTCCCTACTCTTTCATAAAAGAAGCTTTCCATGAAGAAAGAGGAGGCAATGGTACCTGCGATGGCAGGTGACAAGCCATCAGGCTGTCTGGCTCAAGAGCAGGACCTGTCCTCACCCAAGCTTCAGAGAGCTTCTTGTCTTACCTTTGTTTCACCTCCTGAGGTCAGCAGGCTCTCGGATTACTTACCCTTTGCCTGCCTTGGTGCGTACTGCTATCATCCAGAAAATTCTGCAGCCCCAAGGCTTCCCAGACTATTCTCCACATCGAGCAGCTGTTTGGGGATCCTTCTCTTGGATCTTCTCTGTCTCGTGACATTGCACCAGTGACGATGAGTTCTCCCTTGCAGCTCTTCCTCCGCTCCTGTTCCCCACCTACTTCCACTGCCACACGTTTTACATCGCCTACACCAAAAGGTACTGGGCGGTAAGTACTCCTGCTTGTACGGCCAGGAAGAGATTGTTTTCTTGTACTTATGACATGAAGCTCGGAGAAAGATTTCAAGAAGTGCAGTTTATAACCCTTTTCTTTCCTTGTTGTCTCTGGTTTTGGTAGGACTTGGCCTGGATGCTGACCTTCTATATCAGATTCTTTTTCACTTACGGATCGTTACTAGAAATAAAGAGTCTCCTGGCGTATTACTTTATATTCAGGTGATATCTCCACAGAAGGTTCTTCAGCCTTCCTCTACATACACTTTCCATCTGGACCTGCCCCCCTTTTTCTGCCTTTGCTTACACCTTCCTATGTTCTCCTTTATCATCTCATGCGTTTATTGCTTAGGTTTTTTTTAATTCTATAGAGTTAAACTAAGACTCCTCTGCTGAATGGCCAGTTTTACATCACCTCACTGACTCTGGCTGCAAAGAGACTTCACCCAGTGCTGTCCAGACCGAGAGATACTTAACTTTTGGTGCTTTGGGTGTTGGGTCTGCTAGTGCTTAGGAAAAAAAAGAACATTTAACAGGAATAGCTCAGCCTGGGCTTGCAAACACCCAGGGGTTCTCCAGCAGCACTGGCCAATACACTCTCCGCTTGGATCTTTTCACTGAGCGTAATCAGTTTGGTCCTTGGATACAGATGAAACGAGACAAGTATCAAGCCACGACAGTTTCATCACAGAACCTATTAAATAACCATGAGTTTCATAAGGAAGTATGAAACTTCCAGGGTTTGGAACTACTTCCAGGCGCTGGATTAGCAAGGCTGGTGTCGAGCCCCGTGTTTAGAAATCTGGCTGTGCTGTTATTTCAATGGCCCAAGACTGACTTCCTTACCCGATACTGAATTCTGGCCTCTTGTCTGGTTGCACAGGATGCTCGAGAGCAGCTGGTTTGTCTGGGTTTCACAGATGAACCACATCCCTATGGATATTTACTATGACAACAATTTGGACTGGGTGTCTACACAGGTAAAATATTCTCCGTTCTTAAGAGTTGTGGCCATACAGGCTCAAATTCCAACCAGAAGGCAAGGAAGTCTCTATTGCAGTAGGGGTGAAACCTGTTAGCAACTGGGAAGTGCAGGTTAATAGGACAATAAGATTCAGTTGTGGTAACAGTAAAGGAGGACAGTAATGACAAGTTCTTGAGCAATCTAAAAATCAAAGCTAAGTCCCCGCTCTATTTTCTAAATATACCCACCTGCCCACACATTGCATTGTCCTAGGGTGGACCTTTTCCACTTACACCTAAGTGGAAGTTTGCATCCTCGTCTTGCTGAGCAACTTCACACTTGAAACACCAAGTAGAACACCCACGTGGTGTCCCCTCTCAGCAGAAGGGCTTTCTGGAGCCCATCAGTAGAGTGTGACCACCTCAGAAGTCCCCTGCCACCTCTGCTTCTTCTGAAGACATAGGTTTGAGAAGACCCAGGAGGGTCTGTTCACGTACATTCAACAGGAGCACAGAGCCAACTCCTAGTTTTATCACAACCCCTGGTAGGCAGGTCCCCACAGCTGCTGGCCCACAAAGCTGAAGGAGAATTACGGTCCCTGGCTTGAGGTAGCTCAGCTTCGGCTACCAGAGCACAGCAGAGCAGAGCAGCACAGCGCGCTGGGCTCTTCAGACAGACGAGAAAGACTCGGTACAGACCGGTGATGGAATTTTGCCTTCCTTTCCCCTCCTCCAGCTCCAGGCAACCTGCAATGTTGAGCAGTCTCTGTTCAACGACTGGTTTACCGGGCATCTGAACTTCCAGATTGAACACCAGTAAGTATGGACCCCGAGACAGAGTTTTCTTCTTTCTGCCCTTATTTTTTTTTTAAAGGTATTTTTTTTTGTCTTGTCTTTTTACTTTTCCCTATTCTTTGCTCCGAATTTTACAAATACTTGGGAGGGGAGGGAGGAGGGGAGTCAAAGAGGCTGTCTTTAAACAGACTGAAAACCCTAAAGAGAATCATAGCCACAAACCTTCACTGGACAATCCCCCCAGAAGGTGAGAACGATGAGTGGAAACTGAACGTGGGCAGGATCTATGAAACCATAGAGAGAGCAACAGGGTCTGCCCCAAAGCACGTCAGCGTTAGTGAAAACATATGTGCCAAGGCATTTTCTTTATAGCCTGACACAGTATTTGAACATTATCTGTAATAACTGTTTATACAATTACTCTAGAGAGTAACACGCAACTGAAGGATGGGCTCACCTCCTTTTCCGTGCTATGGAGACGGGTACTTCTGCAGAAAGAGGGAGCAGGGAGATAGTTTCTTCCAGTTTATGACATCACTTTAATTAAGAGTAACGTCACTTCAGAGATGCTGTGGAAAATAACAGAGGGGGAAAGCAGGAAAGTCTATGAGTTACTCAGGGTAAAAGCACACCAAGAGGAAAGAAGAGTCAGGAGCAGCTGGAGACCTTGCTCAGCATGAGCTGGGTGATTCCTGGGAAGTAATAATGAATATGAAGGTGTGAAAGGAGTATTTCTTGTGGAGCACTGGAAGAGAATTTGTGTGTCTCCCGTTCACAGCCTATTCCCCACCATGCCAAGGCACAACTACTGGAAGGTGGCTCCCCTGGTGAAGTCCTTGTGTGCCAAACACGGCATCGAGTACCAGTGCAAGCCCTTGCTCACGGCTTTTGCAGACATCGTGCAGTAAGTAACAACACACCGGTAAAAAAAAACACTGAAGGATGTAGGAGAGCCCAGAATGCCAAGCACAAGAGTTGGCTTGTTCTTGTCTTACAAATCAACACACAGAAACCTCTCATCTCCCTTGTCCCCAGCATCATACTGCATAACGCAACCTCTCGCGCTCTCTCTTCCAGCTCTCTGAAGAATTCAGGAGAACTCTGGCTGGATGCCTACCTGCACAAATAAGATGACAAGGCTTGATGGTACCACTCCCAGCCTGCTACGTCTTCACATTCCAAGCAAGATGAGAAGCGGGGACCACAAGGACCTCAGCGGCAGAAGAAAACGATTAAGAACTGAAGGATCCGATGCCAATAGATATGAAGTTACCCAAATTTTAACTTCTGGTCTTTCCTGGTGTTTTGGTGCAGATTATGTTAAGAGTAGATAAGGCAAGCAGGAGATGGCTGGTTAGAACAGGAGAAACTCTTTGCTAAGCTGTCTCTGAGGAAATAGAGCCAAAAGCATTTCTGAGCCTGAGTACGTGTTCAAGTCAGATTGTGGACCGATGCACTGCACACACAGAGTCCTCTGACTCGTTATTTGGGTTGGGTTTGGGGTTTTTTTGGTACCCCTCACGCAGCGGGTTTAATGCTTAATACAATGTTTGCTTATTTGAAGTCATTCAAAATTGCACAGGATTTTGAATTAACACGGTGCTCCAGCAAGGTGCTGAAATCACAATAAATTAGAATAAAGGATCTATCTGTACACAGAGTATAATAATCATAGTCTGCAGTTGAATAATTATACCACAAAGGTGTCTCCCATTAACTGTTCTCTAGAGCATCCTCATCCTCACAGCACCAGGCAGCCCCAGTTGTCAAGAAAAAAGATAAAGGAGTTGAAACCAGTTCGAGCCCACTGCTCTCTTCTAAGTTTCTTTATATACTGGGGTTTTTGGGGTTTTTGGGGTTTTTCTGTACTTTGTGTTGGGTCAAGCCAAATGTATGCTGCTCCCCAGGCTGGTCTGGCTGAGTTGTTTATAACCATCACATCTGTAAATCAGAGCATGCTGTCCTGTAGCTTTGGGAGATCCAAACAGATCATGACAGGAAAGTCTAATCTGAAACTTAATAAGCCCAACCCCTATTCATAATGGCCCTAAACCCAAATCTAACCCTAATTGCCCTAATTCTAATGCTCAGAGGGCTGGAGCACCTCTGCTGTGAGGACAGGCTGAGAGAGCTGGGGCTGTTCAGCCTGGAGAAGGCTCCGGGGAGACCTTAGAGCAGCCTTCCAGGATCTGAAGGGAGCTCCAGGAGAGGGACTCTTGGTCAGGGAGTGGAGTGACAGGACAAGGGGGAACAGTTCTAAATTGGAAGAGGGGAGATTTAGATTGGATCTTAGGAAGAACTTCTTTGGTGTGAGGGTGGTGAGGCACTGGAAGAGGTTGCCCAGAGAAGCTGTGGCTGCCCCATCCCTGGAGGGGTTCAAGGCCAGGCTGGATGGGGCTTGGAGCAACCCTAACGCTTCTAGGTGCAAACCCAAACACTAGTAGTTCCTAACCTTAACCCCAATGGCTCCAGCACTAAACCTAACCCTAGTCCATTCAAACAGCTTTGAGGAGTTTTTGATTAAATGAAGTAAAACCACATTTTTTTCCTTCCTAGACCTGGAGGAAGGAAATCATCACAATTTTCGGGACTCAGTCACGCTCTATGAAGTCACATCGTGTTTCTAAGCACCCTAGGATGTTTTAGGGGGGCAGAAAGCTTCCTGGCTTCCCGGTGAGGTTTTACAGCTCTGGAAATGAACCTAAGTGTTTGAATAACAGGAGGAGGTGGGACAAGAAAGCAGGGAAAAGGGTAGAGGCGGGTAGTTGCCTGTGCCAGTCTGGCTTGCAGGAACAACAGCCACGTGAACCCATCACCATGCCAAGGTTCTCTCGCTCCAGAATATTCCTGGATACTTATTTAAATCGGCGTCACGCAAAATTGAGTGCCAGCCATGTGGAGTCAAGCCCTGGCTGAATACTGGAAGGGAACAAGAGTTCAGAATCCAGCAAGGCTTATTATTAAGCTCAAGATTATTAAGACAGTTTTGAGAGTCCAAGAGTAAACTAAATGACCTGAGCGGACTCAGATTTTGGCTCTGCCAGGTACAAGGTGAGTCAGAGAAAGAGGCTGATCTGGGTACTTTGTGGGTACTTTGAATCACCCTCGAGAGGAGGCAATATCTTCCCACTAATTAGTAAGAGAGAGTGCACTTTGTCTGGAGTGAGCACATACTTAGACCCTGAAATAAAAGACTAAACTTTCAGAAAGGAGTCTTTGGCAACCAAAAAAAAAAAAAAAAAAAAGAAAAGAACTAATCATTGGAGTATCAGAAAGAAAGAACACTTTCCTACAATGATTCAAATGATGAGGTTAATAAATAGAGATCGCACCTGGTAAAAAGAAAGATATAAGAGAGCCTCTGATTAGATAATGAACAGACTTTGTATTGTTTGTGCAATGGTCGCCCGAATTAGATGCACCACCCAGCACTGACTTTTACTTTGAAACCTTTAACCCGGTACAACCAGTCAGAAAATGTACAAGATTTGTTATTAAACCATTTTCTGCCTTGGAAGATGTGCAATTCTGGTGAGAGGTTAAAGGCACGAAGTACGATTCCTGAGCCAGGGGAGAAAAAGAAACGATTCCTGAAAACTCCATGGGAGCAGTAGAGAGTAAAGCAGGACTCAGAACGCCCTTGGGTATTCATGAACACATTTCCACAATTTTAAAAAGCCTTTTAAAATTACCTTTAGTAACCTTTGAAGATAATTTCCTTGGGTAGATGACAGGCCTGATTTTGAAGACCAGCATATGATTTTTTGGACCTCTGACATCATCAGGCTTCTAGTGTAATTTGCTGACAAGACCCCAAAATGCAGTTTAAAAAGAAAAAAAAAAAAGCTTCAAATACGTTCATTAGTTGAGGACCCAACATTGTGCAAATGAGGAAGGGCGTGCAAGAAGGTTGAGCAAGATTGAGATAAAGGGCTGTGGGTAAATGTGGAATAAAGCCTAAGCAATATGGATCTATGCCAGGGCAAACAGGAGGAGTTGCCAAATTTTCCCCAGGTATCTTTGGCCAATCTTATCAGCATGGGAGGTAGCACTGGGTTAAATGAAAGGCTGCCTGTGGTACCTCAGGAAAATATGTAATAGCTTGGTGAGATTCTACAAAGAAGATATCATTGAGAAAGCCAAAGAAGGAAACACATACAAATTAGTTACACAACCCAACAGAAAAGCACCAGAAAAAAAAATAAATAAAGAAGTGATGGTACGTGAAAACAGAGTGGAAACAAAATTAGCATCACCAACAAGTTCTCTTTTAGAACCATAGAATGGTTAGAGTTGGAAGGGACCTTAAAGATTGACTTCCACACCCCTGCCCTGGGCAGGGACACCTCCCACCACACTAGGTTGCTCCAAGCCCCATCCAGCCTGGCCTTGAACCCCTCCAGGGATGGGGCAGCCACAGCTTCTCTGGGCAACCTGGGCCAGGGTCTCACCACCCTCCTGGTCAAGAGTTTCTTTCTAGTATCCAATCTAAATCTCCCTTCTTTCAGTTTAAAACTGTTAGCCTTATCCCATCACTACATTCCCCGACAGAAAAACGGGGAGGGACTCTAAGTGTGAAGAATATTTTCTAATATTTCCATCATTAACTGACTTACTCTGAAATGCAAATTCTATTCTTTTCCTATGGTCATACCTTGAAATCAGAGGTCCAGGACAGACAATTACCAGTGGAAATAATACAGTTTGAACTGAAGTGGATTATCTGATAAGTTTGCTCTGGAAAAGGATACTGTTTAAGAAATACCAGTGTGCACAACATATTTCATTTTATATGCAGCTTGTCATATCAAAAGCTAGATATTAAGTAAATGAAATTAACATATTCATTGTCTTCTGTGTTATAAAGCTGAATGGTAAATAATAGTAAGATCTTAATCTTTAAGCAAAAAGCCGTATCTGTTAGAATGTCAACAGATCACAGCCAGACTTTTGGCAGTGTAGTCACAGTGTTTATTTCATGTAGAGCTGTTGAAACTATTCCTCATCCCGTAGTTTTCACAAACCTGTGTGTGTGCACCTATTTAAAAAAAAAAAAGAAAAAGAAAAAGAAAAAGGAAAAGAAAAAGAAAAAGGAAAAGAAAAAGAAAAAAGAAAAAAGAAAAAAGAAAAAAGAAAAAAAAAACCTTGAGGCTCATTTGTTTTAAATTTAAAGGAATTTTCTTCTCAACCTGGAGAAGAAAAGGCTCCGGGGAGATCTTATACCAACCTTCCAGTATCTGAAGGGAGCTCCAGGAGAGCAGGAGAGGGACTCTTGGTCAGGAAGAGCAGTGACAGGACAAGGGGTAATGGTTTTAAGCTAGAAAAAGGGAGATTTAGATTGGATATTAGGAAGAAATTCTTTCCTGTGAGGGTGGTGAGGCACTGGAAGAGGTTGCCCAGAGAAGCTGTGGCTGCCCCATCCCTGGAGGGGTTCAAGGCCAGGCTGGATGGGGCTTGGAGCAACCTGGTGTGGTGGGAGGTGTCCCTGCCCATGGCAGGGGGG
>VZRU01010759.1:83090-108079 GCA_013398155.1 Pedionomus torquatus
AAAAAAAAAAAAAAAAAAAAAAAAACCAAACAGAAATAAATCAATAATAAAAAAATACACTTCTCTGTATGGGTCAAAGGTTTTAAAAGGGTGAAATCTGAGAGGAACGAGCAAAGAATAAACACTGAAATGAACAGACGCAGCAAATTATATAAAGCGATTTTGTGATTTGTCATGTGCTCTGAAAACGGGGAATGAAGAGGTTTTCTCCTGCCTCGCTCCCTTCTAGTTTTACAGCGTTTGAATCGGATCGTTGGACCCAACGCTGATGATGGCAGCAAAGCAAAACGCCTTCCATCACCTTGGAATGATTTGAATGAGATGGATCAAGACCAAGGTGAACGTTTCTGAGGTTTTCAAGAAACTCTGAAGACACTAGCTGCAAATTTGTCAGGGGGGAAAAAGAAAAAAAAAAAAAAAAAAAAAAAAAAAGAAAAAAGAAAAGAAGAGAAAAGAGGGAGAGGAGGGAGAAGAGGGAGAAAGAGAAAAAGAGAGAAAAGAGAAAAGAAGAAAAAAAAAAGAAAAAAAGAAAAAAAGAAAAAAGAAAAAAGAAAGAAAAAAAGGAAAAAAAATAAAAAAAGAAAAAAAAAGAAAAAAAGAAAAAAGGCAATGTAACTGCTGTCTACTATTGTGGTTTTTTTTTCCAAGTAAAGAGCAATGTCTCATCATTTAATGAAACGGGTCAGGCTGCGACTTCAGAGGCTGGAAAAATGTCACAATCATCTAACAGTACCCAGCCTCCTTGATCCACCTGCTTTGCTCTGCTGAACAGGATGTAAAAATACTTTCTTTTCTCTTTAATTTAAGAAGTACAAGTGTCATTTTACCAATGTGACCTGAAAATAAATCTCAGCACAGCTCCTATGGCCTGATTGCTCTCGGATTGAGATGCAGCCAGCCTTCCAGCCGCGCCGGGGTTGAAGTTTGACTTTGGGTGGAACCCCACCATGACAAAGTTCAAGCTTTTATCACACAACTGAATCCTACAGGCTCTGCACCACAATCCAGGCTGGAGAAGTATCATCATTCCCACTGAACTGAGTATCCAGCTACTGCACTTATTATTTTAACAGTGGTGCTTCATTTTTTAGCCTTCATTGACTCTCCTAGACTACATAAAGACACAACCCTTCACAAGCTTTTGTAAACATAGGGCATTTTCAGGAATCTTCTTCATGATCCATCTCCACAAGCAAAATCATCCTCATCTAGAAGAGTTCCTCAGATCTTCTCACATGGGAGAAGTTTTCACAGGAAGAGTACATTGATATTTCCTTAACAGGACACCAGAGAAAGGGACGGATGCTTTACAGGTATCTTCACAGACAATCCCAGGCACAAAGGCAGGTTGGGCAGAGAGTGGCTGGAGAGCAGCCCTGAGGAGAAGGACTGGGGAGTGCTCGGGCATGAGAAGCTCAACATGAGCCAGCAGTGTCTGCTGGCAGCCCAGAAAGCCAACCCCAGCCTGGGCTGCATCAAAAGAAGTGTGACCAGCAGGGCAGAGGAGGTGATTCTCCCCCTCTACTCTGTGCTCCTGAGACCCCACCTGGAGTCCTGTGTCCAGCTCTGGAGTCCTCAACAGAGAAAGGACATGGACCTGGTGGAACGGGTCCAGCGGAGGGGCACCAAGATGCTCAGAGGGCTGGAGCACCTCTGCTGTGAGGACAGGCTGAGGGAGCTGGGGCTGGTCAGCCTGGAGAAGAGAAGGCTCCAAGGAGACCTCAGAGCAGCCTTCCAGGATTTGAAGGGAGCTCCAGGAGAGCAGGAGAGGGACTCTTGGTCAGGGAGTGGAGTGACAGGACAAGGGGGAACAGTTCTAAATTGGAAGAGGGGAGATTTAGATTGGATATTAGGAAGAACTTCTTTGGTGTGAGGGTGCTGAGGCACTGGAAGAGGTTGCCCAGAGAAGCTGTGGCTGCCCCATCCCTGGAGGGGTTGAAGGCCAGGTTGGATGGGGCTTGGAGCAACCTGGTGTGGTGGGAGGTGTCCCTGCCCAGGGCAGGGGGATTGGAACTGAGTGATCTCTGAAGTCCCTTCCAACTCTAATCATTCTATGATCTTAAAAAGCTATTTGTGAGATGATAGCACAGCACAGATTACATAGGTCTATAGCTCCTCATCTGGATTCAAGAGCTAAGTGGGAACCCCAGCCATTACTGAGAGAAACCACAGATCTGGTAAAATAGCCTTTATTTCATTTATAATCAAACTAGAGCCTTAGTTCTTTTCATAGTTCTGTCCAAAAGGGCCTTATGCAACTGCTTGGGGTCGCACCCCCAGCATTGAGCTGAGTCAAGGTTACGTTCAGGTCCAGCTTCACATGTCACAACCTGTGTCACGGTCACACAGCTGTGAACCCAAACATCGGTTGAGATCAAGTTCTGCAATATTGCCTGGCAGGAAAGTTCCAGCTTTACCACGTGCCTTCACGTAGTCTACTCTCAACGGGAGATAAGAACATGCAACGTATCACTGGGCGAATCCACTTCTGCAGCACCGGCTTGAGGCCCCAAGCCCCTCAGCAAACAAGACTCAGAAGCGCAGAAAGAATCATAGACTGGTCCAAGTTGGAAAGGACCTTTAAACAAATTGGACTTGATGGCCTTTAATGGAGACCAAAGTCAAAGTCACAAACGACAAAGTCATGGACGCCAACATGCTGCTCAGAAAACAATTTCCCTCAAAGGCAAGGAGCTAGCTGGTTTCCAGGGAGGAATTCAGGACTAATTTTTCCCAACATGCTTAAAGCAGGAATTATCCAAATGAAACCTACCTCACCCTTTTTCTCCTGGAGAAGATTTAGCAACTCCATAGACTCATCGATCTCCCGGCACAGCCCACTTTAACGAATGTCCACTGAGATTCCGTAATTTACTGCTGCTTTTAGCTACATGAGCCCAAACATTTTGGAAGAGAAAGCAACCTAGGAATAAAAGAGGAAGACGCATGAGAAGGGGGACAAACTCTGGGAGAAGTTATCAGTTCAAATTCAGTCCTGGTTCCTCCCCTGTTGCAGATGTGCGTTTAGAATGAAACAGCAGAGGGAAGATGTGGAGCAGCTCTCCTCCAGGCTTAACTGAGAATCCCACTGCAACAAACTATCAGAGGAATATTTGAATTTACTTGAGCAGAACATAAAGTCAAAAAACACAAGTGAGATTGTGTCAGGTCACACAATCAGCCATTTGATTGTCACAGTGAGGAGCCATCAATAGATTTATCATCCTACTTATTTGAAGCAGCAGCATTCAGTGTTCCCTCCCAGTGCTTTTTATCAAAAGCCGAGTTTTACTGTACAATGCTCGTCACGGGCAGTTTAGCAGCACAGAACGTGGGTCAGGCTTTCAAGGACTGAAAAAGTGAGTTTTCAAAACAAAGGTAGCTGCAAAAAGTACATACTGCCTGCCCAGCCCATTCTAGGTCTTTTCAATGTTACTGTATGAGATGTTTCCTCTCCTCAGCATTAATGAGCACTTCATTTTCTTTCCTGACTTGATACCAACCAAATTTCAGTCCACCCTCTAAACTAGTCTAACTTACAGTAGGCTTCATTAGGGATAATCATTTCTGGGCATGGTCAGATAAAGGCCACCTGGACAAAGTTCATAGAATAGGGCCACGAAGATGATTAGAGGGCTGGAGCACCTCTGCTGTGGGGACAGGCTGAGAGAGCTGGGGCTGTTCAGCCTGGAGAAGAGAAGGCTCCGGGGAGACCTCAGAGCAGCCTTCCAGGATCTGAAGGGAGCTCCAGGAGAGCTGGAGAAGGACTCTGAGTCAGGAAGAGTAGTGACAGGACAACGGAGAATGGTTTTATATTGGAAGAGCAGAGATTTCGATTGGATATCAGGAAAAAATTCTTTGCTGTGAGGGTGATGAGGCACTGGAACAGGTTGCCCAGGGAAGTTGCCCCATCCCTGGAGGGGTTCAAGGCCAGGCTGGATGGGGCTTGGAGCAACCTGGTGTGGTGGGAGGTGTCCCTGCCCAGGGCAGGGGGCTGGAACTCAAAAGCAAAGAAAGCAAAGCAAGGTTCCTAAGAAGTAATTTCACATATCAGAGCCCAGCAGAATGCAGTGCTTGGCCCCTACACCTGAACTCCAAGCCCCAGCTTTAAGTCCAAGGCTTTTGTTGGCATCCAAGGTCTGTGCAGAAAACAAATAAATAAGTTCTGAAATAGATACCGATTACCCAGAACTTCAACAGCTTCTACAGAATCTCAAAAAAAAAAGAAAAAAAACTATAAAAAGATCAGATAAAGGTATGAACTTCTAGATTAAAATGAACTAAAATAGTTTATTAAACAGAAAGCAGACAACATGACACCAAGAGATTTCTAGATTGTTTTATTTCAGCAATAAGAGGAAGACAATGTAATTTATTTAACAGACACAACCGAAATTAAAGATCAAGCCCTGGTTAGTCTTTTTCAAAATTCATTAGGGTTCCATCTTCCAACAAGAAACGCTCCCACCCATTCATGTAGCTCCTTCAGCTCCAACCTGCCCAATCAGCTAAAAAAATCCAACTGAATCCCAAAATAGAGCAGGCTATCAGTATGTATTATTTTATTGCATCTGTATCACAGCTTATTTTTCACAGTAGGTTAGTAGATAAATGAGTTGAAGCAGCAGATTACTACAATTTAATGGAATAGCACCTGATATCTACTCTTCTTTACCTGCCATCATTTCTTGGAATGCCAATTCACTGAAAGGCCAAACCAAGAAGTACTATTTAAAACAACTCAGGACAGACCCAGAAATACGCTGAATATTAAAAAAAAAAGACAAAACCCACAACAACAAACCTGCTATGATTTGAAATTTGTATAACTTCACTTAAGAGCTAGTGGTTGGGCTTCAAAATCCTTTGTATCATCATTCAAGCTATTTCCAATCCACATGCTAACAGGGCAGTATCAGCAGGAAATAACTCAAGCAAATAATTCAAATGAGGGATAAGGCTGTACAACGAGGATTTGGACAACTGATCTTTCCATCTCGCAAGAGAAGAAGTAACAGGCAGAGGAGTTAGTAGAACCTGTCAGGATTCCAGATGCACACTGAATTGCTTGGTCTTACTGAGCACACCCCTGAAGCTCTTTGGGTCTGCTGGGAATAACTTCAGTGCCCAACACACACAAGACTTATACCAAGCTGCCAATAGTCAGCTTGGACTCCAGTTACTCTGTAACTGGGGAACACATTCCAAATAATTATCTAAGAAAAAATAGCAAGTGGGATTTCAGCCCTAATTAAATATTAGTCTTGGTTTTTTTGTATTCTTGTATAATGAAGCATTCAGATGGTGACAGTGTGCTTTCTTAGGGGACCACTTCTCATATTCAAAGGTAAGTCCCGAAATTCCATAATTTGCACTTAACTATTGCTCTGGGTTCTCAAATACAAGAGCTTTCATTTTGTGCCAGTGAGTAATGCCTGAATAGAGATTATACTCCAAGACTGAAGAAAAAGTTACTAAGCTAAAGAAAGTCCTCTGGATCTAAGGAAAAATTAAAGCAAATACATTTCTATCTAAAGGGTTCCAAGATCTTTTGCACTGATTAGGGAAACTGCAAATACCAGGCAACATTACAACACACCTAAAATCAGGGTTCATACTTAATATCTGGCTATAGATGTCCACATTTATTCGAAGACATGACTTCAGGTAAAATCTAACTCTTAAAACTAGCTCTGGCTTGATCGATAGGTAGCATTAACAGATTATGGCAGTAAAATAACAGAATTTCAGGGACCACTGGGAATAGTTTTGAAAGTGCTTGAGACTGACAGCCAGATGCATGAATACTCTTGTCTGGGCCAAATTCAACTCCTCAGACACTCAGAATATTAATATTTTTCAATTTAAATTCTTACAGATTAGAAAGAACAATTTCTTCCCCCCTGAAGACCTGTAAGATGTAATCAATTTAGTTGTAGAATATATGTAATAAGAAAAAATCCTTTCCTATCTCCCCTAGATCAGTTAATATCCTAATATAGCATTAGTAAGCAAAGATTATCTTAAAATACATAGGGAATAAAATTTACATATATTTAGATCAAGCTTTCTAGTTGCTTCATTTCAGTCATACAGAAAGAGACATAACCAATGTCTTACTCCAACTACTGCGCATCATTTTACCTCCAGACAACTAAAAATTCAAAGGAAAGGAACTATCTACAAATAGGTAATTATTTTATTAGAAATACCAAGCAACTTCAACTTTTTAACATGAAAAAGTTCATCTATAATCAGTGTCATTATCAAAGTTCAGCTGTGTTATTCAGGCTGGAAAGTTTTACAGTGAAAAAGAAGGGGAAAAAAGAAACATTATTTTGATTAAACTTGTATTTGGCTCTAGAAATGAAAACGATTTTTAATCATTGATTTCCTTAAAAGCTCAATATGTTGTCAAGAGGCAGTAAAGCACTAGTGTTGAAAGGCACTAGGACTGTCAGCTTGTGTTACACCTAGTTTCCAATACAGGTAACAGGCACTTGAATCCTTAACAAAAATCAAGCCTGTAAAACACTCCTAGATTTGTGCGGAAGTCTGCTACATTCATTAACACCTTCAACAGGTTGTCCTGCAGTTGTAAGGACGGAAAATTCAGAGGGTCAATCCCTGCAGCACGCTTTACAAGTTGGATCTTTCTTTGGCAGACATACGGGATGTGGACTGTGTATATGTCCGAATTACATCCTAAAAATAACAAGAAAAAAAAAAAGCTGTATTCAGAGCAAGTCCCATTAAAAGCAGTCAGGCAAGTTTCAGAAAAACACCCCAGTACTTGAAGCAACAATGTTGTTAACACTGTGTAGCAAGCACTGAACCCAGGAAAAGCTTACGAAAGTGCTTTATTATCATTACAAAGGGTGAGTAATTATTTGGGCTGAAGAATCAGCCTTAACACATTGCATCTCACACACAGTTACCTTCCAGAAGCCTTACAAAAACCCAACTAAAACAAAATAGTGGTACATCTTTGGTAATCAACATTTAAGTGTAATTAGAGCGCCATTTCCTCACTTTGTAATTCTGCCTGCACTGACTCCAGCCATCCCAGACAACACCAAGCCGAGTGGTGCAGCTGACACGCCTGAGGGACAGGATGTCACCCAGAGGGACCTGGACAGGCTAGAGAAGTGGGCCCGTGTGAGTCTCATGGGGATCAACAAGGCCAAGTGCAGGGTGCTGCACCTGGGTCAGGAAATACCCTGGCACCAGCACAGGCTGGGGGATGAAGGGATGGAGAACAGCCCAGAGAAGGACTTGGGGGTACTTGTGAGTGAAAAGCTGGATGTGAACCGACAACGTGTGCTTACAACCCAGAAAGACCACCACATCCTGCCTTGCATCCCCAGCAGCATGGCCAGCAGGGCAAGGAGGGGGACTCTGCCCCTCTGCTCCACTCTGGGGAGCCACCCCCCACACACCCAGTGCTGTCTCCAGCTCTGAGACCAACATCAGGAGGACATGGACCTGTTGCTGCAGGTCCAGAGGAGGCCAAAAAAACAATCAGAGGGCTGGAGGCCCTCTGCTATGAGGGCAGGCTGAGAGAATTTGAGGTGTTCAGCCTGGAGAAGAGAAGACTCCGGGGAGCCCTGACAGTTGCTTTTCAGTACCTAAAGGGGGACTAGAGGAAAGATGAGGAGAGTTCTTGGTAGGGCCTTTTGTAACAGGACAAGGGGTAATGGCTTTAATCTGAAAGCAAAGATTTAGACTAGACATAAGCAAGAAATTTGTTATTATGAGCATGGTGAAACCCTGGCCCCGGTTGTCCAGGGAGGTAGTAGATACCCCATCTCTGGAAACATTCACTATCAGATTGGGTAGAGCTCTGAGTGACCTGATGTAGTTTAAGATGTCCTAGTGCTGTGGCCAGGATGAACTTTAAAGTTCCCTTCCCACCCAAACTATTTCTACAATTCCAGGTTTTAACCTAAATGGGAATCCATACCAATTTCTCATTTTTGGGCTTTACAACAGAAGCTAAGGGAATCCACAGCCACTCAAGATTCAAACACCAAAATCATTAGCATACCTTTTTCCCGCTGTCAGCATTGTATTTGTCCAGCAAAGCCTGGATACGAGCACCATAGTCAGGATGAACATCAGTAAAGTTTTTCACCTGAACAGGAAGACAGAACAGAAAAGGCAACATGATTATTTTTTTTTTCCCTTTGCTTCAAGGTATTCCTTAACACATTTTCTCCTCTGTGATCTATAAGCAGTACATATCAGAAGGAAGAAAAGGAAGATGAAAACTAAAATTTCAATTCTGACCAGTCGGAGGGGAGCTACAAACACTTTCAAGCAATATTTCTACCATCTCACATAAAGCTCTTTCCCAATTTAAGCAAAGTTCCACTAGGAAGGATAAAGATCCAATCCCTCCCTGGCCCTCGCTGCCTTCTCCTTGGTTTTGAGCAAAACATTACACTGGCAGTCACTGATTTTTGACTTTCCATCCTTGATGTTCAATATCCCATTACACAATCCCATTCCTCCCATCAGGAAAAAGTTACTTTAACATGTTATACACTACGTAGATTGTGTAAACATGCTCATATTTAAGTCTTCTGTATTGATAAACCCCATATAAGGGGACCCCCCCAACCAAACCCACACCAAGAAGCTGCAGGCTCAGAGAAGGATTTCTGATATTCCTTTCCACAAGGATATTGCTATTTTGGCTGTTAGTAGACTGCAAGAAAACCTGGAATAAAAGAGCAAAGGCTAAAAACCACTTACAGCTCTCTTCTGAATGAAGAGTTGTGCATCTTTAAGGTGATCAGCAATATTTTTACACAGCCTTTGGCGTTCATCCTCCTTCAGCACTTTGGTATAGAATTCTCGCACCTTATGATGAGAAAAAGTCTTATTTTAGAATTCCCAAAATCAAGTCATTCTACTTGCAGCAGCCAAAAATACTTATCAGACTATTAGGATTTATTATTATTGAAAAAGAACAGGTTTTGCTCTTACTAGTCAGGCAACAGGAAACAGTTAAACTCAAAAGGCAACCAAATTTGGGGGGTAGTGGTGTTGGCAAACCGCCTGACAACTCTATGTCTAGCTTGGAATCGTTATTTGTTGAATTTATGAAAACAAATACTGCTTTTGGAGTTTAATTCGGGAGTTGATGATCACTACGTGAATACTCCAGCTTGGATGTCTGCAGACACCAACTGCAAGACGACAAAGTCGCAACCTCTAGATACCTGTGCCCAGAATATTGATGGCAACAGCCTGTGAGAATTCACTGTCTCATCAGTAGAAATTAAGTTATTAACGAAATTAAGCTGTATGGAGATTTTCCAAGCTGTCACAAAGAGCTGAACTTCACATCAGACCAGATGCTTCTGAGAGAAGTCATGTTTGACTGATTCTTTTTAATATTCTCTAAATTCATCTATATAATAAACATACAGGCATTTCATATATCATACCTGAGTCACATTATCTTCATTTGCACTATTGAAGCGCTGCACATCTCCCGAAACGTACATGCGGGATTCCTTTAACACAGGCTGGTCTTCCGGACCGGTGAAACTATTTGGATAATAGTTTGGGGCACCACCTGAAAACAAGGAAACCCAGAAAACCAACCCACTCAGATGCCAGCTCTCACAGATTAAGTCAGAAGACAAAGTGTTCTTCAACCCAGAATAACCTAAAACTATTACTCAGTTATGATTCACTTCAATATAAACAGTTGTCAGTATTTTTCTGTCAACAGAGCTCAACATCAGGAGTTGTGTCTTCAAGCCAGTACTTAAGGCACTTACTACAAGCAGTATTTCAATAGCTTTGAGGGGAGAAAATTCATTTGTTTCAGATACAAGGAGGTGTGGCCACTCACAGCAACATCGCTCAGACAAAGTCAGGGAAGTTCCTAAAAGTTTTAGTCCCAGGCAACAGAAAAATACACTTTCATCTGCATACTTGAAGTATTACTAATCTTAACTACGGAGGGGGTTTATTTTAAACCCGTAATGAACTTACAGAACTACAGAAAAATAAATGTATTCTCTTCTTGGACAGAAGCAGCTGTTTTCAAGTTCCTACTTTACAAATATCTCCCTCTCCTCCCTCAGCAAATATTAGAATTCATAGCTCAGAGCAACACTGTGCTTCTGGCACGAGACACAGCTTAAGCCTATCCCTTGTTCACTCCCAGGTGTAAAACAGTCACTATTGGGCAAACGCTGACAGAATGGAGACCATTGAATAAAGGTTAAAGCTCCCACTTTGGCATTTATACATTTGCCTTTCACAATCTCTTGGAAATAAGACAGCAAAGCACTTCAACAAAGAGGACCAAGTATTTGACAGTCACTCTTTACCTTTAGAGAAGTGTAAATACAGGTTTCTCAAAGACATTTAGGCCATCTCTTATTTTTAGATTAGATTTCTGCATACAAGTAGAAACAAAGAGGTACTAAATATCTGTGAAACCATTTCTCTAGCATATTTCAAGTAATTATCTTAAAGATTTTTTTTCAATCACGCCCACTTTAACAAGCGCATCTCCAGAAGTCTTTCGAGGAGGATGAACTAAGGACATTAATGAATGTATTTGTCTGGGGGTGCTGCCCTGCAGAGCCCCTTTCTCTTAAAGGCCTATATGTAAGTATTTTTACACACATCTTCAGCATCACTTGGGTTTGGGTTGGTTTGCTTTTTTCCCCACGCTTTTAAATGAGTTCCCAACCCTATCCCAACATCCAAACAGTTACACAGTCATGTCTGAGAGTTGGTGGGGGAAGCCACAACAGACACTGAACAATTGAAGAGAAAAAGTATTATTTCTTACAGTATATTAGCAATATTGAAAAAAAAATAACAAAAAACCAACAAATAAAACCCAAAACAACAAAACGACCCACATCCGTTTAGGAAGAATCTTAAATCCCCTGTGGACAGAAAATAATTCTGCAGTACACACATAAGCATCATTATATTCCAAGCTCTTTTCATTACTACCTTGGTTGTCAGTAACACACATGGGTCCGTCCCTCTGGTAATTGGCCACGCGAGTTCGGAAGGGGCAGTTCACAGGAATTTGTAGGTAGTTGGGTCCCAGGCGGTGTCTATGAGTGTCAGGATATGAAAAGAGACGACCCTAAAACATTTATTACAAAAATCAACTGTTACTTGCTGAAAGCCATCACTTAAGGGGTGTATGCCAATTCCAAGCACTATATATTAAATTGGAAAAGAGAGGACAGTTTCCATTTCATACTATTTGAAGTGTCAGGAACATCAGTCCGAAGTGACACTCAACCACAAATTAACTTCACTGGAGTACCAGTGAAGAACAGCAGCTGGAGTATTTCCTACCAATTTCAGAATGCTACATGTATTCTGAAGCAAGAGAATGGTTACACGTGTAGAGGCAGTAGTGCCTATAGCCGTGCTAAGCATTGCTAAAAAATAATATCATGTTTTCCTACTTATTTTAAACCTTAGACTTAAAAAATTTATTACATCTGAAATATGGTAGTCCCTTATTTATCTGCTGGACTGTATCTGAAGCAGTTTTAGTAACACCTGGATGCCAAAAAGCCAGACTGATTCTGACCGTGAAGTGCGGGGGAAACAAACAGGCAAAACAAAAAAAAAACCTCACAATGGTTTGAGAGTTTATCCAGCTAGAAGCCTCAAAATACTTCCTTGCTTCCATGAATATAATTTGAAACAATGTAGTTTTAATCTGAAAAAAAGTTAACACACCAACATCTCTGACTCTGCAGACATTACAGCTTGCTGCAGTCAGTCTTACCAGGTATTTTGACCGGTAAGAAATCTATACTAAGCGTAGAGAACAGTCTTGCAGTTTGTATCAGGGATTAGCCGTATCTTTTTTAGAGCATTTGAAGTCTCTTTCACACTCCTAGGAATTTGTATTTCTAAGATATACTATAAATGCAAGAATAAATATGGATTGCTGTTATGATTTTAACCCCTACTTCTTGTTAGGCTGACAGATTTCCCCCTCAGCTCTGACAGTTGTTGCAGACACCCTCTAAATTCTAGATTTTCTGTTTCTTTAGCACTTTCCTTCTCATTTTTAAATTTTGGACGAGCACATCAAAAGGCAATGATTAAAATCAACCACCAAAAAAACCCCACCCAAACAGAGACAATAAATCAGTTGCTTTCCATCTGTCAGGTTTACTGCTGCCACACAAACAGGGAGAGGAACATTTTCATAAACAGTGAAGAAAACTTAACACTCTTCAGGTAAAAGCCTTCCTCGTGTTGCAGTTTACCTGCAGCATTTTATCAGGACTAGGTTCAATGCCAGGTGGCATGTTGCTGGGATCATAGGCCATCTGTTCCACCTCTGCAAAGTAATTGACAGGATTCCTGTTCAAGACAAGCTTTCCCACAGGGATGAGGGGGTAGTCACCATGAGGCCAAATCTATAAGACATAACACATTAAAAAAAAAATATCAATATTAGTATAGGATCGTACAGCTTAATTACAAGATAGCATTTGCCCGATTTAAGTTTTGACTGAGAAAATACATGACTGAAGAAAGTAATGGGTTTTTTTGCTAACAAACATTTTGAGAAGTATCATATTTTAAGAAGCCTTTTGCAATCAACACAGAGTACTAACGCAACTTATTTCATCATCCCAACATAATCTCAGCACTTAAATGAAATGCCCACAGGCGCTTGAAAAGCTGCCTAGGAAGGCACTGTCGTAGGCGGAACTGGGAACGTGATTGTATTCAGCCACTTCAAAATGCAACCAGCTTAACTAGGCTTTTCTTTGTCATCTTACCCTGCAGTTTCAAGTTCAAGCGTCTTCAGTTATTTTGGGAAAGCAATATTTAGGGGGAAAAAAGTGAAACAAGTTCACTTTAGTATCTTCCTTGGAACAGTGATTGGAAGTCTGACAAAAATGAGATGAACAGTCACAAGCTACATTATCAACACTTAAAAACAGCAAGCTCAGGGTGTGACTGTACGATCCAAGATCATAAATTGGAAATGCAGAGCAGTTTTAGTCTACTGGCCTGGAATCAAGGCCTATCCATATTTCACTGAGGCTCAAGTAACATCAGATGTAACATTAGTATAGTGCCATTACCAGAACTTCTGACTCATCACAACTGTATAATAAAGAGTACACTTGAAAAATAGAAGAATAAAAGGACAGACTAAGTTTACTGACAGGGACGCGTAGTTGCTAGTAGCTACTCCACAGAAACCATTACACTTTTTTACAGATAAGCTCAATTCTGGTATCCTACATTTTGATCTCACCACCTCTCAAACTAGTTGAAATTGAACTTTCATAACACGATCAAAGATACCTTAGTTAAATCAAAAGGATTAAATGGAAAGTTCTCTGCTTCTTCGAATGTCATAACTTGAATGTAGAAAGACCACGATGGATAATCCCCCTTGGCAATGGCATTGTAAAGGTCCCGTATTCCATAATCGGGGTCAGTAGAAGCCAATCTTCCTGCTTCTTCAACAGAAAGGTTTTTGATGCCCTGGTCAGTCTAAAAACAATAAAAGCAGTTACAACATGCAGACAGTATTACAGAAATCACTATAAAGAAAGTGCTTTAACAAGACTTAGAAGCAAGGTATAATTTCAATTGAATCTTCCAATCTCCAATAATTTGAGTTCAGAATAACAGTACATTCAGCAGCTGCCATCCAGACAAAAATTATTTCTCCAATAAGTAATGCTATACCACAGAACACAGTAATTACCTACTGCGTCATAGCAGCAAAAATTACGTTCACCATATTTGTTAAAGGTCCAGAACTGATACAGAAAAAACCCACACACCATTTTTAATCGAGTCTATACACTAAGAAGTCCTTCCTGATTGAGACTTGAAAAGTCACAGTACACTTTCACACAGTCTATTTAAACTGATTTTTACCCAATATGCTTCCAACAGAGAACTGGGAAAAAATATCAGTACCTTTGCATGGAATTTGCAATAAACTGCTTTTCCACTAGCGTTAACCAGTTTAAAAGTATGGGATCCGTATCCATTCATATGGCGGTAGCCGTCAGGAATGCCACGATCACTGAACAAGAAAGACACCTAAAGAGAAGGATCAAACAATATTAATGGACTTATCAGTTCAAGGATAAGATGATCATTCAAGGCAAAGTTCCTTTATTGCATTAACCTGCATAAGCTATCTAAATGTTACGAATTCCTTGTGGATTTTCTAATTTAAGTTCTAAAAGCGTTAATGAAATAAGACTGCTTTGGTTTTGCACAAAAAACAACTGTGAATTAAACTATTTAATGTGGGTGTAAAACTTCACATATTTGGTGAAGTACAAGACACTGACCTACTGACAACGTTGTAATCTCCCCTACAGGCACAGAGCAGGTAAGCATGGATAATTTAAATTACAAATATAAACAAGGTGTTCATCTCAGATTAAAGACAAAAAATATCTGAAAACCGAAGTCCTTAACAACTAGTTCTTCAAAGCCTTCAAGCAGTAAACATACCATCAAGGCAAATATATTCAAAAAAGCTGCTTTTCTTTAGGTTTATTATCACAAACAATGCTTGTGGTACTTTTTCTAATTAGTAATTGCTGGAAGGTTTCTGTACAAAGCCATTTGAAAATAAAAAGTAAAAAAAACCAACCCACAACTACATTTTAAAATTTCTATTAGCTTTTTAATATAACATTCTTAGATAGAAATACATTTTGGAGTAATAATGCACTGTGAATTACTGTCATTTGTGGAGTTGATCTAGTGTGCTACATAACATCCAGCTTAAACTTGTAACACATCACTTTCCCAGTATTTTACTGTTCTCTAACAATAACATCTTGCTCTTCACCAGTACCTCCATTGCTTTAGCATCAGAAAAAAAAAGGTAGAAACTTCCTCTTCATATGTATATAAAATATGACTAGGAAAACAGAAGAATCCCACCCATTACATAGAGACATTAAAAGAAAAAAAGGCTAAATACATATACTAATAGTGTTAAAATTATCATTAGCCTTTCAGCTTTAGTGTTCCTAAAAAATTATGTAGACTTCTAGACAAAACATGGAAAAGAGATAGTTAAAAATACATACTGTCATAACACATTTTTCTTAATCATACAAAATAAAGTCAAAGGAGAAACTTACTTGATGCAAAGATTCAGGGCGAAGACTCCAGAAGTCCCACATCATGTCAGGATCTCTCAAATGAGTCTGAGGGTTCCTCTTTTGGCTATGGATGAAGGACGGAAACTAGTTTGTCCAGAAGCGGAGGAGAGGCAGAAAGGGGAAAAAAAAGAAGTCCTGTAACACCTCAAAATTACATCTAGTCTATGGCAAATACTAAGCAACTCCTGCTACAAACCAAGACAAGCAGTTGTTCAATAACCTTAATTATGAAAGGAACAACATGCCAAAAAAATGAGACGATGTAAAACCACTGGAAAAAAATCTTGTATTGTCATAGACCTTCTGCAACCAAGTTTACAACACTAATTTTAGTGGTCTGTGAAAATACAACACTTACAACTACAATAAATAGGCTGTTCAAAGCTAAAAAATGTTTTTGTGACTGATAACGCGAGAGCAGAATCTTTTCACGTTTGTGTATGTGAACTTTACTGAATCTCTGACTCCTAAATGAGCACACAGATACTATGAAGTATCTGTGCAGAACTCCTTCGCTCAAGAAAAGCCCCTCCACTTACACTGCTGTTAAACTTTCAATGAAAGACGAGAGAAAAGTGAGTCAAATTTAATATAAAGAATGTGCACAAAGCATTTAAGGTGAAAAGTCTCTCCCCTCTCAATCTGGTAGCCTCAGAATGAAAAAAAAAAACAACAAAAACACAAAACCACAAACCAAAAACATACAACATAAACCACAAACCAAAACCATATAAAACAGCAAATTTGAACACAACTAAACAGGTCTGCTATTAAACCATATTAAGAAAAAAATAAAACCTAATGCTTGATTACTTAAATAACACCTTTTCAAGTCAAAAATGTTTGGACAATCTAACAAACAGGTGTGTCAAAACAACAGCTTTTGCTTCTTAGTGAAGCACAAACAAGATACAAAGGAATTTTTTTTTGGACTCTTTCACAAAGTTCCCTCACCTTTAGCACTTACCAGCATCGCATCCCGAATAAAGAAGATGGGAGTATTATTTCCCACAAGATCCCAGTTGCCCTCTTCCGTATAGAATTTCATTGCAAAGCCTCGAGGGTCACGCACTGTATCAGCTGAGCCAGATTCTCCAGCTTGAACAGACACACAAGCACACAGAAGCGTTACAATAAGTAGCACACACAAATCATAAGCATAAACACACAGAACTTGAGAATACACCATAAAAATCCTAAAAAGGGTGGAGTTTATTACTTTAACTTTTTTCTAAACCAAGGAATTTCTGGCACAGTTTCAACAACACTTCAGGTACTGAAGGTTTCCAAAGCATGAAGAAACACCCACCCAAGCATTTGGGTCAGGGTTACAAGACAGAAAAAACAAGTATATGCACTTGAGCCAATTAAGAGAGTAATTCGCATTACCACTAACAGAGACAGCATCAGATTATAAAGCCAAATCAGCTAAAACACACCCTAGTTCCTGTGCATCAAATTCCAGCGAGAAAGCTCTCATTTAGAAGGTACCAACTGAGATAACACACTTAATAAAAAGGGAAAATTATTATAGAAGAGTTGCAACCCTTTTAGTTCCCCTCCTGATTTATCCAAAACAGTCCTTTCAATAGGTAACTTTACACAAGAGCAGGAGTGTTCCAGAAGGTTTCAGAGCAGCAAGGACCCTCAGCATCTCATTGAAAACATTGCGCACTACAGAACAGCCAGGAATAAACATGTTCAAACCGAGCAGGGAAAGGAAGGGCAACACGGTGACAACCCACTTCAGCACACAGTCCACAGATCAAACTCAGCTGCACATCCTTCCCCCATATAACATTCCATGGCTCCTTAAGTTTTGGTGACAGGGAAAAGGCAATAAGCCAAAAGCAACAGCTCCCTGAGCCTTGTGGAACCACCTTCTCTCCAATATTACTTCTAAAACTGAATCTTCATTAGTATTTATTTTCTTTTAAATGGATAGAGTAGTAACACAAGTCTAGAAAGAACATTTTTCTATCAAACAAGATACTGATGCTAATACACATTTTAACATCACTTCAGATTTTGCTAATTTATGCATTCAGCTCTAAGTAGTAAGAATCTGCTTATGGAAGATTGTTTGTTCTTCTTTGCCTACTACTTACTTCACAGCATTCATCCCCAAAACACTCCTACCGCATGAAAGTTAAATACCTGTAATCTTTTAAGTGTTAAGCCACAGCAGCCAAGTGTTTATTCCCATCAACGCTTGGGACAACTTGGGAGCTGTCGTACTTATTAAATTTTGTCCTCATTAAATTATTACTTTGCTTTCAAGGGTATTAATGAGGAAAAAGAAATGGGAAAAGTTAAAAATCTTCATCTGCCAACGTTGAAAATGCAAGATCTGTCTATAGATGCTGCCAGGTTGTAGGGCTGCACTGTGATATAACCATCTCTCGTGGATCACGGAGATCAAAACTCACCAAAGCACTAACTTTTGGATGATGTTACATTTTCCATTCTTTTCAGTTTTGATCATGTTCTTCATCAAGCCTATAAAACTATTTTACTTCATTTGAATTGGAAGATTAGTTTTTAGCACTGAAAATATATCTTGGTCATGTATGGTTGAGATCTAGGCAAATAGATAGAATTCAGTGCATCATATCAGAATCTTTATTTCATAACTTTATCCAGAAGCTATTTTTTGTAATACCCTTCTGTTTTAGATGGAGAAGCAAAATCCTGTATCTAAGAGCTTCTGAACCCCAGAAGTCTGAGGTTTCAAGATACAAATTTTGACACGTATTTGACAACAGATTCCCATCCATCCAGAAACAAAGCTGACTTTGCCAAGAAGAAAACCCCAATAGTTCAGACTATCCTTTCTCTCACATTCCAGAGGGGAAAGGGTCTACAGAGAGTTCTGGCAGAAAGATGCAGAAGCTGCTAAGGGGCAAATAATTTAAGTGAAACTCACAAAAGTTAAACTAGTTGGCAGAAAGAATTTCCAACTACCTTAAGTACATGAAGTGTTCCATAACGCACACATTGCTCCCAGTGTAACTATGGCACACACATAAGGAGATACACAATAATTTCAGAGCCTTACCAACAGTGGAGAATCGTATCGCAATCGGAGTTCTTTTTCCAATGTGCTCAAACACTTTGGCCTTACAATACTGGGTGATGTCATGTGTGACTTCAAAATAGCCAAAAGCGCCTAAAAAAAGAAGTAATTTCAAACTATCAGATGTAGATACCTTCCTTCCACTCACAGCATATCCGTTATTCTATTACAGTCCAACAGTCAAAAGGAAACATGGAAATACACTGGTTTAAGCAGAGCCTCAATCTACGCATTAAAACACTCAATTTATTTTCACAAAGTGAAATTTACTTAACAAAAACTACTATTTGCATGGCATTCACTCTCTCCTCCTTCACCAATTGCTAACAGTTCCCAGCAGCAAAACAAAACTCATTTATACTACGCAAAATAACAATCAGTAGCTTTTTGGATGTTCTTCTTCCAAGATTTGCATCTTTGCCTCAGAGCAAGAGGAGTATTTCTTTAATCCTGACACGTGTTGCAGAATTTTTGGTCCACCTGTAAGCTGAATGAAGCAACGAAGTTCTTTCCACCCCCACAGAGGAATTTTTCCCATGTACATTCACATTATAATAGAATTCAATCCCCTATTTTCGTCTTCCAGGGCAACAAAAAAAATAAACAGAGCTGCCAGTTCTACCCTACTAAGATCAATAGCAAATTTTAAAGTTAGCTGTTTTTTTTTACTTTTAATTTAAATATTAGACTATCATCTTGCTTTGGCAAACAGATACACTGGATGACAAGGACAAAAATCTCTATTGGATAACATGCAGATATTACATAGAGATGGATAAGTCTTCCCTTTGAGAGGGGGATGAAATAGAGGAAGCAGAGATTGCAGCAAATATAGTAAAAAAAAAAATTAAGAAGTCTGAGGGCTATAACTACACTTTCTCTCCGTTTTTGGTTTCCTTGGGGTTTTTCCCCCCCCCCTCAACGGTTCCTCACTGCCTTGCGTTTTGGCATTGTTCTCTTAAATCATGCCATACTGCTGCTGTTGATATATAATCTACAGTTACAGCTTATATGATGCAATTTATCTGTCACAATCCACGTGTTAGACTTTAAAAAGCTTCTGAGTTAACTCTACACAGAGAAAAAGTAGGTGTTTTTAAACATACCTGCCCCTTTTGCATGCACAACTCTTTCTGGAATCCTCTCTCTGTCAAAATGAGCTATCTCATCAGTGAAAACAACATCTTGAACAAGAAGAGGTCCACGTGGCCCCACTGTCATAATATTAAGCTTATCCCCTACTGGGTTCCCAGCCCCGGTGGTCAAGACATCTGGTTTCTGAAAGGAAGAGACAGACAACATCACACCACCAGAAATTAAAGCCCCTCAATATTTAACCCATATGATTGTGCACGTCTGCTCAACCACTACGTGACACAGGATTCATTAACAAGTTTATAGGCAAATGGCATGAGATTCTGGAACTAGTTGCAGAATATATAAATGTCTGATATTATCATCACAGTACTATGTTCAGGGTTAAGAACAGGAGTTCGAGTCGCATATAATCCAAGAATGCTTTCCATAGTTCAGAAATATTACTTGTTAAAGACTGTATATCTTGCTTCAAGAAAAATACAAAGGGTTAACTCTAAAACATAAGTTAAGGTTCAGTTTGCCCCCCACCTCAACAGGAGGGAATGGGAAGAGAATAAGGTAGGAAAGTAGCAGCTGCTGGAAATAAGGGAGAAAAGGACAAAGAAGTTAATATCAGTACAGGGGTGAAGGCATTAGGAAAGAGCTACAGACACACGGCATAAAGACTAGAAGGAGGTACCCATGATCACAGTTGCTCTGGAGAGCTATATGGAAAATATAATAAGCAGGACTACTTGAGGATTCATAATTTTAGACTCTTGAACCACAGAAGGCCTAAGATTAACAAAAGCCCTAAGAAGCTCTACTGTCAAACATCCTATCAAATTTGTTTAATCATGTTAGTAAAAAAAAAATTGTCTTTAAAGAAACCCATACTCATTCCTTTCCCTTCCGTTCCATGCCAAGTTTAAGTTAAACATTCTCATGTTAAACATTTTTAAGTTAAACATTATTCAAGGTGAGGCTCGATGAGTCCCTGGGCAACCTGGTCTGGCTAGGGATGTCCCTGCAACTGTAGGGAGATCAGACTAGGTGGCCTTTGAAGGTCCCTTCCAGCCTGGATGATTCTATGATTCTCGTAGGCTAGCGTTGCAGCATCTTGTACTTGTAGGAGCATCTTGCAGGAGAAATCCTGGAGCTGAAAATCTACTCCAAGAAACATCTGTTGGAACTCCGTAGCACTATAAATGAGCATACTCCCACTTGTTAAGAAAGATCCCAGTAAAAAAGACTTTATCTACATCAGATTTGCCTTAGGGAGTGTATGACCCCACCAGTCCTATTTTACTGGGTACTGTCAAAAAACAGCAAGAAAGGTACATCAGCTCCACACACCTGATGGCTGCAGGTGGCAGTTCTTCCTGGAGCACGTTTATTGCCTGTCAGGAGCAAGGGCAATGTTTGCAAAGGATTTAGAAGAACAGAAATTAGTACAAAGGAGAAAAAAGAAAAAAAAAAAGATAAAAAACCCTTCAGAACAGGGTGAGCTCAAATATCCAAGTTGCAGATTGTGACCATTTAACACTAAATCCCAGTCTTGTCCTGCACTGAACTGAGATACAGCCATATGGGCTCTCTATAGGCATCCCATCCTCTTCTGATCATCCACACAACTGAACCACGAGAAATGCATCAGAATAAACTCACACATCCTCTCCTAGCTAATACTCCGTCTTTTAAAGTTCCATAAAGAAAATGGGATGGTGAAGATAAGGAAAAAGTAACTCTTAATGAGAAGGCCTTCATTATTTTATCAACATTATGAGGCTCCAATCCCCATAATGACAATCTAAGTTTTGCTTTAGGTGTTTTAATTACTGTAAATAGGCAAACTGTATCTCATGGAAGAATATATTGGAGTGGACTAGTCTCCAGGTTGTGGGGACTTTCCCCTCCCCTCTCCCCCCAAAAGGCAACCCACAAAGGCAGGGGAAAGAACAATTATTCACATCTCACCCAGGAATCTGGATGAGGTAGAGTACACAGGGAGAGCTATATATACTTTTGTTTAACTCAAGTCCATGAATAACCACATGAAAGGCATTTGACAGGATAACTACTTTTCCAACTTGTTCTTACTAATATGCAACACACACAACTGCAGCTGACTCACATCCCCAAAATATCTAGGTTCTTTATTCTTCATTCACCACGCCATTAGCATAAAGCTATAAGCATAAATTCAACTCCGAGTATGATGAAATCTTAACCTAGACTGAAATTTGCACAAGCATTTCAAAAAGACAACTTATACTCCATTACACACAGGAACATGAAGTTCAGAAACTTGCAGGAAAGTTACCACTTCAGCTTTATTTAAAGCATTCTTAGATCAAATTTCTGTCCGCTAAAATCAAAACATTATCTATAGTTTCAGGGAAATAAGCAAGAGCAAAAACTGTTCTCGGTGTTCTTTCCACTGCTTATGTATCACGTGCTTCTACCTCATTTTGCTCAGTTTTAAACAAGCTAAAGAAAACTATTTCACTGCTCACTTTGAGAAATCACCTAAGTCAGCCCCACAGGAAACTTTCCCATCCTCAGCCAGTCCGAGTTCAACATCTTAAAATGCTATCCTAGTGTGTAGATCCCATATGATTCAGCACCCTTAAATATGTATGCTTTATGATGTTTTTGCTAGTTTCTTCAGGTAAATTTCTAGTTTAGCTTAAACTAGAAATCACTTAAATTGCCATTACAAAGGAACTTTTTGATTTAGAATTTAATTTCGTGTAGTAAATTAGGTAGAAGGACACCACCAGATTCAAGGTACATCAGGGAAAAGTTCATTCAGCCATTCCATGATATGTCTAGTAAGTGTAAAATAATCAAATTCATAATATTCACTCAGCACAAGTTAATGGAATTAATCAGCTCATTATCCTGACATTTTCTGTCCTAAGCTATGAAAGCTACAAGCAATCCTGCTTGAAACTCCCTGTAAGCCTCTACTTTGAAAAGCCCTTTCTCAGAACACAGTACAGTACACACACGAGAATATGAAATGCTCACACATCATATTTTTAATTGAAAAAAAAAATTTTGACCAAAAAGTTCAGGGTTTGGCTAGGGAGAACTATGCTTTTTAAATTTATTTTTGTTTTTGGAATCCAGCTTCCAATTCTGCCAGTATTCTTTTATCTTCAGTACTTTTGGTGATTAAAAGTTCTGAGTTTCTCACAGCTAAAAATTTTGCTAATAATAAATTCACTGAAGTTGTTGTATTGATGACTCTGTCATACTCATTAGTGGGCTTACCAGTCTTAAACGCGACAAAAAAGAACAGATCCTACCAATGGCATCCTAAGCTTCTGCATTTCCCTTGCGTTGTCACTCATTACAAACACTTCCATCCTTCCCACGTGTTCTCTGTGCACGTGGAGACTTTATCCTCGCTCCGAGGCAGCCTGTGACACTGCTTCACAAAAGATCCCACGTAGAGCTTCAACATCGTTTATGAATCCTGGCTACTACAACTCTAAGAAAAGCAAACTTGGAGACTGGATTACATTAACTCATTTTTAACAAGAGACATAGCTCTTAAGCCCCCTCCACTCCACACAGCAACTCTTTAAAATCACTAACACGTCCTCTTGAAGTAGTTGCCAAGTTTCACTCAGCCCACCGAGATACACTAAAATTATGATGAGTTAGGACCTTGTTTATCCTGGAGTTCAACTCCAAGAAGCCCAGTAGGTTTAACCATGAGACTATAATACATGTATTATGACCCTGTCCTCTACAAAGTCCTTGCTAAATGACAGAAGAGGGGGAAAAAAAGGCAAAATCTTAGTCTTAAGGGGACTTTGAGTCCTTTTGATTAACTTATGCTTTTGTAATACCTTCCGTGTAATTACCTCAAGGGTAGAAAAAAAAAAAAACCTTGCATGTTATTTGTAAACTATGCACACAACAAAGAATATAGGTTTGTAAAGGTAACACAGCCCTTCTCAAACCAACAAACAACTGTCTGTTCCAAACCAACTGCTGTCAGAAAGCCACTTCTTTAACGCCAACATTTAAGACTACTGGAAGTAGTAGCTAAAACCACAAGCTTTTGGGACTAAACCTATCTGAAAAAAATTATCCGCTTTGTGGCTGTTCACTCTTTTTTATGTAGGGAGATTTTCTGGAAGGTTTTTTTTCTCATGTTCCCATTAGAAGTACAAAGGGTTTTTTTGGTTTGTTGTTGGGTTTTTTTGGTGTTTTTGGGTTTTTTTTAAATAACAGTAGGATACATTCACTTTAGTTCCAGGATAATGTTACGCAGGGCACACAAAACAAATTCCATCAGGGTGAACAGGGAGAAAAAAAAACCCACAGAGGTTTTATGAAGATTTCTCATGCTACTTTTGGACTCGAGTTTGATGCCAGTATTTTCATACAGTTGGGACCTGCATACAGTCAAAACCTTACAAGATAAGGACTTTCAAATCTGCATGTGTATTTCCTTACAGCACCAACCTGTCATGACAGACAAGGGAAACAAAGCCAGGAGAATTTTAGTCACAGCTGTGGTAAACACCATACATCAAAGTACATACTTCCAGGCATTACTGATACTTTGCACCTTATACAAGCCACTTTAAAATTCTAATAAGTCCTCTCTACTTTTTATCTTAAGGTCTCATGACTCCTTATGCAACACAGACTTCGGGTTGCCTCCCAATCTTCAAATTAACCTCAGCTTGGCTCAAATACTGCTTTGTTACAGAAAAGCTGACATCCCTATGAAAATTATTACTCACAGTACAAAGAGAAATTATTATGAAACACACTAGGATATGATGAAGTCACAATTCAGCACTGGAAGGCAGCTTTCATACAGTACCTTATAGAGCCAAGGGGAGAAAAACAGAATCCAGATGACTTAACAACTGCAAACAGTGGGAACTGACTTGGGGCTTGGAAGACTGCTGCTTAGTATAACCAGCTGAGAAGAGCTTACTGTCAAATAAACATTTCTGTCAGAAAACGTATATTAAGAACTGCCACAGGGATTTGAAGAAAGGAAATCCAACTCTTGCAACATCCATGTGTTTTCCCAACTATTTTGGGTTATATCCTACACCTTAAGAAAAGCGAGTATTTCAGACCAAATAAACATTTCTGTCAGAAAATGTAGAGCAAAAACTGCCACAGGGATTTGAAGAAAGGAAATCCAACTCTTACAACATCCAACTATTTTGGGGAATATCCTACACCTTCAGAAAGGCAAGTACCACGCCGTAGCTTACACGTTCTTATGGTTTCAGTCAACTGCTTGCCCCAAACCACTTCGACCGGGTAGAGAAGCCTCCACCTCTTGCCAAATGTCCCTTATCTTTTGTTTAATTCCCTCATTACGTCTTCACTGGGTTCTACCCATGTGGTAGAATTGAAAATGGGGATATGACATTTAAGATAAAAAAAAAATAAGTAAGAATATAGTAATTGGTCTGCCTGCCCGGGGGCAGAGAAGCCCTCCTCCTGCGGGAGGCTGTGCCCAGGCCGTGCCCCTTGGTGCCCCGCTTTACCCGGGCACGGCCGCAAGGCGAGCACCGCAACACCGGCCTCCCGCATCACCCGGGCGCCCTCCGGCCCCGGGGCTCAGCCCCGCAGCGGGTGGCGGGGAGAAGGAAGGAGGCGACAAGGACCCG
>VZRU01010759.1:109109-127392 GCA_013398155.1 Pedionomus torquatus
CAGAGGCCTGCATTTCTTACCTTAAAAAAAAAAAAAAAAAGAGCCTAAACAAACCCAGTCCTTAATTAATAAGGATTATACTTATAAATGATGAGGTAAACACGGTTGTCTCTTTAGGCAAAGGTGAGTTTGCTGCGCTCCAGCCCACAGACCCATCCCTCCTGCCCTCACGGCCACGGCGCTGAGGGAGGTTCCCTGGCTTTGTGCCTGAAGAACTGCGCTACAGATGACAAAAAAGTGCTTAAGTGGGGCTTATTTTTCCTATTTCTGAGGTAAAACCTTTTGGCAACCGGAATAATCTGTCTTAAACAATGAGTTTGTGTGACACTGGGCACTTCAAAGGTAGCTGAGTAGCTTTACCTGAGTATCTTACTCGGGGGACGTTCAATTCATGGCACGTACTTCTGTATGGGGTTCCTGGACCCTAGTGGGTAAGACTACCTATACAAACTAATATATATATATATATAACACCTTTCCTCTTACTAGCTCTTCCCCAGTGACAACGACGGGGTAATCAGAGCAGGTAGGGGATCCGTCTAAATGAAAAGAGCTTACCCAAATGTGGTTCGCAAGTTTTGTGTCTGTGTTGGTTCATTTCCCCCTCTCACTGTTGGCAAGACTCTCGGTATGATTCTTTACAGAATATGTATTGCAATAATGATGCAGAGCAGCTCTGCTTACCCTGACAGAAAGAAATTAAATACTTGTCTGCAAGACTATGTCTATGTTTTTTCTCTTAACAGATACAAAGAATAGTCTAGCTCGTTATTGCAATTGGACAATTGTTTTATCTCATATGTGTTGTTATGCATATGTTGTTATGTCTGCAGGCTAAGACTCCCCAGCTCAGGTCTGTGCTACATAGGGAATATCACTAACAGTCCTCCTTTTCCTCAGTAGTAAGAACAGCAAACCCCCTTTCCTCTGCCTCAGCTTTATTTGGGATATTTCTTTGTGTCTCCAGATCTCATCATGTTTTCTTTCTCAACATGATAACCAACATCATAAAGAAGAGCAAGAAGGATAAATAAGCCATGTTTAGAATACTTTTATACTAAATATACATCATCAGATTACACCTACTCCTGCATCCCCTGGGCAACCACTGATCACTTCCATGTACCAGACTTCCACTGCACCCTTGCGAAAGGTAAACGAGTAAATCCACAAAGATCTAAGCAGTTTATGTACAGAGCAAGAAACTCTCTATAGTATCAGCCAAAGAAAAAAGTATCCAAGCTTCACAACAAGGTCTTAACCCAGAGAAAACTTTGTTTTCAAGATCCAGCTCCCATTCTGCAAACTAAGTTTCTAGGCCTCACACTGAGCCCTTTCAGAGAACATTTAACCATCTTTTCAGGTGCTCGTTCAGACTTATATAGTGTTCCTCATCCAGCTTTTTTTTTTTTTTTTAAGTTAACAATTTTGTAAAAGAAACGGTCTTTCCATAAGAAAAGACTGATTGAGACGCCCTTTAGACTTAATATTAGGAGAGCATACACAGATTTTTTTCAAATCAAGTAATTGACATTTCAGTTTGCTTAACCAGCAAAATGAGGGAAATGTAGGCATGTTTGTAAAGAGTTATTGTTTGCTTTCCCTTTAAAGTTTAACACTTCCTGTCAACAAATGTGTGTTGATAAACTTACTTGTCGCAAATCTGTTTCAAAGTAAAAGTAACTTGCAAAATCTGCTTCTTTCACTCCCCATAAACCCTTCTTATTTTAACTGTAATGCTAGAGGAAGGTATATATGTGTGCATATATACATGTACGTGTGCTTAAAAAAAAAAAAAAAAGAAGAGATTAATTATTGGCTGAGAAAAAAAAAATCCAAGAGAGAGCAGATGGCAACATCGGTGGCATAATTTGTCAAAAATGCTTGCGGTTCAGCTTTACTGAAACCAAGCAACTGATAAGAAAGGTCATATGCAAAGCTAAGTTGTGTGAAACAAATCTGAATTTTTTCTCTCATGTCGCCTTAACCTTCTGTCTTTTCAGTGAAGAAAGCAGTGAATGCTGGTTTAAATTCCCCAGGTACCTTGCTGTGGGTATCTTTGTTTCCTTTTTCCCTCCTTCTGTTTTGATATTTGATTCCTGCGGCACCTTATTTGCCTGCATAAGCCTCCTGTTATGTACGTACTATGTAAACAAACATCAATTACAAATTAATCATCTTTATTTAGCCGGGGAGACTGGTTCTGTGCTGCTGCCTGTCTTTCTGGGGCATAATCCAAACCACACTTCACCCTTAATTAAGATTTTGTGAGATTAAAAGTTATGATACGTAGCATTTCTTTTTTTTTTTTTTCCCTCTATTTAAGTTTAAATACAAAGTGTGAGGTCAATTTCACTCAAACACACACACCCAGAGTCATGCTGTATATAAAGCTTATGCACAGATCAGTGATTTACACTGATCTAGATGATCAGTGATTTACAATGATCTAGAATTAGTCAAGTAGATGGTCGACAATTTTAATTAAACTGATTATTGTTGAGAACAATTATCACAGGATTGGGAGACTTATTTTTCTTCCCCTTCTACTAAAGGTGTTCAAAATTTTATCTTTATGGATCTGAGGATGAGACTTGGATACATTTTCTGCCTGTGTCACAGGGAATAAGGTCAGAAAGAAAAAAAAGACTGTGTTTCAGACTTGTGCAATAAAATTATAATTTATATTAATGAATATATTTTAGTTCATGAAACAAATTCATCTGCTGCAACTATAAAGTAATATAATGCAACTGTTTTCAAGACTTGAAATAATAATTTGCCTTGTTATAAATATCCAACCTTGGGATATTTACAGTGCCTTAGGAACCTTTACAAATGACTTTTCCACCCATCTTTTTGCTCTTGGGTCTGATACAAGCATCAGGGCACAGAAAAAGCACTGAAAGAGGAATGTATACTTCTACTTAACTGTTCACTTACATGAGAGGACTGAGAGGTAGGTATGGCAAGTACAGTACAAGAAAATGTTTGCTATTGTATTTTAGAAAAACAGATCAATATTATTAGAAACAACAGATATATGTCCATTGTAATACAGTAGATGGAATATACTGTTTGGATTCCAAGGTGACAATACACACCCAAAGCAATTTTATGTCAAACTTGCAATCGGATAAACATGAAGTCCCTGCTATTAAAGGCCAGGGAACATCTGGGTGACAGGTGCTGAGATGTTAGACATAATATATGGTGAGAAGAGATGGAATAGGTAATAATTCCAGGTAATAATGACATAGGTAATAATAAACCGGGCATCTCTGTATATACTCTGTAAATTATGTCTAAAATTATTTTACTGGTTAAGCTATCACAATAATAAATTTAGTTTTTAGTAACTTGTGTTACTTGTAGCCTTTTTAATTTTGTACTGTCAGCCATCAGATCTAATGGAGAACACTGAAATAGAACATCTTCAAAGGAGGTGGACTTTAAAGGAGGATTGAGAGAATGACACTAGTGGAAAAGGTAAGCAGGCAGAGAGTAAAAACTGGCTTTTATGGGAAATAGCACACGTATATTGGGCTGTCACTTGGCAGAGTGAGATACTGAGATGCAAAGCAGAGAGAAATCACAGACTTCTAAGAAAGCACATGTAGAAGAAAACCAGGAAAAGGCAGATAGGAAACATCTTTTTTTTGTGTCTGCAATTTTCCACTGTATGAGGAGAAAGTCTGAATTTAAACTATTAGAGAAAAAGACTAATCCCAGAGATAGAAAAGTGAGTTAGAGTGATAATATTTTCTAAGTTTCAAATGATGTTTTTTCCTCTCCTTCTTTCTCTCTCCATAGATGATTAAGACTTTGGTCTACTGAAGGCTTTAGACTACTGGAGCAGACATCTTCAAACTTAAATAGTGTATGTGGTTAGTAAATGTTGTTAGATACACCAGTCCTAGAGTAAAACAAATTTTGCAATATTTTTAACAATTTTATTCACCTATTCATATTTTGCAGCAATTTATTACACTGTATAACCCGTATTCCCCATCCTCACCATCAAAACTTGTGTTTCATATTTCATGCTGGAAAGACAACTGCAAAATCATTCTTGAGATAACTGAAAGAAGAAGAATAGAATAAGAAATGGAACACTTTTCAGGTGATATGGTATTCAAAAACGTGTTTAGCATCCTGGATATCTCAGCTTTGTATTTTTATTCCTAGAAACTACATTATTAGAATTATTTCACATCATATAAATACAATTTTCTTTTATTGATACATTTGTTTTCATTTAATTTTCTTTCTTTAGTTTAGACCAATAAATAAGCTTATGAATGTTGTTCGGTATTTTTATCAGTGTTGCCTGAAGCATGTGCCTAACAGCAGTTAATAAAGCCTATATTTTGAAACATGATTTTGCCTATCGATGCTTCATTCTGCATAAGAAAAGACTTAAAGCTAGACACAGCACTATTTTTTTTCTGTTGTAAGAATCAGAAGCTCTTAAGCTTTTAAATGGGTCGTCCATCCAGTATGACTTAGTCACATGTGCTTTAAATTAGTCAAGTGCTTAATTGGCTTGCTGAATGTTTGCATGTATAAATGTAGATGCTTGATCCAAGAGATAGCTTGATACAATAGAGGTAATTTTATATGTTCTGATTCTGTAGAAGGAAGAGAATCCTAAATGAACTGTTTTTTCACAGCAATTGAATTTTCAGAAACTTAAAAGTAATTAAAAATGTTGGCTGCCCAGCAGGATTAGAAAGTCAGTCTATAATTTCATTGCCAGAAAAAAAATTAGATATATGCTTTTAAAAATTATGGATATATGTCTGTAGCTAAATGCATCAGTGTGGCTCCAGCCTGATACACAGACATTCATATGATTCATTAACATGCCAAGAAAATGAACTAAACCAAAGCTGCTACTTGGATGTATGAACAGAATTGGTTGGCCTGTTGTATGTGTTCCACGATGCATAGGTAAAAGAAAGCATGGTTTGTTGCTGTGCTGAAAAGTATCAGTGTAATATTTCAGATTCAAACACAGAATTCCATGCTGCAAGTGGGAAGGTGACATCTGACATATGATAAGAGTTCTACAGACCGTGAAGGGAACAGAAAGAGATTGCATAGGTGCCTCACATTTAGGTTGTGAGGTGAGTAACACCAGTAATGATGAATTTAGGCATGAAATCCATACATGAATGGATTAAGTTTTAGTACTGAAACAATGTTAAAATTTGCCATCTGATCCCACGTTGTTCTTTACAGAGGTAATTTCTGAATTTTCCTATGAATAAGTATCATGGTTATGACTGGAAGAGACAGTAACGTGATCGTTGAAGCTTATGAGGGACAAACTCAAGCAAACCAGCCAGTGGAATGGCAACAAACAGGATGGATTTGCTGTAACTGCAGCAAATGTGGACACTGGGGAACAAGGAAAGACAAAGAAGAAGGTATGTTGCATTTGTAAGGGGCAAAAAGAGAAAACATCACTATCTTTGAACCCAAGAGGCAAGTGGCTAGAAATTCTCCATACATGATCTACTTGCTACGTCAACCTGAGGCATTTAAGTTAGGCATCTAAGTAATGTTAAGGTGTCTAAAGAAAGGCTCTATTGATCTTTTTCTATTTAATGAAGTTGTGAAAGATGTGACACTCTGCAAGCAGAGATACATCAAAGACTATTACAATGCATGTGACAATCGTAATAGGTACACGTGATATTTTGCCACAGTATCAGTAGGCATTTTCCATATATAATAACCTAGTGTGCTGACTTGATGGGTCAGGTTCCCATGGAATCACCTGGAGCTAATTGTTGCAAATTCCCAGTGCAGACGTTGCCTGCCAGGATCCCATTAAGATAATATTTTCTAAGTTTAACATGTTTATAATCTACATGTAGTTTAATATGTTTTCTCTTTCACTTTTTTTTTTCTTTGTCTTGAAAATACGAGTACACTTTAAAATATTTAATGGAAGCTAGCTCGTCACAGATTCATTTTCCTTGTCTTTAAACTGATTAGTAAATGCTGAACATAACTCAGATTTTTAAAGATAATGTCAACGAACTGTGAGATAAACACAGCCTTAAAATTCTGCTTTACTATAGAAGAAGAAATGTGACTGTGTCTTTAGTCACCCTCTTTAAGAGGGTTAACAGCAATAAACATTAGACACGAGGTTTGTCCCTTGAGATGATTACAAATAGAACCAAGGGAATAATTAATCCTAGGTAACTAGAGCACTAATTAGTATTGTTTGAATTGACAGGAGCTGTAGGTTCTCGGTACCTTTGAAAATCTGTTTATATTTTGATGTGACTATTTTTGCATTTTTTTCCACTTCAAGTAGCTGTCATTCTCAGTATATTTAACATCATAATAGGAGGCATCTAAGGATGGAATACTGGCAAAAAGTCTGTATACCATCTGCTTACATATCTTAATTTTGACAATAAGAGAGACTACAGAAAACGCCGGGGTCTTATGAGATTCAAAGAAGCCGGTGGCAGAGTCAGAGTGAAATACGGCACAGTTAGTAGCATATTAGGTAAATATAAAAGAGCCCTTCGAGCCTGGAATAATTGGCTCGCCACAGTGCCTGCCATATGGCCAGCAGCTTGCTGGTGCCCTTTTGCCCCAGCTGGCTTGTGTAACGGCGGCGTCTGAGCTGTTGTTCCCGTCATCCCGATAAAAGCAGTTTTTCATACTGACGAGTTGTATGTCATTAATACGTCGCAGAGATGGCCGTTATTTTGTTTAAGACTTACACAATTGTCAGGGGCTACTTCTGATTTCTGGTGAAGTAGAATAAAAGGCCTGGACCAGGCCTTGGCTGGTTTTGACCATAGATGTGTGGAAAATAAACAAAGCAGTGGGTTTTTTTCTCTGTGTTTAGGTATGGCTGTTCTTAAAGCCAAGGTTCTCTTCTGTACATTTGTCCTCATTTTCCTAAGGTTTTCCATTCTATGATTCTATGATATAGAATTCATTGCCTCAAGCTGAAATTAATGAAGCATCCAATATACTAAAAAAAACCTAAAGAATCCCATGACTACATTAGCCCTTACAGCATTTAGTTAGATATTGGGATCAGTTTTAGACATCCTGAAAGTTCTCTGTTTTTCACAAGTATGGAGAGCTGTGTTTTTAAAATGTACTCCTACTTTATAAAAGTTGCTAGAAGAAATTGTTATTTTGATGTATCAGAATTGGCTGCTTCAGCCTTCCAGTATCTGAAGGGAGCCTACAGGAGAGCAGGAGAGGGACTCTTGGTCAGGAAGAGTAGTGACAGGACAAGGGGGAATGGTTTTAAACTAGAAGAGGGGAGATTTAGATTGGATATCAGGAAAAAATTCTTTACTGTGAGGGGTGGTGAGGCACTGGAACAGGTTGCCCCGAGAAGCTGTGGCTGCCCCATCCCTGGAGGGGTTCAAGGCCAGGCTGGATGGGGCTTGGAGCAACCTGGTGTGGTGGGAGGTGTCCCTGCCCAGGGCAGGGGGGTTGGAACTGGGTCATCTTGAGGTCCCTTCCAACTCTAACCATTCTACGATTCTGTGACAACCAAAAAGTGGTGAAACTTACCTGGAAACTGTAACAAAGTAGTCTTTTGTTGCCCTTTTTTTTTTTCCTGGAAGTTGATAAAAAATTACCAGATTAATTATATTGACACCTTTTTTTCTAGCTACTGATTCTCCCCTGCCTGGCCATTTACAAGATATTTGTAAGAGGTTTACAAGCTGTTTACATTGCCAAGAAACTTATCCCGTAGGGATAAAGATGAAATCCATATCGTAACTTACAAGCCATCAAACTTCTAAACACACTGAAAATTTCTAAAAAGATCAAAACAATTCCTGTCTGGCTTTGTTCTTGTGTATTTCCTGTTTCTATTTGGGTTAAGAGCAGTGTTTGTTCTGTATTTGGGCAGCACAGCTGGGTCTCAATCTATCATATGAGCTTCTAAACTTTAAGAGGAATATGCATTTTTTGACTGCTTATGCTGCCTTCATTTTTTTCCCAATATTTCTGGTTTAAAAATGTGCGATAAATTTTTACAGCTGCAAGGAGGAGTGTTCACATATTAGGCCAAGTTTTTAACACCAACTACGTTCAATTCACCAACAGTGAAAACAGCTAATTTTCAACAGTTCTCTGGTTATCATATTATTTTGGCTGAGGAGGTTAACATTTCTTTCTCTTTTCTTTTGTTGTTAATACAGTAGGGACTTTCTTTATTTGTGGCTTTTTGGTGGTTTGTTTTTTGTTTGTTTGGGGTTTTTTTTCAGTGTGCTACTACCTCTTCTGTTTGGTATTCGCACATTTTCCTGAAATCTGAAGGTAGGTTTCAAGACACAGAAGGTTGAGGTACTTTAATTTTCTGCCTGCATGGCAGATTCCAGAGGCTTTTTGTCATCTTCTATTTTGATGTTTTTACTCCTTTTCCTGCTTACCTGTCACAGGGCTTGTAACCAATATATCCTATTCACAAAAGGCTCTGCTGTACTTGAAAGTTAACTGCCAAGTACTTTCCTATGGGTTGGAGATAGACCTTGGTCTATCCCCTTTCATTTTAATCCATTTGAACAAGGAGGTTTTTGTTGTGATCCAGTTCTAAGGGCTTATCCTATGGCATCCACCCACCCTTCTTCATTTAATTTAATTCTTTTGTCACTTCTGATACATCTCTGATTCATCATTTTATTGAGCGATGATGGATCCCATACTTCATGATCCTGGCACCAGCCCCACTTTTACTGAATCATACAGACTATTCCTATATTTTTTTCAGGACCACACTATTCATAGAGCATTATATAGCACTGTGATTCTTCCATTACAGATGATGTGTCACAGGTATGCCTTCCCAATGACGCAGGTGGGGAAAAAAAAAAAAAGGAGTTGGTAATTATCTACCCATTGCTTACAGCATAGGTTTCATCCCAAGTGGCAATAACAAACTGGCTGGTGTCAGTGGTCTCCTTGTAGGAAAAATATTCCTGCGTTATATAATAACAAGCAACCCTGCGTCATAACTGGAATAAGGTGTAGAAGGTGGACAGTGTTATGTTTCTTAAGATGAATATATATAACATGAAATATACTTCAAACTGAAAAATTTGTAAGATTCTATTTTAGGTTTATGTGTGGGTAGGAAAGGTTTTCCAGTGTACACTGGAAATGTCTAAATTCTCTTGAGTTTATCAGAGAAATCAGAGAAAAGAAAATGAGAGATCTCGAAGTAAAAAGATGGGAAGTTCTTAGTGAAGAAAGAATTGTGCAAATGAAAATGTTTTGTTGTTGTTTCTTTGGGGTTTTTTTTGTTTTTGTTTTTTTTTTTTTCTCCTTATTCTATCATGTTTGGTATTCTTTTGGTAATTATTGTGTTGCTGGAAGTGTTGATTCATTGTACTTTTCCCCACAAATGGGTTTGAACTTTTCTCTCCCACCTTCCAGATGAATACTAGGGTGACACTACTGCAACAGTCTGTCTGTCTGTCTGTCTTGCTTGCTCTTTGCTGCTCTGCTGGCTCAATATATTACTGATTCACTACCAAACCAGAAGAGCAAATATTTGTTGGCTAACAGTATTTCGTGGAATATGGGTAGAATCAAGTTCAAATGCTAGATTTAGGCAAGACTTAAAATGAGCTGCTTGTGCCAGCTGCTAGGTCCTTTGTGGTGCCGAGGATTTGCTGGATACATCTGCACGCTCCCTTTGCGTAGTGCTTTCACTCCTTGGCCTGGGCCACCGTGGTTGGAGTTGTAGATTTCATTCACTCCTGAGGTGTCTCTGGATGGAAAGTACTAGGTCCCTTGCTGATGAAGACCTAGACTGCCATCCAGCACCATACCAGGAGGCATCATATTCTTGGATGCTTCATGCCCTGCCTTATTCCATGCAAGAGCATACCATACCCAGCCTAAGCAGTACAGCTTTCTGGAGGGTTGCCAGGCCCAAGTAAGTCTCTGAACACAAAACCAGTGAGGATTTATAGCATTTTGGCTTGGGTTCATGAGAAGGCTTGGCCAAAGCTCTGCTATACCTGGAAATGGTCTAGTTTGGAGGTGTCACTTCCAGCACCATCAGCCCAACACACTGTTAGCAGGTCTTAGGACACCCTGACACTCCTGAATGCCATGAATAGTGGTGAGCAGGGCCATTTTAAATTTCAGAAAAGAAAGTAGAATGTATGTGAAGAAGAGCATGTGACTGCATGAAACACAGTAGAATGCGTGCATCTCCTGGTAAGAAGTGGCTCTGACAAGCATCCATACTTTTCCATGCCTCCTTGGAATTTTTCCTGCACTGCTCATAAAAAGTAGTGCTCCCTGGGTACAAACCCCATCCCACCTCTGCTTCCTATAGAAATATCATCAGTGCACCAGACTGCGGTTTATATAAGTTATGTGACATCATGTGGGCAAAGAGCTAGTCATCACACCTCCTGTCTTTTCCTGTTGAGGCTTTTGCATGCATTTCCAATCCAACTCCTTTCTGGGGTTCCTAATTGCAGAAGGCATCTTCCCATGGGCCTGCCACCCTAGGGCCACACATGGTGTCCTAGCAAGGATGGGAGAGAGAACACTCCGGGCATTACAGAGTGTACAATGTAAGACAGGGTAGGCATTACTAACCTTCTGGTGTAGGACAGCCTGCAAAAAGGGCCAGAAATAGGACAACTTAAGACAAGCATGCCTTGTCTCATGAATCTCCAGCCTAGGGCTTCTGTTTCCAGCTGGAATACTTCATGTAGTAACAGACGTGTTCACATAACATAGGAAACGCTGGTTTACTCCTTTTACAGTAGCTGCACACCCAAGTGTTAGCCAGCAGTGAGGACAGAAAGCCTGGTAGGACACTGTGATATAACCAATTCATTGAGAATGGACAGCATAGTGTGTACCAGGTCCAGAGCAAACAGGAATGTGCCCTGCTGATCAGCTCAAAGGTGTGTTTCAATTCAAAGTGAGGCCCCTGAAGCCTCACAAAGTTTTTGATTCCCTTCTTACTAAGGACAGGTTAGAAAAATACAGCAACGAGGTTCCACTGCCACATCGCATTTCTCAAAATATGCCTCAACTTGATCCTTATCCTCACTCTGTTTTCCTGTCCCTGTCTCACTTGCTTTTCCCTTCTTTTTTCTTGCAGTTGAACTTTCTTGCTCAGGAACATGTCACTACACAGAGAGATGCCTAGATTGGCAGGCCTAACACCTTGTCACGAGAGACCACTGCCTCAGGTGCCGCTCTGGGAACACAATCTACAAATGAGTGAAGTTTAAACCTCCTCCTTGTGCAAAATTGTGGGCTTTGTCTTTGGGAAGCAGCAACAGCGCACTGTGCTGTACCTGTCTTGCCAATATATTGTGAAGAGGAAGGAGTGCTCCCTCTTCCAGAGGCTTCATGCCAGGGACAAGGAAAGAAAGCAGATCTCTGGTTTTAGTTTTATAAATAGAAAGTCGGTGGCTTTACCACCGTGCAGGTCAGATGTTATGCTGGGCAATCCTGCAACTATTCTCAGCAGTTACGTACGCACGGTGTTGTGAGCTTGTCGATCGCCCCATGAAGGCAAGACACCTTGTGGCCATAGTGCCATTCCGTAGGATGGGATCTGTTTCCAACTGTGCCACGTGTGTGGTGTCTCATCAAACAGCTGTGTGTTTGAACAGGTGTGTCAAACGGCGATTGTTCACACAGCAATGAGAAGCTGGTGGTTTTCCTTCCCCTGAGCGTTCTTTGTTTTGCAGTGAATTTAGTGGCTACACATTTGAAGAGGGAGTCAGTGGGTTACTGTGATACAGCGAAGCTGCCCAATCCTACAAAGTTTGGTATTCCTTGGGAAAATAAAACTCTGAGTAAGCACAACCAGGGGGAAGCAGAATTTGCACACCCAGCCTATATGGACTGTGATGCAGCAGTAGCCCTTGCGAGGGCGGGTGTGAACCTCGTGGAATGAGATCCTGCATCAGGTAGGAAACTGTTGCTAGACTGGTGTATGTCAGTACCACAATAAATACCATTGTCCTAATGTTGTGAATGATTCTAGAAAAGGTGGAAGGCATTTTTAAGACTTGGGGTCTGCCCTTGCATTATCCCCTATCTTTTGTCTTCAATTCTTTTAATTGTTGTTTGCCATTGTACGCAAACACTATTCTTAGCACAGACTGATAGACTCTGGGGCACCTACTTTATAGCAGTGTTAGAAGATAATACTTTATTTGCTTTCCTGACAGTTTGCTGACTGTTAAGGATTATGAAAAATACAATATCTAACTATAAATGTCTGTGTGGCTCTTCTTTCCATTGGCTCTGTGATCAGAGTGATTGCCTGTTGATAATGTTATTGTCAATACTGTATTACAGGCCAACAGGAGAGAGTTAAGGACATAAACACTAGTTCGATACACACGTGCCAGGAAGCATGACACACATCCGTTGCCGTCTATACATGTAATTTGCTTTATCAAGTGCCTCATGAAGCAGATTAATCTTAACAGCCAGTGAATGGCTACAGTAATAAATGTAATTTTGACATGAAGTTCATCCAAATATGTGAGTACTCTGGCACATGAGACTGCAGCAGGTTTCCACACAGAAATGATACAATAGTGGAAAAATAACGTGTGACCAGACAACTGAGATGGTTGCAAGTGCCTTCAAAGAGTTATTCTACACTGGTGGCTAATCATGTAGTGACTTGTCAGACCTGGTGTTGTATCAGAACTAGGTATCTGGGTGCCTCAGGAAGTTTATCTTCCTGTAACTTTAGAGCTGGATGCTATAAATTAATGGCTGTTAAATGCTGAAGAATAGCATAATTATTTGCAGCTTTTTTTGGTAATACCTAGTGACTCTAGGAACCTTCTAGTTGTTTCATATCTGCATAAGAAAGGAAAGGCAGGCACTGTCTAATTTTAATGAAGAGTAAGAGCTGAAATGAGAAGAAAAGTGATGGGAAAACAGGCTTCAGAAAGTTTCAGTACACCCCTTGCCTTGAATAACGTCATGTAGTGAAGCAAATATTGGTCTATCCATTTCATTTGATCTGATTCCAGATGGTATATGATTTCTCCCACCAACCCTTACCTTACCAGTAGGTAAGACTGTGGCTAGTGATTGGGAAAATCTCATTTTATATAAAGTTACCATCCAGGAATTTAATGCTTTCAGATGTTAATCCTTCTGGTTCTGACAGGTTTTTTTCCACCCTTCGTCATCACAGTCATTTTATTGTTTTCATGGGACAAAAGGATCAAACACAGATCCATAATTTTTATCGTTCTATAATCTCCTGCCACCTGCTGGCAATGCTTTAGCTAATGCAGGCTGGGATGCTGTTGGCCACCCTTGCCACAAGGATGTACTGTTGGCTGATGTTCAACTTGCCCACATCTTTTTATGCAAAATATTTTCCAACTGGTCAGCCCCCAACATGTAGTGGTGACACATGGGGTTATTCCTCTCTAGATACAGGACTCAGTGCTTACCTTTGAACTTCATGAGATTCCTGTTTGACCATTTCTTCAGCCTGTTGAGGACCCTCTGAGGGGCACCACCTGCTGGATCTATCACTCCTCCCATTTTTTCCTCACCTGCAAGCTTTTGTACTGGCCTTCAGCTCAACTTTGTGATGCTGATCACAGCCCTTTAAGCACAGCAGCTCGGGCCACTTTCAGTCTACCTCCCTGACAGCTTATCTAGGCTATAATTTATCAATTTGCCAATGAGGATGTTATGGGAGCGAGTGTTGAAAGCCCTGCTGAAGTGAAGATAAACAATATCAACTGCTCTTCTCTCACCCATCAAGGTAGTGATTTCATCGTAGAAGGCTGTCAGGTTAGTCAGGCATCATTTCCCTTTCATAAATCAATGCTGACTACTCTAAATCACCTTTTTGTCCTTAATGTGGTTGCAAATGCTTTCCAGGATTATTTGTTCCGTCCCCTTCCCAAAGATAAAGGTGAGACTGGCTGAGTTGTAGCTGTTGCTTTGAATGGTTTCTGGAGAAGCACAAGCAGCCAAAGCTGTTTATACAGCAGCAGAAGACCACTGTTTTGTTCATCTTGGGAGTCATACATGTGCATAGAGATTTCGGTCCCAGTTCCTTATTTTCTAATGATACCTACTACAAAAGGCAGCTTCTGAAACAAGAAAGGATGTTTTTTAATGGAATCTCAATGGTTCTTGTGCTTTTCATATCTGAACGTGTGTGTCAGAAGCAGGCTGTTGTAGAAAATCTTCTCGTCAATATTGTTTTTTAAAGGGTCTCGGTTATCAGTCACGATAGACATGACCCCTTATTTCTCTGGTTAGTAAAAATTTTTGACTAGCAGCATCTTATCTGTTATTGCAAATAACAGTAAAGCTAATCTGTGCTCGTTTCCTATGCTAAGCAATCTTACATTACTGGGGGGGGGAAAAGAAAGATCTTTCTTTAAATAGAAATTCTGTTTTAATTGACAGTCTAAGGCTCTCAGTGAGGCAAGTTCTGTAAGGACGGGCAATGTCTTTCATTAGATTAACTAGCAGAGTAGAAAAAAGAAGGCAAGATTTGTTAGTCTTGAGGGTTTCTGTAGAATTGTTAACATAATTTAAGTCTATGCTAAATTACAGATAAAACCAAAACAGGGAGAAAGTAAGATCACTATTTATTAGCAACAAGCCTGAAGATTTCTTCAGTGTTCTCTCTGTGGAAGAATTCAATGAGTTCTAACTACTTGAAGAGTTTACACAAGGGATAGTATTATTTCAGAGGATTTTGAAGAACAAAGGCTTGGCCTGAAATTGTACATTCATGAGATTCTGTGTTCTCCTTTTAAATTTTAATGAGTGCTCTCATGTAAATTTACCTATGAATTCCCAATTAACACACTCTGAAAAGTAAGTGTTGTAACCTTTGAAAAGGCCATTCCACACAAAATGAAGCGGGGAAGAAGCTGACTCACTACAGACCGGGGGAAAAGTCTCTACAGCTGGGAAGGTACAGCTGGTACCTCCATTATTACTTGCTAACTGGTGAGGGCAGCTGAGTCTTTGGAAATGTGTTGAAATGTGCCTCAACTCCAACTAGACAATAAATTGAGGGCCTTTGCTGTAGCATAGAAAATGCCACAGATGTATGTTATCTCTTCATCAGCATCGCTTTGAAAATATGCAAACTCTATTTTCTTAACTGCAGTAAACCTTTGCTTTTGCATTTGACATAGACCTGGTACGTGATTTATCTGCTCAAATCATGCTTCATCTCTGCTTTCCCCCCATGTCTTCAAGCGTATGGGCTCAGACTGATCTTCAGTTATTTAGCAGCAACTGTTAACAGTTATTTAAAAAAAAAAATAGTTCTGACTGTTGCAGGTAAAATGCAGTTAAATTAAGTAGCTACATAAGGAAAATGCCACCTTTTTACAGTGAGCAAAAAGAATTAGCGCTTGCTTAAAGACAGCAGCTTGAGAAGGAAATTTCTAGCAATAACCGTGGAAGCAGTTTATGTCCCACGGAGAAGCCCTGCCAGTTGTTGAGCCTTTTGGCTAATTAACACTCCAGCCCACAGCTGCAGTAAATAAGGCTTGGAAGTGGCTAAACGGCTCCTCTGGTAGGTGCTCGGCAGGTACTACTTCAGGGCTTTGGTTGCAACATTCAAACAACCTTTTTGAGTGCTCTGCTGAGGATACCTCTGTTATTTCTGTTTTTCTTTTGCTGGAAAAGCTCAAGTCTTCTTTATTTCAAGTAAGTAAAATAAGCTCACATGGGGCCTAGCGGTAAGGGATGTTTATCTATTAATGTTATTTTCTAGGAATACAGTGAACTTTGTCATTTGAACAAGTAACAGATGAATCTAGCTAGTAGTTACTCTAAAAAGTATTGATTTGGAGTTTTTGGTATGGACTAAGTTTACAAGGCCTTTATACTTGCTCTGCTATGTTTCCTTAGAAAACTAAAATAAGTGATTTATTATTTTTTAATAGGCTTGATGCTGTTTGTCTAGTTGTTATTAGTGTACCAGAGAATGCTGATGCTTTTTATTTCTACTTGGTTCCAATGTACTTAAAACTGAGAATTTAAAGCAAGTCTGTAGTGTGTGAGAATAATACTTGTACCCCCGCTTCTGTGTGAAGAAAAATGAGCATTTCAGAGCACCATATTCCTGTTTATCATGGAACTTCCAGTATTACATCCTTCACCCATTATGCCTATGCTCCTGAAAGTCTTCTGATGCCTTCTACTTTCATAACATTTTAATTTTAGAGAAAAGTTATTATAAGAAAACCCATCTATAGAGAGTAGACTTTTGTTGTTTGAAAATAAGTTCCAATCCCTGATGGTTCCAGTTGAAACATGCAAAAAAAAAAAGAACTTTATATTTACTCTGTCTTATAGATCAAGGAATGGTTAATGTTTCTTAACACTATCTTGACCTCTAACTTGTAATCTTGATTGTTTGGGTTGGCAATTTTGTGTTAGCCTAGTATAGAATTGCTTGGAAATGTATCTTAATTTTCATAACATAGTCTATGGTTTGGGTTATTGTTACATGTACACGTCTGGTCTGAAAGTAAACTATTTTCTTCTATTTCCTATAAAGAGAATAATTTTCTTATTGCCTTCTGTGGTTCATGCTTCTTTTAGCTGTTCTTATAATCAAAAATTGTTCTTAGCTACAAAACTGGCTGGTTTTAGTTGTCTGATATGGATGGTGAATAAATACTGAGGAGTGCAGATCATGTGATTAACTTATTCTGTCCCAGATCAATAATGCCCATGAAATCAAGAAGTGCTTGTAGGGAACCCTTATCTGTCTGGTCCCCTTCCTCCCACCCCAATTTTGGCTTTATTGTGCTAGATGCATTGGAGCTTGAGGTTTAAATCTTTCCATGCTCAGGGGCTTCTGTTCCGTGAGGGGTTTGCCTTCGGAAAAGGCCAACGATACCTTTGTGCTGGAGGGAGAAGGGGTTTATAAGGCAAAGTGTTATTGTAAAAAGAAATGCTACATGTGAAATAATAAAGATGGAAAGTAGTGTAACTCCTAACCATGAGAAAACACCAGATGAGCGAAGTAAGAAAGCAGACGCTGCTTGTTAAACCAGATTATTTTTATATTGTTACACAGTTTGGAATGGAAAGAAGGAATAACAACACTGTGTGGGAGTATTGGAGAAGTGTGATAAAGGGAAACAGAAACGATTTGTAGCAATGTGTCAAGTACTTGCACAGCTGTGTTTTTTCCCAAATAATGTCAAGTTCCCCCTGGCCAAGTATGCAGGGATTCCCGGTGGCAACTTCTGCTTGTGTTTATGGTTGAAATGAATCTTACGAGGTAGACAGAATGGATGACTTTCAGAGAAAGCTTTTGCAAAAGGGCATTGCAAAACAAAGCACAAAGGCTTTGTAGCAAGAAAAAGGAGGTGTAGAGATTGGTGTTCCTGCCTGTTCCCATCTGTAGGGTTCGGTGTGGTGACCTGAGTCTTTTGTGTGTGATTTTAGAGAGATGGACACGGAACTAACATATAAGTAGCCTTGTTTTGAGGAGACAGTGGAGAAATGTAGGGACAGGAGGGATGGACACCATGTGTTAACCTGCCAAAAGGCATGGTTAAGGAGTCCACGGTACCCAAGGGAGGATAGAATGCAGATGTAAGAGTGTGAAGATAATATTTTAAAAAAGAACTGTATTGACTGAATGCATGAGACCTGAATCTGTGTACTTTGAATCAGTAATGCCCTCTCTTACCTCCAGGTACCTATTTATCATGTGTGCTGTCAGCTGTGGTGTCTGTGGGCTTCAAACTCTTAAAAATAGAGCTGAGGCTTGCAATATATGATAAAACAGCAGAGTTAGCTTTGATCAGTGAAATAACAACTGAGGTGTCAGAACTGCATAGTAAAAATACTGATTTCAGACCTGAGAGTGCAGCACAAAGTGCTGTGTTACAATTATCACATAAATTGGAATGACCAGTGAGAGGTGTCCCTGCCCAGAGCAGGGGCTTGCAACTATGGCATCTTTAAGTCCCCTTCCAACCTAAACCACTCGCTGTTTTTGAGAGAATTAAGTCTGGTTTTACTAGTTTCACTGACCCTGGGAGCAACACATACCACTGGACAAAAGTACAAGCCAAGACCCTGTTTTTGAAGCTGGAGATCCTTTGTATCCCAGATAGGAGAAGAATCAGCAGAACAGTGAGTTGCCAGCTGTGCAAATAGGTGGTCAACGGCAACAGCTGCCCCAAGGGCTGCAGCCTTCACAGAAAAGCAGGTCCCCTTGTGAGCAGAAAGAGCCCTTCTGCTTCCTCTGCTGCAA
>VZRU01010759.1:130168-154732 GCA_013398155.1 Pedionomus torquatus
CCCCCCCCCCCCAGCCCCATGGGGGCTCTCGGTTCGAGGTTAGGGCTGCGTAAACGGCCGCACAAAGGCTCCTTCCAGCACAACCCTCCCTTCAGGCGCTGAGCCCGGGGGGGACCAAGCGTGCGCCGCTCCCCAGGGCTGGAAGCCCCCGGCCCCGCAAACCGGNGGTGGGTAGGTGGGGGGCTCCCTGCCACCCTCACCTTTCCTGCTCCCTGCCACCCTCACCTTTCCTGCTCCCTGCCACCCTCACCTTTCCTGCTCCCTGCGGTTGGCTTGACCCGTCTTTCCTATGGCTGGGATATACAGCTCTACTCTGAAGACCCTGGAGGATTTAACTTTGGACTCTGGTTATGGGGCAGGGGATTCCTGCAGGTCCCTCAGCCTTTCTTCTTCCAAGTCCAACTCCCAAGCCTTCGCCTCCTCTCAGCACAGAGGCAACTGGTGGTACTACTCGGGCTCCATGAACAGTAGGAACAACAGCTGGGACACCGTGAACACCGTTCTGCCAGAAGACCCCGAGGTTGCAGATATCTTTTCCAAGTGTCCTAAGCTGCCGGATCTAGAGGAGTACCCTTGGAGCGATGAAGACATCGGGAAAATACTCCGAAAAGGGAAGGGAGATGGCAAGAGCAGAACCTTTTCTCAGGAAGCCATCAGGCGGCTCTCGCAGTTGCTGAGACGCCCCTTGATCAGGGTCTCCAGGGAAGCGCAGCGGCTCAGTGTGATGCACTCCAAGTGCACCAGGTTTGAGGTCCAGAGTGCCATCAAGCTCATCCAGAGCTGGTCGTTGTCAGAAAGCTGCGTCTTGGCGACTGTCAAGGCTCTCTCTCTGTACAGCATGAGTGCTGGAGATGGACTGAGGAAAGGCAAGTCGGCTAGATGCGGCCTCACCTTCTCAGTGGGGAGGTTTTTCAGGTGGATGGTGGACACTAGGATCTCGGTTAGGATCCATGAGTACGCAGCCATTTCTTTAACCGCTTGCATGGAAAACCTCGTAGAAGAGATTAAGTCTAGGGTTTTGGCAAGTCAGAGCCCGGATGGTGGAGGAGGGGAGATCTCAGCTGAAATCCTGGAGATGGTTATCAACAACGATGCTGAACTTTGGGGAGTGTTGCAACCTTACGAACACCTCATCTGTGGGAAAAATGCTAATGGTAAGATCCGCCTTTCACGATTACTCATCTTCACACTAGTAAGCTTTACAGTAAAATTGCTGATTTTTATGGACTTGGGGGTTTTTTTTTTGGTTTTTCTTTTCATCTGACTCACGGCTTGGTCGTGGTTTGTGTGTGTGTAAAGCAGACATGATGGGTTTACCAGGCAAGAACGATCCTGCTTTATTCTGAAGATGTAGAAGGTGCAGAAGCTGTGGGGCAAACCAAGCCCTGTTGCCCTAACAAATGTCTCCTGACTCTCTACCAGCTGCTGTTTTGAGCATTTTTGCTATAACTGGCGTGTAAACATGCTTTTCTGTAACCATAAGACAAAATGTGCTTTGCAAGCTGCTCTTCAGAAAATACCACGGTTGGTTTTAAACAAAATTTACCGTATAGTGAGTATCTTGCAGTTTCATCTAAAAGGTGCCGTTCCCACATACAGCCTGGAGAGGGAAAAAAACTTTTTTTTTTTTTTTTTTAGTAAAATTCAGTTTCTGAAGGAAAACTCGTAACCGTGTGTTACTTGGACCTCCTTCTAGTTTAGCAGAAACCTGTGTTGTAATTACACTCATGCAATAAACGGGAGCTTGTGCTTGGCTTGCCAACCTGAGGATGTAGAATGCTGCCTCAGTAATGAGAATAACACAGCGTTAAGGTACTTCCCTCTCCAATTTGTTTAGAAAGCAGCCTTTTTGAACTGTTAAGCAAATAAGCAGATGGGGGGATGTTGGCGTCTTCCGATGGGACTGAGGAGCGGTTTGAAAGGCTCAAGTCATGACAGTCCTGTTAAGAAGCTGCGCTGTTTATTTTGCGTTGTCACACTGAGGAGTACCATATTTTTCCATGGAAAACTTAGAGAAACATTCAATTTAGCAAACTATTCTTGTGAACCACACGCAGTTTTGTGACTTTTGCTGGCTTCCTCGTTACAGTTAGACATCCGATGCGTGATGCTTTTCTGATTTAACTCTTTATAAAACCAAGCGGCTCGGTTCTCTTCAAATGATCATCTCATAATGAGAGACATTATTATTATTAGACGTTATTAAGTGAAGGAAGCCCCCTTAGGTGAATGTTAGTGATGAAGTGCTTTGTCAGAGAAGGGCCAACTTGGCTTTTGCTCCTTGGGCGCATTGATTTCTTGCGGTTATCCTGTACCAAAGCGATAATGTCATGATGGGGATGACTCGTAGATGGGTGCAGTGACTGTCCCCACTGGGTCAGCCTGGTTTGAATTACACGGCGTGAGAGTGGCTGCTATTACGGTGCTCACAAAATCTCTCCTGTGCACTCTGCCTGCCCTCCGTTCGCTGACGGTGTATCTAAAGGTACGTGACATAAACGTGAAGAGCCCTTTGGGATGTGCTCTTGGCACTGGTACAGGGCATAACTGTAAACTTTACAAGTCAAACATAGACACCTACTTTTTTAACTACAAGCTCTTAGATGGAAGACTGTAAACGTGTGAGGATATCTTGTCCTCTGCCAGAAGACTTATCCTAATTCTTGGTGTAACCTGGGATTATTTGTCTGTGGATCCAAAATGAGGACTCTGTTCCTTCTCGTTTCATATTTAAGGAAGCTGGAGTAAAACACTGGTTCTTTAAAGTAAAACCTGTGTTTTGGCAGCTTTCTGCTCAGAGCTGCTTCTGCCACACAGGTTCTGAGTGTAAAATAAAGAGGGAAAAGTCAGTTCCCCATGGAGCTTGCTGCTTTTTTTTCTTTTTTTTTTCTTAAAAGAAATCTCCTGCTTGGAAAATTTGCAATGAATGAATGGAAGCTGGTGTTCAATGGGAACATGAGTGACTGTGCAGGGAAACGCTTATAAATATTCAGAGCACCAACTGGTCAGTTATGATAACGCTTGCACAGTGCAACACCGAGCAGTCGTGGGCCACAGAAGGATTGGCTTCTGTTGCCTCTTTTTGTTGTTCCCGTCTTTCAGATCAATTCTGCCAATAATTGAATGCGGTTTTTAAGTCTGAAAATTGAATAAAGCTGCACATGAAGGTATCCTGTGATTTCCTGTGACAGTCTGTCACTGGTATTTTACCTGACACAAGTCAGTGAATCTCCTAAATGGCTTTTCTTGCAGTTGTAAGACCACAAATGGTTTTATATGATGCAAAAAAGCTTGAAATAACTTCTTTATTCTTCTCCCTGTAGGAATTGTAAATTAGTAGCATTCACATCATTCTCCACAGTGCTTTCAAATGATCTTGTCTTTTACATTAATTTAAATGTGAGGTAGATCTGGTGGTAAAATAACTGGATTTATTCCAGTATAAGGAGCAGGATAACTTGCTTTACTGTCATTTTGGTTTCTTTTCTAGTAAGAGCATTTTAATGGAGTACTTGTAGATTGTGAACTTGGCATCTGTGTGTTGGGTTTTGTTTTATAGCACCGAGTTTGATGTTAGAGATAAAAAGCACTTAGAGTTTAAGTTCTAGCTCCAGTCAAGCATTGCACTCTCTGGATGAAATCCATGGCAGCGTTCTATGCAGAAGATTGCACTGGATTATCATAATGGACCTTTCTGGCATTATGATCTATTGAATACCATTTTCATTATTAGATCAGGACAGCATGCTGCTTTGGAGTCAAAGAAACAGTAAGCAAATACATAAATCTTCATAAATACTCAAGAGAGTGGGGTTCAGATCTGTATTTCTTAAGTAGGTGATCTCCCATCAAAGACCACTCTTCTTAATCCCTTGGAACCCGAAACCTCAATATTCTGTATTGTAACAAACATATCTGTTCAACACCTGGTGTGTGAAAGGTGAAGTTTAAAACTCTGTAAATGCTTAAGGGGAATTTGAATCTTACTTTTAAATAAATAATAATCTGTGGCTTATTTAGTTATTCACCCTTTCTGTGAAGGAGTTCTTTCATCTACTGCTTGCTGCTTCTGCGAGACGTTTTCCGCTGTTAGAGTGAGCGGTGATTTTGTGTTTGGGACTCGGTCTCTCTGCCTTGGAAGGCAGAATGTCATCTGAGCTCGTGGCCATAAGGAGTTCTGTAAAGCTCTCCCGGTGTGTTAATGCGCCCCAGGGCAAAGTCTTTCTTTTTAGACCAAACCTAGGTGGGATATTGCAAAAATAATGCAGTGCAAGCTGGGAAGAAAATGAAACAAAAGCAGCAAAAATAATATGCAGCCACTGAACAGCATAGCTACTGGAAGGTAAAAAACCAAGTGTAAGTTGGAATACATGTTTTGGTTTATTTTCTATTTTTTAATTAAATGGGGATATACGATAAGCACTGGTTTGATATAGCTCAGGTAGAGAATGCGTCTGGTAGTTTCACGGGGCTTTTCAGACATGCCCGTTTGGAATGTTAAAAGTCTATTCATTTGAAATATTTGTTGGGAGATAAGGAAAAATATGAACTTACCTTGGAAATACGATTCTTTTATTTGATGTTCCTGTGTTTGACTTGTGTGTGGGTCTTTAGAATCTGAACTGTCAGCACTGCAAGTGGGGTTTGGTATTATTGCCCTATTAACTACAGCACTTACGTTGTGCTTAACTATCTGGTTGTTGCCGAGTGCTCCCGCGACAGCCAATACACCTGCTGTGCTGTTTAATGCATCAGCACATCCTGGTCTGCTGTGGAAATAAGTGTTGACAGATGTTTCTGCAAAAAAAAAAAAAAAAAAAANAGGCAGGGGGGGCCCGCTGAACTTGCTCAGCTGATAAGTTGTAGAAATGGAGTCTAAAATAAGCTCTACTTGTTTTGAGACCTTTTTCTTAGAAAGGGATTGAGGGAGGGAAGTGTGTAACGTTCCCTCGCAGTGGGAGGAAATGATTTGGACTCAAAAAAATTAGACCAGAGGTGAGTTTTCTTCTTGCTGATATCAAAACACGGTGGCACATTCTACCAAGTGACAAGCATTGACTTTGGCTTTAGTATCACTATTTTCTCTTGTATTTCTCGCTGCAGTAATATAAGTGAGAAATTAGAGATGACTTTAACATAGAGGCTTTTTACCACTACGCCATTGTAAAAATTCCTTTTAATAGGAATCAAAATGGAAATTTAAAAAAAAAAAGTTAATTCACTGAGTCCTGGTATTGTACAGAAATACAGCTTGAAAAAAAATTGTTTATAACATTTCACTAAATAAAGCGTCCTTTTCTGTGAACTGAACTAACTGGTGTGCTCATAAAGAACCTCATCAGTTTTAATAAGCTGTGAGCTTCAGAACTACTCGGGGGAAAACCTGCCTGTTGGAAAGGGTGCATTTTGGGGAAGAAAGCTGAAATGCAATCGTTAACTGAAGGTGGGTAGCTACACAAGGCTGATTTGCAGATCATTAATAAAATAACACCTCTGTCTCCTGTGTGACCATGCCTGAAGCGGGAGTTTGAAGCAGCGTTTCTTAGTGGGGATTCCTGGGCAGGAATGCGATAGACCCGCGTGTGCGTTTCCATATGAGATGAGTGGGTCAGAGCTAGGATCCTGTTCAAACTCATCCTGTACAAATGTACCCCCCTGTGGACTTCTATTCCTACACATTCAAGAACTTGGATCAAGGAACCTAGAGGGACAAATTCTTTAAGCTTTTTTAGTGCTTGTGAGTACGTGCTCATCTCCTACAAATGCAAACCACTGGATGTACAATTAAGAATATGATTGTCTGCAGATACGCATCTTGCTTATGTTAAAGGGTCGTTCAAGTAAAGCTAAAATGTCTTTTTTTTTCCCCGTTGTTGTGGGTTTTATGTGTATATACATTTTATTTAGTGATAGTGAAGGAAAGCTTCATTAATGATGTAATAATGCTGCCTTAAATTAATCCTGCGAATTACTGGTATTACACCATGCTGATAAAATTTGTGTCCTTTCAATTAATAAGCAAGTGCTGAAACCCCCTCGGTATATAGCTCCTAGCAGCAAAAGGATTTGGATTTTTTTGGATATTTGGATTTTGATTGGGATGGGTGTTGGCGTCAGCTTATCCGTATAAAAACGAGGAGTTTGGCCTGTAAAGAAGGAACCTCTTGGAGAGAAAACTCTTGTGACCTGTTGTGTCACGGCTGAGGTCTGTTGTTACTGCTAAAGGCAAGGGCTTGAACTGAGCAGGTGCTGTTGAGGTCAAGATGGAGTTTTATCCTTGGTATGTAAAATCAGAAGTTTTGGTTTGGTTTAATTTTCTTGCTCTTTTTTTAGGTGGCAGTGAATTTTGAATAGATTGTTTTGATAATGGAGTTGAGATTAAAGGTCTTCTTACACTGGAAAAATCTTGCTGGGGCATTAATGTTACCGTAATGTTTTTACGTTGTGATAACTTATTTTCTCTCATGTACCTGGTATGATGCAGCCTTCCAGTACCTAAAGGGGGCTACAGGAAGGCTGGGGAGGGGCTGTTCACAAAGGCTGCTGCGATAGGATGAGGGGCAATGGACTTAAGTTGGAGAAGGGTAGATTTAAGTTGAATATTAGAAAAAAATTCTTTCCTCTGAGGGTGGTGGAACACTGGAACAGGTTGCCCAGGGAGGTGGTTGAGGCCCCTTCCCTGGAGATATTCAAGGTGAGGCTGGATGAGGCCCTGGGCAACCTGGTCTAGTTGGGGGTGTCTCTGCAACTGCGGGGAGGTCAGATTAGATGACCTTTGGAGGTCCCTTCCAGCCTGGATGATTCTATGACTCTATGATTCTAATCTAATTAATGGTCCGTTTAGAGCTTCTTTCCTTCTCTGGTTGATTTTTCTGTCCCTTTCCCCAACTTGGTGTTGTAATGCGTGGGGATGCAATGCTGCAAGGGAAACTTTGAAGTTTATAAAGCCCTCTGTTGTAAGAAATGCTGAACATAGTTATGTACATCAGACTGTATAATTCACTTACTGCACAATTATCAAGTTGAAGAGGGACGTGGGCTTAGGACTTGAGTGCTTAAGTAACTTCAGAAAGAACTGAAGCTCAAAAGTGCCCATTTGCACATGGGAGCTTAAACCCAAGATTTTAATGTTGGACTAGAAGTAAGCTCGCTTTTAAAATCACCCGTCTTACAGCAGTGCAAGAGAACAGAAGAATAAGGCCACAGGTATTATTAATCCTATGTTCTTAAAGTGAAATGTAAAATGAACGGGTGTTTATCTTGAGGAACTTGTCCATTGAGCCGCAGAATTCAAAAGAAGAGAAATGGAGGCTTCTGAAGGCAACAAAACCAGTAGATACTCAGAAGCGCCCAGCAAATCCCTTGGCAATCTTTATTCTTTTGAATGTTTGGAAACAAGATCAAAACAATTCTTCGTTTATGTTTTAGCTCTGGGTTTGCATTTAGTCAATCCTACACTTTTCAAGTAAATGTGTGGTCCTTATTATAAATGTTTTCTAGAGTGTTACAGCCTCAGGAGTCCTGCTCTTGAGTCTCCCACTCCGGGTATTAAGAAAACCTCTCTCGTTGACCGAGTTCTACTCTGCCAGTTACTCAACATAAGAAAATGTCCATTTGCTCATGTTGAACTATGAGAATTCAGGCTGATGGACAAAAGAATAACAATCGCTTCTCGTATTCTTCTTAGAATCCTTGAAGGGTTCCAGTTGGAAGGGACCTTTAAGACCATCAAGTTCCACCCCCCTGCCCTGAGCAGGGATATTTCCCACTAGACCAGGTTGCTCAAAGCCCCGTCCAACCTGGCCTCGAACACATTTAAGGGACAAAAATGTTTGAACAGACCCTTCCCTTACAGAACAAGAGCTACAGTTAAATAATAAATAAATTGCTGGACCTTGTTGAGATATCTAAGTCAATGTAAGGGTTCCAAGTTGTGCATTTATGAGCAAGAAGAGCCTTTTAAAGGGAGTCTTGTTACCAGTACAGAACTTATCACAAGAAAGCGGTAACAGACAGAGGAAAAGAGGGTACAGATGCTGAAAGTTTTGTTCCTTTCATGCAAACGCATCCGGACTTGCTGTGTGACTGAAGTCACCAACCAGGCTGGAACTGTGAGCTCATTCTGGTCCTTAGGAAAGGTTTGGCGACGGCGGGTGTGACTTGGAATGCTTGGCTGGCAACTGGAGCGAGGAGAGGCCGGTGCTGGGACAGGCCAGCTCTGGGCAGGGCACGGCGAAGGGCTGTTTGTCAACCTGTAATTAAAGTGTCTGCCTGTTGGGTGGTGGCTGCCGCTTTTGTGAGCGTGGAATATGTGGGAGAGGATTAATAGCGTGACAGGAACTTGGGAGGGAAGGGGATGCTGTAACTGCTGAGGAAACTAAGGATCAGCCCATTCAGTTCAAGTTAAATGATACTCTGAGCTATAAAATCCTTGTCATTTTATAGCCTACTTGCTTATGTGTTATTTGCAGATGAAAGTCCCTTAAAACTGTAAACTTCCTCCACGTCTGCTCCAAATCTGCTACTTAATGATGTGATTTCATTAACTGTAGTCTGGCTGATGCCTTTGGTGGTGGTCCTCTAGGAGGCAGTTGTTTGGATTGCTCTTTACTGTGATCATAACATGAAACATTTCTTTGAAATAGACCTTCAGCAGAGCCGAGGTTGGGGATTTTAACCTGTGAGAATCATTAAATCGGGTCACAGATACTGCTGTGAATGTCCTTGCAGCTTTCCTGTTGACCAAACAAAAACTGTCTGATGTTCCTCCTCTGGGTTTGACCCAGACAACTCCTAGATTACGTTAGGCCTGACCACTTGTCCGTCTTGTTCTGGTTGTTTAATTATGACACCAGGACCATGTTTCTTCCTGAAAGCTTGTTTGATGTTCACCAGGCCACTTAACCTGCTTCCGTGTCCGAGTTGAGCAGAGTACCAGCTTCTGGAGGGTGCTGCAAGGGTTCACTCAGTCATCGGTGGAAAGAGCTTTCGGGCTGTGGCGTGGGAGGGACAGTAGAAGGCAAAACATCTTCTTTGTCACCTTGGGTCAGTCCACGTCATCCATGTATTTGGCGCGAGGCTTTCTCTCTGTGCTAACGATGCTGTCGGACACTGAGAATACGCATCTACGTCTGTTCACTCAGGCACAAGTTGCTGCTAAGGGGAATTGGAGTCTAAGCCCTGAGTGTTTATTTTATTAAAAAAAATAATAAAAAAATAGAAGAAAGCTAAAGAAGTTTCCAAGTGACCGAAGTGATGGGTTTTCTGTAGTGTTAGCCTCCCTATCAAGAAGACTGCATTTGGCTTTCCTTTTTCAAAACACAGAGAAGTCTTGACATAAGCAAAAAAAAGTGGAAAACTGCAGAAAATGTGCTCAAGTAATTGCTGTAGTTTTTGTGTAGCAGACACTGCAGTGCTTGAGATGATTAAGGGTATTTGTGGTATAATCATGGGCTAGAGACTAAGAACTGAAGCCAAATAAACATTTCAGACCAGCTTTTCGGTTTGTGTGTGTAGATTTATAGCAACTGATACATTTGCTATGGGGCTGTGCAAGATCAAAGTAAATGTTGTTTATGATATTCCGGGGATGAGAGGAAAGGAACACTGCAGAAGACATCATCTGCTTGTCCCGTTCTTCAGTGTTTATAACATTACAGTCCATGTTGGATACTGCGCTTTCATTTCTAGCCCAATCTGTAGGCCGTTGCCTGGAACCTGGAGAATAAAGAAGAAAAGCTGACTCTGTGTTTATGCTGGGACATACAGATGAAAAAAAAATAAATAAACATGCAGAGGCATAATTATCTATTATTTTCTTGATCCTATATAGCTCTGCTTTTTTTCCTGATTAGTTCTGAGAGCACAGTGAATAAATTTTTCTTTAATATTTACATTTTATTGCTTGTGACTAAAGAACACTACTCTTTCAGCTGAAGGGCAAGAACTCAATATTGGCAAATAGCTGGGGAATTAGGCCAGTTTTGCCTCACTCTTTCTTCAAGCTGCTTTGGATTTTTTTTGATGTTTTAATAGAGTTTAGTAGAAATCAATTTCTTGTTTGCTTGTTTTATTTAAACGGTTACCCAGTTCTCCACGCAGCACAGGCTGGCAGATCTAATGGCTTAAAGCAGAAGCCCAGTTTTCCAGATGCTTTTTGACATCTTTAACTTTGATTTTGATTGATTTAACTTTGTTGTCATAATATACGAGATTATATATAATGAAATGTACTTCCTCTTGGGGGTGATAACATTCACACCAAAGAGCAGAAATTCAATATGCAATTAACCAGAAATGATATCTTCCCTCCACCTCCCACCCTGTTTCGTGCTCAACTTTTGCTGGCAGTTTTGTTTAGTCTAGAGATCATAAAAATCACTCTAGAGTTGAAATGATACAGTTTTATTATGTTTTTTGTATGGTTTCTAGTCCTTTTAAGTTGTTATATCAAATTTACAAGGTGCCTTTGGATATTTTCACTAAAGTGATAGTTTAACTTTGAGTGAGGGGGAAGAAGATGGAAAACTGTAATAGTAGGCAACCGAGACACAGTATCTTTATTAGTTTTTTTAATAAACAATTTTATTCTATTGTCAGTATTTATAGAGACTTCTAAAGCGCTTTGATGGGTTCATGTGTATATAGATATTATTTTATTATTTTTTTTTCAAGAAATATGATGAAAAGTTCTCTTGTGCCTTGGCATGATAGGTGGAAATTTTGGCTTGAGCGAGTATCGGTTTTGTTTGAGTTTATAAGATACTTGAAGGTGATGGCAGTAAGATCATCAAGTAGGAAATCTGTCGGAATTGTTGTCAGTGAATGGCTGCTGGAAGCAGACTTGTGAATCCATGGGAGAGAAGTGCTGCTTACCTTAAAGTTTAATCTTGCTGAAGCCAAAGGAATCGTTTCCCTTTACCAGCGCTGAGAGACCAGGGTGTTTCCTTATGGAATAAAGCAGTGGCTTATGGATTTTAGTCTGTGATTCCTTCCAATAGCAAAAGAATAACTTTTTCACTTATCAGAAAAGACTGAATTCTTTCTGAAGCCGTTGCCCAGGCTCTTCCACTGAAATCCCTTGGACTGAGGCCACGTGTTTGTCTCGCGTAGATTTGTTTCAGGGATCTGTAATAAACTTCAGGGCTTTACACCTCGGGGTGGGAGAAGCTTTGATGGTGCCTGTTCATTCCGTGGAAAACCTGGATGTACCGTTGTGTGTGCTGGGGCAGGGGGAATATAAAGCATCTATAACGCTGAGGTGGCTTTGTAGCCACGCCAGTGGGTGACTGGTGTGTTCTTATTAATGTTATTCTTTGAAATATTCCCCCCCCCCGTCACCACCTCCTGTTCTCTCAGGGCAATGCCAGATGCAGAGCCTCTTATTAAAGGCACTCGAGGAAGATTCATGCTTAACACTACATTTCCCAATGGAAAGCAACCCTGGAATTGTTTCTGGCACCTTTTCCCTGTGTATATATAATCTTGGGTCTCATTTTCACAGCAGACATGGGGAATGGGAGCTTTCGTCATAGGTTATTTTGTGGGATGATGTATGCGCTGCACATGAATAAATTTGGGGAGACTGTTCTGCTGTGTTTTTTTAAATGGTCTCGGTGACCTGTGACCTCCTGGAATTGAGTGATAAAACTGTGTGAATTTTCTTCTACCTTGACAGCGGCTCAAAATATCATTTTCCTTTTATAGTCTGATGTATTTGTAAGGCTGTGTGATTGCAGGGGTTTTTTTTTATGTTCACTGCAGGCCAGAGCCTTCCCTGTGGCAAGCACGACGTATAAACTGCAATGAATATAATTTCTTAGCGTGAAGGTAACTCTTCCCATATAGCCAAGGCTTAGATAATGCATATGTTATGGAAGAAGATAGTAAATTGGCAGAGGGCATTTGGCCTTCCACCATCTGCAGAGCCTGCGCTCCAATTTTTCTGCTGTTGCCATGGGCTGCAGACTCAGACAGGAAATCATGGTAGGATGGGAAGGGGTCCAAAATACACACAGCCAGTATAAGGTTTGCAGTTAAAAAGAGAGTCAGAGAACAGGCTATCTGTTCTACTGAACAGGCACAGCAAAGTAAAGCTGGCTTGTGTGCGAGCGCGCGCGCACGCTTTAAATGTCTTTTTACATTTTATATGCTTTTTTTTTTAAAAAGCTTGAATTTTTTCCATGTAAAGTAACGTGTATAACTTCAAATGATCCATTTATATGCGAGAGGCTTGATTCAACCCTCACTTAACTGGCCTTGCTGGTCTGGAAGAAGGGTAAAGTGGTGGGGAACGGGGCCCCTGACACAGGTGAAGTCCCCGGGCAGAGTTTTGTCTCAACACCTCAGATGGAGGAGCAGCCCCTGCTTCCTGGGGACTCGCTACTTTTTTTGGGGGTTTGGACTTTTTTGGGGGGATTTGGATTTGGGGAGCAAGACCTGGCTTTTGTGTGCTATCAAAACACACAGAGTTCGGTGCATGGCCGTAGGGGCTCCGTGCATGGCCTGTCAAGGGAGAGAGATGTAGAAGGTGGTCAAAAAGCAATCCACCTCCATTAACCCATGTTGGGAGATTGCGGGGTGAGGGGGCAGAGTTACCAGTGTCATTTCTTTGAGTTATAGGTTGAAGCTGTCAGTACTGGGGTGACTTGCTCAGGAGAACTAACAGTTCTTCCCTCTCTTTGAGAGGGGTAGCACAATAATTGCACCATTTGCAAAGCTTCCAGGGTGTCTAAGAGTGTCCAACTGGTCAACTTATGCTCCCTTGACAGGTGACGAGAGAGAATTAATTTCTCCAGCAGCTGCTAATTTAATCTTTGTACAGAAGATGCTCAAGTAAAAAAACAACAACAAAGCATCCCGGAGCGTCGCGCTGGTGACACATTCTGGACTGACAGGAGCTCAGCAAACTTCTCCCGGCAAAAACCTGAGCTAAAAACTTTTTCTCACAGGCCCATCTGGGGTTTTTGATTCTGACTGAAGGGAACCGTACAAGAGGGTGGTTTGTTCTCCAGGCGTTTTCCAAGCAGAGCTTTTATTTGGCGGTGAGAGCTGCTTCCTGCTTGTATGTAGTCCCTTTCAGCTGCATGGCAGAGTGGAATTGCAAACAGGAATCAGGTGAAGTCTGTGTGCTACAGTGCCAAATATTGCTGGATGCAACGGTGATTTATCTGCCAGAATGAGGCTTGAAGCTACCAATTAATGCAATTTAGAAATCAAATAACTTCGGTAGCATTTAACCCTGGGGCTGGGATCGGTGAATAGGGCAGTCTGTTTCATGACCCTGCATCTTCCACTAACTGCTGCTTTTTTTGGTGTGTAATATAATCTCAAAAAGTCTTGCTGATTTTTTTTTTTTTAACTTTAAATAAAATCTGACTGGAGACAATTTTCAAATTGCGAACTGTCTCAGCCAAGCCATCTGCTGGAGTCCTCAGCAGCGCATTGTATTTCTGAAAAGCATTCTAGCAAAACATCATCCTTCTGAAAAAGTTTGAGCTGATTCTACCCTAAAAGAAGTGATCCAAAAAGCTGCTGCTGATTTACATGTGAACACTGCCAAGTATCTCTCTGATGAGAGGACATAACAAAGGAGTGCTCGAGTGATTGAGTAAGGCTGATTTGAACAATCTGTTGTGAATTATATTTCCTCCTGCTATTCCACAATTGGGAGAAGCTACTGTCACTTGTATTTTCAGTCTGTGTTTTGCTTAGAGGTGTGTGATCTTCTGTATTCATGTCCCTTGAGCCAGTTGGGGGGGTGTACAATGTTTTGCTTAAAAATATTCATGAATCTTGTACTGGCCAGTTTCATTGGACTTTGTCACTCATAGGGATTTCTAGAAGATGACTGAAGTTATATTTGGTGTGTCTTAATTGGGGATTGATAGACAAATTCTAATTTGATTTTTTTTCTTTTTTGGGTCTGAATACAGATGTGAATTCAGAATTGGTGGTTTTCCTAGCCTTGTTCTTTTCTTAACAGTTACTAAGGAGTTTGGTCAGTGAAGATGTGTAAAAATGTATTTATTCTATAGGACTGGTTCATCTGAGGACGCTTTTCTGTTGCTCAGGGGCAACAGGTTACTCTGTGCTTGTTATGTGATGAACAACGTGAGCTTTAAAAGTCTCATGTGGGAGTGATTTCTTCTACTTTTTGTGATTTGCTGTTGAAGAGAAATGAAGCAGTTTATATAAAGCAGCTGCTTATTTTGGAACAAAGTCAGCATAACACATTAAAGAACCCATTAATCACTTAGTTTGACCTGAATTTATTATTTAAAAAAGCTGCTTGCATCTATTGTTCGCTTCAGAATGCCAGAGATGTGAAGAAATATGTTATGTATTCAGATCTACAGGCAAAGAAGCATCAAATTAAGTTCTAATAGGGAGCAGAACCGAAAATGGATTCCTCCTGAGGTATTGGCTTTCCTTTTACTCGTGCTATAGGAGCAGAAGGCGGCCATGTAAATACCTGCACAAATAAAGAACCGCTGTGAACTCTCATCTTGCTCCGTAGTTACCATGTGTAATTTTTTCTCCTGGGATGGTGGCTTCTTATCTCAGTTCAGTCCTTGCCAACACAAAAGACCTCACTTTCCTGCAAGTCTTTCTGGGGGCGGGGAGAGAAAAGAGCCAACTTCTCTATCTCCCCTCAAAAATCCCAACGTTTATTCTGCAAGAGAATTTATTCTGTATTTAGCCTCTTAAGTACCTTGGCTCAGTGTCTGTCTTATACATCCCCTGTGTAGGCCTAATGGTATCAGAAGAGCTTACAATGTTATTATCATGTTGTTGCAGAGATGTTTTTTGAGTACTGTGAGTAAATGGATTGACCATTAAAACCTAGATTTGTTTTGAGATGGAGGAAAGGGGTCCATAGATGACTTCTTGAAAAGATTGAGTGAGAAACTTGCTCTGTGATTGCACAGGAGCATAATACAATTGTCTGTTCCCACAAACCAAACTGTAATCGTGACCAGAGGATCGAGCTTTCCTTCAGCTTTTTGGGAAGGTACTCAACCAGCATTTTCATTTTATTGGGAGGGTACGGTCGGGTTTGCGGTGTTCTTTATTGTAGTTTGTAAAACCGGTAGCCTTAATTGGATGGAACCGGTTAGTAGAAGCAGATAAGGTCAACCAGAAATAAATCTCTTGGGGTCTGAATTGTCTTGGTCTTACCATACATGTGGCTCGGTGCAGTGAGTAGCTGATGCTGAGAGCAGCCTACGAATAATTTAGTTTGAATAAAGGCATTCACGTAGCTGTGCTAACGAGCTGTGTCCTGCTGTCTGTCCTCTGGATCGTGGACTGGACTCGGAGCTTATTCGACATCTCTGTCTGCAGTAGAGCTTGTCTCCACGTGCAGTGATGTAATGGATCAGAATCTGACCTTATCATGCTGCTTTCCCACAACTGCTGTGCGGCAATCGCAGCTGTTCACTGATTATTTTTTTTCCAATTGGCTGCTTTGGGAGACATTATTCTTTGGCCTCGACTTCCTGATGCAAATAATCAGCCAGTCTTTGGTAACGACACTCAGACAGAGCAGGCGGTGGTGTTGAAGGCATTAAGCATTGCTTAAATATTTGGTTCTGCTCAAAATGTTCAGACCTTTAAATGAATATTAGGCTTATGTTTATGGGCAGTGAATTATATCCTTCCTCCCTCCTCTTGCCCCTGTCTCTCCCTCAGCTTATGACAAGCTAGGACAAAAGCAGCACTTGAGAAAGGAATGAAGTGTTTTGTATAGATGCATCTTGTAGGTTGTTTCTTTCTCTCTTTTTTTTTTTCCATTAATGCCACGGCTAAATGCCCTGTTCAGTTCAGCATCCTCATGGACATCAGGGAAGTTGCATGATCTAGCAGCTCTCCACTTAGTGTTTCTTCAGAGTTTTGGTTGTTTTGTTTTTTTTGGTGTTTTTTTTTTTTTTTTAAAGTACCTTTGATTCATTTATTGTGAAAGTACTATAAGCTTATGAATTACACCCAAGAAAGGGTGGGAAGAGGAATGTAGACAAATACTTCAGGAGCTGGAAAATCTTGACTGCTGCAAAACTACTTAGCCACATTAGAATCACCAAAATGCTGGTTAGGAGGAGTTCCTGAAGGTCATCTAGTCCAATGTCCCTCTTAAAGTTGTACTCGTGCAAGAACTAGATCTGGTAAGAGATGGCTTTGTCTCTGTACACAAGCCTGAAATAATGGTAAAACCAGTACAACGGTGGCATCATAGAATGGTTAGAGTTGGAAGGGACCTTAAAGATCATTGAGTCCCATCCCCCTGCCCTGGGCAGGGACACCTCCCACCACCCCAGGTTGCTCCAAGCCCCATCCAGCCTGGCCTTGAACCCCTCCAGGGATGGGGCAGCCACAGCTTCTCTGGGCAACCTGTTCCAGTGCCTCACCACCCTCATAATGAAAAACTATGTAGTGAGCCATCATCTCTGCCTCATCGTGAGTGTGGGAGGGCCTTTCTGGCTAGAAGGTGCAGAGTGCAGGATAGCTTTGAAGACAAAAAAACAGATTGTGGGACAAGGAGGAGGCAGCCATCAGGAGGCTCTCTCCAAAGCAGCTTTCAGTCCCAGATCTTCTGGCTCCTGTCTGGCTGCTGAAGACGTGGCTACTCTGTGATACTGGGCTGTTGTATAATTTTTGGCCATGTGATTTTTCTCTCTCTCTCTGTGTCTCTGTTTTTAATTCATGTGTGAAATGAAGCTAATGATGCCTCTAACCTTTCTGGAGAGTAACTGAAGTTCAGTGAATGAAAGAGCTTCACAAACAAGTGTGTTCCATTGCCTTGTGACCAGGCATTTCATACTTGGCTGTCAGTGGCCGTCATGTCCCCTGTCACTAGCAGAATGCCTCTCATTGTATGTTAGCATCATAAGATCTTTGATGATTTGGCACGCTGGCGTGCTGGAGAAACACCCAGAAACCCTGTCCTCGGGGTGTGCGTGCCCTAGTTTGGATGCTAACACATTATCAGGCATCATCTTTGGGCTGGAGAGCTTGGCCAAGTGCTGTCGGACAGAAAGGCGAGTGGGAGGATGCAGCATCATATGACAGCCCCGTGGCAAGAGCAAGAATGAGCCCAGACTGATTGGGTCCAGGCATCTGGACCTGGTGTTGCTGAAGGCTGTAGTGAGCCAGACTGGGGCTTTGTGCACAGGGATCAAGTAGGGGGAAAAAGAAAGGTTTCAAATGCAGAATTTTCTCACTCCCAGAGCACAGAACTGAGCCATTGCTTGCTCTGGGGAGTCTCCAAAGAGAAATGACTTCATCACCGGAGAGTGAGCTTCTTGCTGTGATGAGCAGTGATTCTTGTGTTCCCTTGTCAGTACAGTCAGAAATATTTCTGATGTATGGAAGTAAAACCAAAAGAAACCCATCAAAAAACCCCAACTCTAACAAAAACCAACCAACAAGAAAATCCCAAAAGTCTTCTGCGGGGCAGTTGAATGTTACTACACGCTTCTTGCAAACTCCTCCAGGTCTCCCAGCTGAGTTCAAGCTCTGGTGTCGATGTTATTGTGGTGAGTGAGAACGTCAGCGTTTTTGCTGTCCCTCTTCAAAATCAGGAGTTTGAAGTCTGACCCTGAGGCCTTGTTTCTGCCTGAGGTCTGCTCTCAGGTTTCAGTGGGTTTTTTCTTTCGGTGGGTTCCTTTCCTCAACACTCAGCAGTCCTGAAGGCGCAACCTGCCTGTAGTTTCCAGCACAGGAGATGGGGAAAAGCAGGATCCATTAGTTATAGCAAACTGCAGGCTTCCATTTGTTGTCATTCTTTATGACTTACATTAATGCTGCCTATACGTACTTGGAAAATTGAGTCATTCTGCTCTGTGCAAGTGGAGAACTGCAAAGGAAATATCCTTGTTTCTCTACCCTCCCGCATTATGATGCAGAGCATTCCCAAACCAAAGACTCATTCAAGGTTTCTTTGGAAAATGTGGCTGTAAACACTCTCTGCCCCTTCCTTATACCAGCTGCCCAGGAACAGCAGTACAGGATTACGTCTTAGCCTTACGTAAGCACTAAAAACAGAACATCACCTACAAAAATTAACAGACTAGTCAAATAAGGTAAGTGGTTGAAGAGAATTTTATGCCAGTGAAAATAACACTGGTGACTGTGCAAGTTCTAGTGTTCCCACACCTCTTTTCTTCCTCTTTTTNCAGGAGAGTAACTCTTTATTAACTTTGTTCAGCTCTTGAAATACTCCTAAAGTAATGAATAAGAATAACTGATCAGACGGGTCACTTTCTCCTCCGTGAAAATGTAGAGGTGATGCTGAAATGATCCTCAAAAGAGGTTGGATGCCATTAGCCAGCAGGATCTGTTCAGGTTGTGGAATCCCCCCTGAGGCTGACAGGACTGATGGAAAGAGGAGAGACACCTTTTTGACGCGCGTAGAAACTCTGCAAATGTCAGCAGAGATAATCTTGACTAATGCATTTCATTCACCAAGGAGATATAGACTGCAAATACTGGTATAGCCTGGGAAATGATGTTCTCCTGGTGTTAAGTAGTGTAACTAAATGGAGTTTGCCAGTAGCGAGAGGAAACTTGCTGCCTACATACAAATTCATGCCTCTTTCTCTAATTGAAGCAAACTCTCTGTGAAATTACTACCCAGAAATGACCTCACCAACGTTGTTTGCTCAAGCTCTTGGCAATTGGTTTTGAATACTCAATGCAGTAGCCAGAAAGCAGCAACCCCCACCGAGGAGCTGGAGAATGGTGTCCCTTAGACCAAAATGCTCTCTAATTCTTCTCTCTTTTAATCAGTTTATGAATTAAGAGTGGTATGCTAACGTTGCATTTATCAGTTACAGCCTGCTATATGAAATCCAAAGAAATGGCTCTATATGGAATGCTGAAACGCCAGAGGTTAACTGTGCTGCAGGATCTCCTATTAACCCGAGTAACTGGAGTGAGCTACTTAAATACAAACATTGCGCAGGATTTCCCCCCCCCAGTTCGAAGTCTGTTGCCAGTGAGTCCTTGAATTTAGGTAATTTCATGCATGCAGAGGTAGACTTTATTTTTCCTTCATCAGCTAAAATAACAATAAAGCTGAACTTGGTGTATTTATTTAATGGAACACAGGATCCCTGCCCTGATGGTTTTAATCAGTACCCTCGCTATGTGGTAATTAGGGCTTCTCTCCCATGGTTCTGTTTTTACTTAACTTTCAGAATGTGTAGCCAGTTTAAGTTTCCAGAGATACTGGCAACTAATGTTGCCTCATTTACATGCAGATTATCCAGAGGGGACTCTTAAACACACACTCACGTTACAGCAGCGCGGACCTTTTCAGCACTTTCTTATTCAGTGAACAGTGTTCTCGAGTAAAATGTTATCTTTTGTGAGTAAGTAGCTAATTCATTCCACTCTGCGGATGTGACCCGGCTCTTTCATTCCTCACACACAAGGATTCAGAAGCTGAGGAGGGATGGGAGCCAGTGTTGCCTGCTCTCCATCTGCTGCGGGATACAGCTCTGCTTGCTTAAAACTACCTACCCAAAATCAGGTTTGGGCTCTAAATTTGCCGCAGAGAAGCTCTACGTGCAATATGGGCTGTTGCTTTCTCCGACCAGATAGTGGCAAAGGGTTTACAGTGGGCTTCTTGTCCTTATGCTTAATAGCCAGCTTGCTAAAAGTGACCTGAGAAATGCTTGTGTCTCTACCTGTGCAGCCGGGTACCACTTGCTCCTGGCGGTTACGGAATCGGTGGAGACGTGAGGAAGCAGAACCAAGTATACAGCACTTAAAGCTCTCTAAAACAGCTTCCCGGCATAATATGTGATGTTAAAATACTAGGTGGCATTTTGGTCTGATGTAAAAGTTTTATTGGCATGAGTTTGGGTCAGCCACGTTATTCGGGCAGTCACCACTGAGTTTTCAAGTCGTCTGAAACGTCTGCTAGTAAAACCCTTTTGTGAAGCGATACAACCTCCGGCAGGCTCCCTGTGGGACGAGTCATTGGTGCCCTGGGATTTGGCTGGTGGGATGGAGGTGATGGGAGAGTCTCGGCTGCTGGTTTGTACAGGTAGGCTGCTTGTGAAACCAGATGGAGAGCGAGCTTCTCCCAGTCCCTCCTGGTCACAGGCTTTAGCGAAGGGATTACAGAGGAGCCACCTTTGTGTTACACCGAAACCTATTAATTAAACCTTTCTCACTGCAGAACTGAGTCTCGCTGCTCATTCCTTTCTCTTCATGAGCCACTAAGGTTAAGAGGAAACTTGAGGGTTTTATTCAGCACTCTGGTCGTACAGTAGTTATGAGGACACAGAAATGTGTCTCATTGTGGGGATCTGGTTCTTGTGGTGTGTCTTTTCTACCAGAGAGAAATCAAAGCCTTCCCCAAAACACAACCATTGAAGCAGGGAAGCTGAGACAGCGGTGGCTTGAGTTTTGGTTTGTGAAGGGAATTATTTTCATTATGTACTGTGCCCACCTCAGAATAAATCAATCTGAAAGATTAAAACATTTTGGTTGCAAATACAAGTCAGTAGCTGGACTGATTTGGGTCCAGGACAGGAGATGGCCTGGACAACAGGCACGCCAGCGCTCCTTTTGAAATCTGTGAAAATCTTTTGAAATCAAACCCAACTGGTTTTGAAGGTCTCTTTGCAGCTGACTGTGGCTGGATTAATCTCCCCCCTCCCATTCTTTGGGATTACTGGTAATTGTGCAAATGTTCTCATAGTAGAAAGGCGGTGTTGGGATGAAGGTATGTTGCATTCTGATTGCAGCAGGATCTCTTATTCCTGAGAAGCTGGTTAGATTCTTGGCTAAATAGGTCTTTCCAGGCTTGTTCACCCGTGTCTTTGATCTGGTTTGGCACTTCCCTCTTTCATTCTGTTTTAATTTTTTTTCTTTGCAGCTCAGCTGCTCTTAATCATAACAGCTTATGAATTGGGGCATGTGCTTCAGCTCTGACTTTGAAAATGAGGGGTTTCATCTTTATAGTTTTATCATAAATAACAAAATTAAGAAATTGGTAATAAAATGTGCTTTAAATAGTTTTCAATAGAAAAGCATATTACAATGCACTGTTGAGAAACCTGTGTAACCAGTACAAGTAACAGTCTGCTGACTGCAGCTTAACTTTAAACTGGTGCTTACTAAATGGGAAGCCCCCATACACTGATGAGAGATGTAATTTTCTTGTGTCAATAAAATACAGGAAAAAAAAGTTCCTTTTAAAGATAAGGTTTACTCTTACGTGTCATGGAAACGCTGGTGCATGAGCACAGTCTGCAGTTTGGAAACCCATAATGGGGTAGAAATTGAAAAAAAAAATAATAAAAAATTGCTCAAAGTTCTTCCCCTTCTTCATAATCCTTGCCCCCAAAAAAAAAAAGGAAAGAAGACCAAGAATGAGATTTATGATGAGCAAACAGTAGGTATTGACTGTGTCGGTGTAGCACTAAACCAGTAGCATACTGGACTCAACGTGGTGAGTTCTGTGGCAGCATCCCCTGAAAAGCACAGAACTGAGAGTGGGGACCAGGATCAGATATTATTCCTGCTTTCATGTTGTCTGAATGGCCAGTTGGTAATGCTTAATCCTTGGATGCAATCACAATATTTGCAAATCTCTCTGGGCTTGGCCGCGTTGTTCCCATGGGAATGCGATAGCGTGTGGAAGGCTGCGGGTGAATAAACGGGATGAGCTAGAGCCAGGGCTTGGAGACACGGGACCTGCAAATACTGGTAGGGATGTTCTGCTGGAAGGGAGAAAAACAAAACAGATCCCTTCAGAGGTAGGTGGAAAAAAAAAAAAGGGAAAATGAAAGCAGATCTATTTATGAAAATAAAATCCTGTTGTGGGATAGCTCTGCTTTTCTTGGAGTCACCTCTTTTTTTGGGTTGTTTTTTTTTTTTTTGCTTGACTAGTGAGGCTTGATTTCATTTAATTTGAATATGGCACAGTGCTATTAGCAATAATACCTGTTGTATTGATGTGGCACAGAAAATTCAGCTGAGCCGTCCAAAGCCACCTTTCCAGTCAGTGTTGGAGTTGGAATTAAATTCGAGATGTTCTGGCTGGTTTAAACTTTGAGCTTTTCTGCTCCCCCTGTGTCTTGCACGGTCCAGCTCTCATTTAGAATTGGTGATTCTGGAGGGTGAGGTGCTCTCAGCGATGAGATTCAACAATGATTTTTACACTGTAAGCATCAATAAAAGTATCAAAACCTGCGAGACCTCACTGTAGTGAAAACCACTGGCATTTGGAAAACTTCAAACAACTTTCTTGTTTGGTGTTTTCTCTCTAACCTTGTAGGTGGGGACAGCTGTGAAAGGAGAGCAGTGAAAATGTAAGTAGCCAGTGAACTGGAAGGATTGCAGTTCTGCTCAGCTGTGGCATTCTGGCTGCAATAAATCCAGCGCATCATGATGAAATGTTTGAAGGAATACTTCTCGCTACGCCCTCACCCACATTTGAGTAACATTTCCATGTTGTAGGAAAGCAAACCCCTGTGGGTTTCTCATTCCAGAAACATGTTTGTGCAGCTCCCCGGAGAGCCCAGCCCGCAACAACCTACACGTAACCCGCCTGGTGACAAACGCTGGCTCAGCCCTGCACCCGTCTCTACTTCTGTTTCGTGATAAGCTCAGGTGGTTTCCTTATTGCCAATGATGGGAAGGCCTCTTTCTTTCCGAGGCACAGAGCCATCTATATTTGGATTGGGTTTGTATCACATCCACGATGACTCTTGCCGGGTACGTCAGAGAGCTTGTCATCCTTCTTTTTTTAACTACCATCCAGCTGAGCAGAATTAGAGCATACCATCCACATGAGGAAAAAGCCTCTTTTCCCTTTCAGCTCTACTTGAAGAGCTGCCTTTAGTTCACCCCGTGATTTGTACAGATGGCTGAGAACTGCGGGCAGCGTAATAAGAGGTGGAGAAGCTCTCGTGAAGGTGACACCCAAGAGTTTTGGTGTGATGCTTCTGCCTCGTACCCCGCTTACAAAACATTGCAGAGCCTCAAGCCAGGAGCTAAAAAGCTTGTTGTTACTATAATAAATAACTTGCCATTTCTATGAAGTCCCTTTTGTTTGACAAACACTAAATAAGCCTTGTAGAAGCCTTGTAGTACCTTATTAGAACAGAAAAAATACTGCAAATGTGAAATAAAAAGGGAAAATATGAAACGTATACAGAAGAAGGGATTTGTTTAAAATCACACACAAAAAAAAACCCAAAGTGGCAAAACTGGAAAGAAAACCCCCCAAAGTGTCCCAGTTGCTATTGTGGTGCTACCTAATGGAGAGGTGGGCTGTTAGTTTAGGGCTTCTGCCAACTCATCAAGAATTGAAATAGGAATGTCCCGAATGTGCTGTGCTCTGGCCAGTGGGGGACTGTAGAAAAATGAAGGATTTTAGAGCAGCTCCAGGAGTGGAGGAATTTACAGCTCCCAAACAGTGTGTGTGTGGAGGGTTGGGGGGGGGACACGACACACCAAAGCATCTTCAGTGTTTCAGTATCTCTCCAGGCAAGGAGATGGTGTCTTCCTGATGTTCCTTCGAAACTGAAGTAATTATTAAGTGGTATGCTAGATTATGGACAAACGGTTGTTCTGTGGTCCAAGCCTGACACTTTAACCGTTTATTTTAAGAAATGATGATGATTAGAGGTCTTGTGGGGAACTTTCCTGGAGAGATAGGCTCCTGCAGCTGAGTGAGTCAAGAACAGGACCGCCCTCTCCAATTGAGCAAATTCGCAGTGCATCACAGGTGAATTGGTTACAAAACTGCTTTCTCTGCTGAAAGTGAAATCTCAGTCTGTTGCCACTTGGTTTTTCCCAGAAGCAGAGAATTTTCATTCTTTACTGCCCTGTGGTAGGTGCTGAAGATGAAGGGGGTTGAATCTATTCCTAAGGTCTTCTCTTTTCAGTCCTGCCGTGTAAAAGGTGTGTTACTGTCTATTTTATAGAAAATTTACTCCGAAAAGAAAATGAACTCAAAAAAACCCACCACCCCAATGTATGAAACCAATCGTTTGCTGTTTGTGGCTCCTTTCAGGACTATAGTACAATTTAGCATTAGGCTAAATAAGAACCGTTTTAGCTTAGATAAGAACGGGTTCTGTCATTAATCAGTTATGAATCACACTTATTTTAATGACAAATATAAAAGTCCAAAGGCCTGGGGAAGTTCATGAGCATAACTGAAATAGAAAACAAAAAGTTGTGATTTAGGACTTTCAGATCAGGCTGTGGTTTCCTAAAATGGGTCTGACGTTTGTCTTGGTTACAGCGGTGTATCTGAAATGAGCATCTGGACTCATCTCTCTTATCTACAGTGAAATCTGTTTTAAGCAATGGCCCTTCAAAGCAATTAAAATTAGTTGCTGAGTAAACCTGGTTATTGGAGGTTAAAAAAAAATAAAAATAGAGTGCTGCAGTGGAAATTTAGGCTCATTCAGTAAATGTGTGTGACTTAACCTGGTTTAAATATTTTAAAGAACGGATCTACGTGAGATGCGCTGAACCTCTGGAGATGTTATTGATTTATGAGTGGCTGAACTTCCTTATTGCTCGTTTTTTTTTTTT
>VZRU01010759.1:154764-182210 GCA_013398155.1 Pedionomus torquatus
CCCAAGTCTCTCTTCCTCTGGAGAAAAATGGTTCCCTATCCCTTTGAACTGTTGGTTGTGCTGGTTATGGGTAAGCTGTGGGGTGGATTTCCTCTCCCATGGGTCTTGCAGATCTGGTCTGACACCTTCCTGATGTTCCTACTGCAGGGCAGGACAGGACTTGAGTGTGCATCTCTCCTCCTCCTCCTCCCCACTCTGCCGAGTTTTCTTCTAAGGAAAAAGGGAGTTTCCAGTAGACTTACGGTCATGTAGTTGGGAAATAAGACTGCAGGGACTCCCCGGAGTGGTCCTGTTTTGTAGGTTAGGAATGATTAATGATAAGGACCAAATGGGGCCACGCCACAATAGGGTAGTGGTTACACGAGAGGTACACAAAACTTTCCATCTCTTTGGATAGGTAGTGTTTTGACACTTCAATTCATAGTTTCATCTTACTTTTGCAAGGAAATGAGATGGTTGTTCATAAAAGAGGTATTTTTCAAGCAGATGCCAATAAATAATAGGAAGAGCTTAATGAAAGGTAATTGTCTCCTATGGGGGGGAAGAAAAGTTTCATTTTCATCACTGCAAATTGAAACCACGTTGTAGGTGGCTCCTTGCAACAGGTCCAAGCTTTTGGATCTGTATCTTCGCTCTGAGAACCGAGCTGGGCTCATCCTTTCCCAGGAAAGGTTGTGGGGTGCTAATTAAGCCCTTGCACCGTGGGTGGCGACTGCATCGGGATGTGTTTGTGCTGCTGTGGATGGGTTTGTGTCCCAAAGCGAAACACCGCCTGTGGTCACAATTTGGTAAATACAGTCTTATTCTTCTCATATGCCTGTGATCCAGACTGTTGTGGTCTTTTCCTTTGTGACTTGTAGTCTGTATCTGGTGGAATATTTTTTCCTACTGAAAATTTCAGGTGTGGGTTGGGGTGATCTATTTATTTATTTATTTATTTCACCCACTGGATATAAACTGAGTGACTTAAAAACCCGGTCAAGTTGAAGTAAGGAGACAAAGTGACTTGCATGGGTAACACCATTCCTTTTCTGTGTTGGAGGCGTCATTCTAAGGTAACATAGAGTGGTGTTAGTGTACCAGGACTTATTGTCTGTCAGCAGAGTTAAAATATAATGATTAGCATAAACACCTTCTCCTTTGCATTGATTTTTTTGAACTTCTAAGATAAGGTCTATCTGCCTTTTCTGTTCTCTATGCCCTAAGAACCGATAATCTGGCTCTATATCAGCATGAGAAGGAGCAGGTCCGTTGAGTAAGAGATTATCGTTGCCTCCCTGTAATTTTTCAAAGTTGAAACTGAAACTTGAAGAGTCAAGTGCTAGTTTGAACCAAAAGCAAACAGAACACTTGCAATGAAACCAGTGAACTGCGCCATCCTGTTGGACCTTGCTTTGAAATTAATGCGCATGGAGCATTTTTCTTGGAACTTGCAATGTGCTGGATTTTTGGAGGAATATTTATTAAAATATTGCATTGTTATTTAGAGTTCAGAGAAATCCCCAGATGTGGGGATTTCAATGTTAAGTAAATAGTGGGAAAAGTTCAGTTAACTGTCTTACAACTATATAAATGGAGCTGGTCTGCATTTGTTAGGGCTGTCCCCAGAAAGAAAAGAGTGTCTGGACAGTTGTCTACGATTGTGCCATCACTTGCTGTTGAACACTAATGCTTACACAGTGTAAGCCCAGAAATATAGCTGAGCTCTGTAGTTGGGGTGGGGGGGGGAAGATTATCTTACACAATATTCTTAATACCGTTGAACAAAGAGAAAAAGATCAAAGCCAACCAATCAACCCCATTTTTTGTTTTATTCAATTGATTTCCAAAGCCCTCTGTTACTATAGTAATTTCCAGTAGGTCTTTTAATTACAAAATTTGTCGAAACGCATCAATTATTCTGAACTGCTGGGGGGAAAAAAACCCCATGGCTCAAATGCTTTACAAAATAAAAGAAGAAAATTTGCAAACAAACTATTGCAAAGCCTGACAGACTTTCCCGTTAAGCGTGACAGGGAATAATACACCATCAGCATAAATACACCGGGTTCAAGTTCTCGGAAAGCAAATCCCTTGTTAGAGTTTCCCCTTTGGCTAAAAAAAAAAAAAAAAAAAAAAAAAAAATCCTTATCACTGTCCAAATGAAGCACTCCCCTCTCCACAGATACAGATGGTAGAGCTTGTTCTTTATAGACCCTAAATTTAATTACAGTGTATTTGAGCGGAGCAGTTGTGTTATCACATTAATTAGCAGTTTAGAGAACTGTTCCCTCCTGAAAGTGTTGAATACCAGTGTGTGTTGCAGGTACCAGCGCTATCAAAGAGGAATCATTTAGCAATAATGAGCACCTTTCAAATAATAATTGCATTTAAAATAGGTGCTGTCATCTTTTATCACCAGGTATGTTTCCAAAATGGATTTATGCTCCAAACAGACTTATATTGACAGTTCCAGAGTAGAAGAATTTGAGGCATATCATGTGAGCGGTTTCTAAATGCCATCTCTTGACTTGAATATGTGCTGAGCTGATGTATTTGGCAGACCCGGTGTAGCCGTGGGAGGCGTTGTGTTCGCTGACACCACAGGGGAAACACGGTACTGAAATTTTGGCTGTGAATCTTTCACTTTCTAGAAATGGGACACTTTCAATGACTGCTCCTTGGGGCAGCTCTATTTTATCTTTATTTTTTCCTTCTGCAAGGAAGTATTAGATGACTTTCCTCTGTTCTGTTCCTTGCTCCAGTATGTCAGACATCCCAAACTTTATTTCATCTTCTGACCAAGGCTTTAGTTGTACATCCAAGTGGTAACTTTAGCTCTGGATCTGACTTGAGTTTTAGCCCACACCTAAATGGCTCTGCCTGTACTAAACTACCTCGCTCTGCACTGGCCCTGCTCGCTTGCTTGGCTGTGCTGAGAGCAGAGATGGCTGCTTTTGGAAGCTCTTGCTTCCATTTTTTATTAAAAAAAAATCTGTTTATATGCTCCCTACTTACCCCCTGTATGTCAGAACTTGCTGATGTGGCGTGGCCAGGGCTGAATCCTACTTCTCACGCTGCCTGTTCTGTTCCAGCAAGACCTGGATCCTTTCAAGTGACGGGGACCGAGGAACCTGGAATCTCCTTAAATTACTGTGCAAGCGCAGGGGAAAAAAGCTGATTTTAAATGAGCATGGAAAAGCTTGCTTTTTCTTGAAGAAACAACAAGTTAGTATCCAGGGTTAGATGCGATAGTAATAAGGAATTGCTGATGCCCTATAAAATAATAATGGGTGTGGATGCTATTCTGACGGTACTAATTAGCACTTAACTAATTAGCCTCTTCGTTAACCCCGACAGTTCCATGGCCAGTGCTTTATCAGGGTAGCACTGTGGCTCAGCTTTGTCGTGCGGTTGTAAAGCCAGGGTTGGTTTGGAAGCAGGTTTGGTAAGGTTTGGTTTTATCTTTGGAAGTCCCAGCCCTAATAGCTGCTGGGTGCAAAGATGCAGGTTTTGGGTTGAAGTGACACAGGAACTCCAGCACATCAATGCGAGATGGAGCTGAATTCTTCCTTGCTCGTACAACAAGCAGCCTGAAGGTCTCAGAACGATCCCCCTCACACTGTCTTCCTTTGGCTAATTACAGCAATGAAAATCAAATAATTTGTGAGTCTTCCAGAATCTTAATTAGAAGAAATGGGTCAGATTGCCTCTGGATTTGCAAAATGAAGTTACTGTTATGGTGGGAGTATTACTGGTTTTGTTCCTTTACTACTAGTGTCTTTCCTATTGCTAGGAGGAATATTCTGTTCCTGTTATTAATAAACACAGGTTTTATACAAAATAGAGCAGTAAGGGGTGTTTCTGTTAAACACCACCCTCCCGCACTCCCCCCAGATGTTGATCTGTGCTGTATTACTTGGCCAGAGTGAAAATGCACCAAAAGCTTTCAAAAAAAGGCCCCCTAAGATGGGTGTGTTTACACAATGTCAGCAGGTTACAAAATCACTCCTTTGAGATTCTTGCACAAACACCATCCTGGTACCGTAGGCTTTTTTTTTTTTTTCCCCCACATTTTTCAAACTCTGGACCTACATAAACCCCAAGGAGCTGTGGTTAACAAAGCCTTCGGTGTTGGTGGTTCCTGGGAAAGAATCTGTCCCTCTTTAAATGTCTTAGGTTTTTATGTAAGCTGTGAAGGGATTGTGTAAGTGCTGAGCGGATGATAACTTTTTTCACCTGATGCATAATCCATGCTGATATAAAAGGAATCAGAAGTGGTCCGACCGATCTATTACCTTACTTCTTAATGTGACTTCCATCAATCCATCTTGGTTTCCAGGATGGTGGTCTCCAGTGTAAATGTGTTAAGAATATTAATGAGTCTGCCCTTGTAAATCTTCAGTACTTTGCAATCTTCAACCCCATGCTCAAACTTTAGCACAGACTGACCAGCTCAAAATCTCCCCTTGCAGTAGTGCTGCTTGTTTTTAGTGGTTGCAGATGATCAAAACCTGGGTTGGAAGCTTCATTTGAAAATGTTTTGCTGCCATTCAGGTGGGTCTGTTGGGGTCTCCTTAGTGGTGAACTTCACAGCTGTAGAATTTAGTATTCTGAGAACGGAAACTACACAGTGGCAGAGCCACTCAAAGCAGTAGCAAGCATGGAAATGTTTGCTTCCAGAGCTTTACCTTTGTGTCCAGGAGGCCATGTGGCCACAGCACCCTGCAGAGACTTTAGAGGATGGTACAATTCCTCCCATCGCAAGGAGGAGTTTAACCCTTAATCCTTCCAGCTGAAGAATAGAGTTTAACCTGATGGACTGAAAAGAAATTATAATAAAACTTGTATTAGAATAGAATCATGGAATGGTTAGAGTTGGAAGGGACCTTCAAGATCATCCAGTTCCAACCCCCCTGCCCTGGGCAGGGACACCTCCCACCACACCAGGTTGCTCCAAGCCCCATCCAGCCTGGCCTTGAACCCCTCCAGGGATGGGGCAGCCACAGCTTCTCTGGGCAACCTGTTCCAGTGTCTCACCACCCTCACAGCAAAGAAGTTCTTCCCAATATCCAATCTAAATCTCCCCTCTTCCAATTTAAAACCATTCCCCTTGTCCTGTGACTCCCCTCCCTGACCAAGAGTCCCTCTCCATCTCTCCTGTAGGCTCCTTTTGCATTGCTTTTGAGTGTATATCATCTTAAGATTGGAAGATATACTGAACATGCACACGCAGAAGAGATTTGCAGAATGCTCTGGGGTTGGAAAGGACCTCTGGAGATCAGCTAGTCCAACCCCCCTGCTAAAGCAGGTTCTCCGAGAGCAGGTTGCACAGGAACTTGTCCAGGTGGCTCAAATCTATTTTATATCCTTAGCTGCCCAAGATACTGTTGTACTGAATTTGTGTTGGAAAACTAGTGTCCACTTTCCAAAGACTCCTGAGAGTGTGGATGCAGCGAGGCTCCCCTGGTTCGTCATGGGGTTGGGAATTAGGGCACGTTTCAGAAGCTGATTTGAAGTGAAAAGTAGTTTTGGTTTATTTTTTTAGTAGGGAACATTTCTTAATGGATAGGCAACATTGACCTGGGGCTTAAAAGTAATGTTCACAAAGGTTACGCTTAACTTGGAGATGTATTTTTCTCCTGTGTTTCAAGCCGTCCTCTAGATAACCTTCCATTTCAGTCTTAGTTCTTTATTGCTTTGCAGATTATTTCAGTCTGCGATACTTTCTCCGGACCCATCACTGCGAAAGGCCCTTGTTTTTCCTTTCCCTTGAAAAATTGGGTTGTGCTTTTTCCCTAAAAAGTTTTTTTTGAGGGAGGACTCCAATTCGGTGGTTGTTGTGATGAAAGGAAACGCAAGAACAGAGCGAACATCATAGACAACATGGCAATATATCAAGGAGAGTGGGAACAACCATTTGAATCATAACTTTTTACAGTTAAAAGCAGCGTGTCTGTTGTGTCTAATAGCACAACCTCCCGAGGTTCAAAACTGCCACAGATGATGAAGTTTCCATTAAAGGATAATAAACTCTATATGTCAGTGTGACAAAAGAACTCTCTTATCTCTTTGGAATAAGAATGCTCTTTGAAGAGCTTCATAAAAGACTGCAGTACCGAATAAGTCTGGCGGATGGTTATTTTGAATTTCTATAAAGTATGTCAACCCGAAGGCTAAAGGGATTATCTGCGAAGTAACAGAACGTGAAAGACGAATGCTTTCCTTCTCTGTGGTGAATGACATCTCTTTAGAAGGCACAGGTATAAACTGTTCTTCTCCAGCAGTGGCTCGAGTTAGGATTAACTCCTTGAAATTAGTGGAACCTATCAGATCCGAGGGATCTGTCTACGGCTGAAGGCTAATTCCCTTCTAACTTGAATGTAGGTCTTGAGTGTAAATAAGTCATCAGAATCATGGTTCAGTGTATGGTTACCTACCTCAGGAACTGCAACACCCTCTTTCTTTTAGCTCTTATGGTTTTAGGTGAATTAAAGGGACCAGGAACAAAAACTAACTAGAATGGGGATATCCACATGTGAATTTACCTAAGTATTGCCCTCCCCACACAAACTAAAAGTTTGTAAGCCTGAAATCAGAGTTAGGTTGGCTCAAAATATTTAAATTAGTCATAGTCATATTTTAGTCATACCCCTCTTCCGGGGTAATGGTTTTAAACTGGAAGAGGGGAGATTTAGATTGGATCTCAGGAAGAAATTCTTTGCTGTGAGGGTGGTGAGGCACTGGAAGAGGTTGCCCAGAGAAGCTGTGGCTGCCCCATCCCTGGAGGGGTTCAAGGCCAGGCTGGATGGGGCTTGGAGCAACCTGGTGTGGTGGGAGGTGTCCCTGCCCAGGGCAGGGGGTTGGAACTGGATGATCTTGAAGGTCCCTTCCAATTCCAACCATTCTATGATTAATGTTTATGGATTACTTTTTATTCATGAACTAGCTAAACACTAAGCTCTTGCTGAAAGGCAAAGATCCAGGGGTGGGGAGGCTGAGGAGAGGGTGCTCTTTTGCTCACGATCAGCCATACAGACAAACTGAGGGCATATCTAACCAAAAAAGAGAAAATATTTTACTTAATTCAATGCCTTATCATGGAATGGTTAGAGTTGGAAGGGACCTTGAAGATCATCCAGTTCCAACCCCCCTGCCCTGGGCAGGGACACCTCCCACCACACCAGGTTGCTCCAAGCCCCATCCAGCCTGGCCTTGAACCCCTCCAGGGATGGGGCANGTATGTTATGGATGGAAATTTCTTCTGGATGCTCCATGTTAATTCTTCTTTGATTTCGTCTTAGCAAACTTGTGCACTTTACAGGCAGAAACCAAAATTGGTTTAATTGGGAGACTAGCCAGTTCCAAACTGGCATCCCAGAAGCAAGCTGTGTTCCTTCTGTTGCGCGCCTGGACCAAGCAATTTTCCAATCTAAATCTCCCTTCTAGTTTAAAACTATTCCCCCTCGTCCTATCGCTACGCTTCCTGACCAAGAGTCCCTCTCTTGCTCTAGATGTTAACTAGTCAATTTACTGTTTTTGTCTTTTTTTCCAGAATTAATTCTAGGATGTTACATCTTGAACTGAGAAACTGAAATTTAAAGAGTAAATTTATTGATTATTACTGTTATTATTACTATTATTATTAACCAGCAAGGGAGAAATTGTTTCCATTTTCGTCATATTCCTTGTGTATAAAAAGTGTAGAAGTCCTCTTTAGAATGAACAATTTGGCCAGTGAGCAGCATTAAATAAATCTGACAAATGGCTAACTTGTGTGCTGGGCAGTAACCGGCCGGTGGTAAATACCTCTTTATCTGAGATTGGGGATATTGTACAGAACGAAGATGATAGGAGAATTTCTCATAGAAATTTGCTCATAGAAAAACAATAGAAACTAAACTCGCTAAGCTTTGGAAAGAAAAGCTTAGTGCTGTGGCAATTATGAAGTATAGAGGCAGTGAAATCAAAAGGATTCTAAAACACTCCTCGGGCGAAACGGCCCCTGCCATTTCCACAGACAGCTCCAGAGCTCCCTTATCTTCTCATGGCTTTGGCAGAAAAGAGGGTAGATTACGAGGATGAGACACTTCAGCTCAGAATAGTGTGGCCTCGAGCCGGAACAGAGATGGGTGGCACTGGTGGACAGCCAAAATTCGAGTTATTAAAACATTTGGATGGTCTTGGTGCCATTTCATTCATTAAATGCCTGGACTCGGGAGGAGGGAAAATAAAAGGGGATGTGGGCAAAAGCTGCTGGAGCTCAGGTTTACAAGCCCCGATTGTTCCCAATTATGTTTGGCAAATGGCAGAATAAAATTAATGATGCCAAATTACCCTTCTATGCAGCGTGTGATAGCTTAACTATTTTAGCTATTTCAGAGTTGTAAATGATGAAACTGATAGCGCACTAATGTGATCCTTTCAGGCTTCTCGTTTATATTAATGAGTTTTAGTCATCTAAGGCAAACTGATAACGACTGATTAATAGCACCACAACTTTCAAACTGGCATCAAAGGCTGATCTCTCCTTTTTTTCCCCTCTCTCTCCTTTTTTTTTTTAACTCCTTGATGGGTTATGAGTTAAGACCATTAACAATTAACTCTAAGCTTAATTGAAATCCAGATGTGAAATTCTTCATGGAAGTTAATTTAATTCTGATCATGGCTGTAGCTGATTTCAGTCTGGGGGCTTTTTTTGGTAGTGTGTTGTTTTTTTTTTTAAGTAGCTTTGAACTTGCACAACAAGACTGTGATTTGCTGTACAATTTTTTTTTTTTTACTTTTAGTGTTTGCAGGCTGGTGAAGAGGGCTTGTTAAGCTAATATTGAACAAAGATAAATTATCCTAGGAGCATCAAATAGCTACCAGCAAAAGCAATTAAACCCCTTAGAAAAAGCTCAAAATGATCAAGAAAAGGCAAACTGCTTTTCCTTAAATCTTTAAGCTGTTTTTAACGTCCGTGTATTTGTGGGAAGAACAGATACCATGTTTTCTGGACAATGTGTAACGGTAGAGACCGGAGTAAGAGTTGCAGGTACATGCACGTGAGAAGTCACATAACCAGTAAGAAAACGAGTGGGAGGGTTTGGAAGGAAAACTGGGAGCGAAATGACAAAAGCAATGTCAAGTCCCTGAACAAGGTCAGGGGTTTCCTATGCAGGCGGCTGAAATCTTGGGGGGGTTTGCTCATACGCTGTTCAGTCTCTGGGGTTTCTGTCATTATGGTGAGTACAGGGATTGCAAATAAAACACATTAGGATGGGTTATACTACACCAGTCCTTACATCAGGCTTCCAGACATTCCACTGGTGAAACAGAGTTGTCATCTGCTTGGCCTTTGCAAAACTTCCTAGAATGTTTGTGCAATTATTATTATTATTATTATTATTACAAATGCTCTGCGTTTTTTCCTGGACTGTCTACTAGAAATTACATCAAGCAGCCGAAGTTCCCGCCCCAACACTCAGATAATCCAGGTCAGCTCCTGCTTTTCAAACAACCCCCCTCGTTGTTTTCCAGGAGGAATATGACTACAGTTTTCTAAATTGGCTGCTCCCCTGAATAAGGAAGCCCAATACACTGAGAAATCCTGGGCTAGAGATCAGAAAGACCACTCACTAACCAGTATAATTTTAGAATATTCAGGGAAGTTGACACTTCCTCTTGGAGTTTGAACTTTAAGGCTGCCCCACGTGTTTGATGTTGCACAGTGATGGGAATTAAATATACAAAAAAAACACCCCACTTCGCTGGAGAAAGATGGGGGAAAAAAATAGGGTATTGGTACGTGTTTAGTCTTTACTTTTAATTTTCATCAAGACATTTTACAGTCACTAGATTTTCCAAACAACATCTGCTAGAAAGATAAATCCATTGTAGTGGAAATGAAATGCATGTTTTAAATTCAGACAGTTTTGTATTGCATTGTCAGTGATGTAGAGGAAACATAAATGTGAAAGCCATTAAAAAAGCTGTGTAAAACCTGTGTGTGTGCTAAAGAACGTTGTCCTTTAGAATTAGACCCCAAATCAGACTTTCTTGTCAGATTGACTGGTTTGGTTTTCATCTTAAAAGTTCTTTTCATCTTTAGAAACTTGAGTTTAAAGAAGAGCTTTAACACTCTGCAACAGAATTATACGTCTGAACAATGAGCATCTGCCGCGGCTTGAGGTTCCCTCCTAACTTTTATGAGGGCTCCAGTTCTGCCTGGGCTGAGGTTGAGGAGCTTCACAAGATGAGACGCGGCTCTGGCCGTAGCCAGCGTTTAGGGCCATTAGGGACTTGGACCACTCACCGCAGGAGCCCCACCAAACTTCTAGCCCAGCTTACAAAAACTGTGCAAAACTACCATCCTCACTAATTTACAGTTTTTAAGAGGCCAACTGGAGTCTTAGAGTATCCCCGGACTAAAGCTGGGCAGGGTTTTTTTGACCAGGAGATAACTACAAAGCGATTTCTTAAATTCCCAGTCTTCTCCTCAGAACTCACATAAGAAGTGGATACCAAAATAAAAAATAAGAAACGAATAGATGAGAGTATAAAATATTTCTAAAGCTTATGAAAGGAGCACTAATACAAAGAACACCTAAATTACTGAAGCCTTTCTTAGCTAACTTAGAAGGACTCTTCTAGCAGAAAATACCTTATCTATTGCTTAGGTATTGAAAGTATTCCTGGAATATTAAGGAGTTCTAATCTGCAGGAGCAAGGACTCTTCTTTCCTAGCACTTCCAATCTTTTGAAATCCTAACCTGGCTATCCAAAGTTAAGAGCCTGTTTTTAAAAACAGAACATAAGAAAATACACACCCCCCAGTTTTGGGTAGGTTTGTTTTCTGGTATTTTTAGCCTGCGGTGTTTAAGTTGTCCTTTTTATCTGTAAAGAATGGAAGGAAGGATGTTTTGTTTGCCTTTTTTTTTTTTTTTTTTCCTTAAGGAACATTCTTCTGTTCATTTAATACTAAATCTGGGAGATGTGCTTGAGAATCACCGAAAATCTCTTATTTGCAGTAGGGTGGTAAATATTGACTACTGTACTGGAGTCTTGACTTCATATTGAAGGTTAAGAGCTTCCATATCCCTGATAATAATTAAAAATTTGAGTAGATCCTGCTTTTTTTGAGCTTTATATTAAAAGGTAAGACAGTATGCAGACCAGGTTTCATCAAGAATGTCTCATGATCACGTTCTGGATATGTTTTTCCTCTGTTTCTCCACTGTGGGCTTTGTGCCAACCTTAGACATGAAAACCTCTCTAACAGAATCCTTCCTATANAAACCCTCTAACAAGAATCTTTCCTTAAATTTTTTTTTTTTTTTTTTTTTTTTTTTCAACTGGGAGGAAGAGAAAATCAGCCCCATGCGAAGAGCTCCTTCTTCACAGTTTGTCCAGGGATCTTGTTTGGTAATTCTGTGGGTCACAGAACACGGCATAGCCAAAGACTGAAGGTGCAGTTTTATGTTACACCGGGTTCGGTGGAAGTTTCGGCCGCCAGTGAAACTGGATCCTGTTCTCCCCAGCCCAGCCGTGTCCTCCCGCTGTTTGTGTTTGCTCTGACAACCCTCTGATCCGCAGGCAAGTTGGATCCCTTCGCTGTCTTAATGGAAAACTTGTTTTCAAAACTAAAATCAAGCTTGCCATTGGATTGGATTAGACAGGGGACCCAAGAGAGAAAAGTGCATCATCCTGTGCCAGGTTGAGGGTGAGAATATCTACCTTGGGGAAGAAAAAAAATAGCACTTCACCTTTCAACTGCAGCCAGCATCGTGTAAAACTGTGACCTTGGGTTACAAACACTGATTTCATAGAATCATAGAGTTGTCTAGGTTGGAAGGGACCTGTGAGATCTAGTGAACCAACCATCAACCTAACTCTAGTGAAAAAAACAATAACCTGTCACTAACCCATGTCACTGAGCGCTGTGTCAACCTGTCCTTTAAATCCCTCCAGGGATGGTGACTCCACTGCTTCTCTGGGCAGCCCATTCCAAGACTTAATAACCCTTTCTGTGTCAAAATGGTTCCTGATAGCCAATCTGAACCTCCCCTGGCACAACTTGAGGCCATTTCCTCTTGTCCCATCACCTGTGACTTGGGAGAAGAGACCAACACCCCCCTCTCCCCCCCAGCTACCCCCTTGTTTCAGGGAGTTGTAGAGAGTGAGAAGGTCTCCCCTCAGCCTCCTCCAGGCTGAACACCCCCAGCTCCCTCAGCCTCATAATGTTTAGTCTCCAGACCCCTCACCAGCTTCGTTGCCCTTCTCTGGACCCGTTCCACCCCCTCAATGTCTTTTATTTGTGATGAGGAGCCCAAAACTGGACACCCCACTCGAGGTGGGGCCTCACCAGAGCTGAGTTCAATTTAATTTAATTTAAAAATACAGAATACTTATTTTCTTTTTAAAGCATTAATTGGCACCTACAGGGTGAAAACCTGGTTCTGTTCTGGGAACCGCCCTGCATTATTATGGGCTGCAGGTCAAAGCACTGGCATGGGTGGCATCTGAATAGAGAAACATAAAATCCTGGGTATCAGCGACTCACTCCTTGCCAATGCGTTACCCGCGGTACTCAGCATCTCTCCCATCGTGGGTATTTCCTAGAGGAACAGGAGGCAAACATGAAACTGTTTATCTGGAGTGTAACCTGTTATCAGAGGGTGGGGAACAAGCCTTGAACCATCTTTAGTTGACTCAGGCAAGCAGGAAGCAGCCTGTGATGGCCCAGGTTAGCGTTCTGGCTGTTCTCTTTTCAAGTTGATGACTGACTGAACCAGCTACGATGTCCAGGATGAAAACAAATGCTTGATCCTCCCAGCTCCCATGGACTAATCTAACCTTTTTGATCCCTAATGCTTATGCAAGATCTTGTCTTGTTCTGATCCATTTTGTTTCTGTGAACTTTGATAGGGATCAGGAGTAACGCTGTTTGAAGTAAAGCATTTATAGGGCGAAATATTATCCCTTTATTTGTGGAAGTAGTCCCTCCAGGTACCCTGATGGGTTATCACTGCAGAACCAAACCTCAAGGCAGTGAAAATTATGGTTTTGTTCGACCAAGTTGGATTTATGGTGGGAACAGGTACTGCAAAAATAGTATGTAGTAACAAGTGTGTTATAGTACTTAAAAGTGGAGGCTGTCGTAAATACTCCCTGTAGCACTCTCCTGCCCCTGGGCAGTGGAAAGTAGAATAAAGAAATTAATTTTCCACATTGAGAAGAGCGATAGCCCCTTCTAGGTCTATCACGGAGCCAGCCTGCTGGGACTCCCCGGAGAAATTCTTATCTCTGGGAGGAGTGAAGCTGCACTTAGCAAACCTTTGTGTGTTTTGAGGGGGGACCGAAAAAAAAATCCACTCTGCTTCGTGCATTCAAGAGCTGGGGCTCTGCGGATCAACGGTCTTTATTACAGTAGCTAATAAAAAGAGCTTTATCAGGTTACCTTGGCTTTGCGGCTGGTTCTTACATCTGTCTCCATTAAGCATTTTTCCCTATTTACTGGAAGGGCAGCCCCACAAGCGTGGAGGTATCGCACGCACGGGAGTTTGCGTGAAACAATCCGGAGAGAGATCCCCAGTAAATTCCCTCCTCCCGGCGATTCGAATCGGGCTGCACGTTTCCCGTGCCAGAGCGCTCGTTTGAACTGGTCTGAGCACATACATTGCGAGGAGAAATAGTTTAAAAAAAAATGTCAAAACCCTGCTGTCAAACATAAACTGACTGTCCATGGGAGCGTGGAAGCCTTCCTTGGGCTAGAAGGTGCATCTTCACAAAAATATTTGATGGACGTGCTAAAAATCCTTGTGTTTCACCTGCTTGCTTTTGTTCAGCTACAGAATAAAAATAAGAAATGCCTCGCAGGGCTTCGTTATGTGCACAAACCCGATTTTTTCTTTTGGAGCTGCATTTTAATGTGAGTATACATCATTATTAATACTCAAGGAACAAATATGAAGAAGGTTGGGTTTTTTTTTATGGTTATTGTAAATGAAATCAAGAGAAATAGAGTCACAACAGCGTAAGGAAGAACAGACTCCGCGCTTTGGCTCTTGGAAGAAAATAGCAAATTCAGATTGATATTTCTTGTTGGTCCTTTGATGCACCAGAAGATTTGGGAGTATTCCTTACTAGTGCTGAATTTTACAGAAAATCCTATTAATCCAGAATTATTCAGAAAATGTCTATACCTCTAGCTTTCCCTGGCATGTCTCTTTCCTAAGCCTTTTCCCTTATGGTTACAAGTTTTCTTAATTTTCCATTTTCAGGTCCGATCTGTGAAAACGTAAAAGTTGTTTTAATTTCTTTCAGTATAACCTCTGGACAGAAATACATGATGGTGCAAAATGGGAAAGGGGAAAAAAAAAAAAAAGAGAAATGTGAAAGCTCTCGGTGTTCTGAGTGGAAGCCCTGCTCCCTGAAGGATAGAGCTATTTCATGTTCCCCTTTTCAAATGGAGCATTACAGCATATAATGCAGCAATTATTTTGTTGGGTAGGTGTTTCATTACCAACCTGGGCCTTGGAGGTGATGGGAGAAAATTTGTCTTGACCTTCCAGGGAAGCCATAAAAGAGAAATGATGTCTAAATAATAAATGCCTGGGAGAAATGTGAAATGCCTACCGGTGTTGCACTTAGCTTTCGTGACATCTGTGCATTGTAGTATAAAGAGCTGCTGTAGGAATCATTTCAAAAGCAGGAATATTTTCTATTGTTCCTTTGCATTTTTGACCTTCCTACTTCTCCTGGTCGAGTCCCTCTTGAATCGGGTTGAATTGTTTTTTCTGCAGGATGCGTCTTTTCCCAGTTTTCCCTTAGGACTGCAGCAAACTACAAAAAGCAGATTGGAAAAAAAAAAAACAAAAAACAAAAAAACCAAAAAAAACCAAACCACAAAAACAGAACCCCACCAACTTGGATTCTAAAGCAAGGTTGGTGGGATCAGATTTTTATTTACTCTGCTTTGCCATATGCGTGGCATTTGGTAGCTGCATGAGAATGAACCTTCCCTTCTCCCTTTGCTGACACTACGATAGCGTGGAGGGGACATGTGGCTCAGGGGTGGGGGGGTGCCCATCATTCTTCTTTCTGGGTATTCAGGGTTTTGGTTTGTTTTTTTTTTTTCCTTCCTTCGTTTTCCAAATTTAGATTTAATAGTTTTCAGGACCAGCAGTCGAGGTTGTTGTCATTCCTAAATCCCGAAACGTCTAATTCTGTAGTTGTGTTGTTTGGTCCCTTGTTGAATAATCATAACACTCCTAATGCTTTCTGTGCTTCTGTTCTTTTCCAATTGCCTTGGGAAAGGCTGATTTCCTCTCTGATCTACGATAAAAACGATTTTAATGGAAAAATAATTTGCCCTAGAATGAACAGTCCATTAAATGACCTAATTTTTAAATCTTTCCTTCTAAACAAGTATGAGCGATGCTCAGTGTTGTTTTTCTTCGTATTTTATATTCCTCGAGATCTAATAACTTCTCTTTTGCCAAGCAATGCCCCCGAAGATCTGGACAGGTAAAGGATGGTTATGATGAGCTGTAATAATGTTCCTAAAACTCCTTGTGTAACGTTGTTCATGACGCCAGAGCGTAGGAGTAACTTCTGATGGTATCTGGCTGATTTACCTCATTCGGTGTGAAGTTTTACATCCTCAATGATTCCAGATACCGATCGATGAGCTGTTTTCTGTGGGTGCTTGACCTTCTTTGTTTTACTCTGAACTGAAGTGGTTCTCTTCTTGGCTCAGATGCTTGGGGAGAAGCAATCCTTTAGAGAAGTAAGTGCTGAGCAACTTAACCCACTGCTTTAATGTGTGTCTTGTGACTTGTGTCAGCCCAAGTCTCTGTAAGATTTGGAGTAATGCTTCTGGACACAAAAGATTTGCCGTGATTAGAAGAGGGCTCAAAGGAGAGGGTGTGGGCAGGTCTTTGATGCATAAAGCACAACTCAACAGCCAGGAACTTAAGCTGGAGCATCCCGAGCCATTATCTGTGAGAGGCTGGAGCTCCCAGCTGCTGAGCCGCTCCCTCTTGCAGTGATAAGAAATAACTGATAAGGAAATAAGCAGGATCTTGCCTCTTTTTGAAGTCAGTTTTTAGCTTTATGTTCCCTTTGGGAAAGGAAAATCTAATCTGATCCCTTGGTCTCAAAATGTTGCCTGCGCTAACCCTAAGCTGGAGTCTAAGGAAGCACCAACGATGCTGAACACTGTACAAAAGACTCTCCCTGAGCCAGGAGGTAGCCACGAGACCTTTATGCTCCTTGTGTTTCTGAGATTCCCCTCCTCCAAACATCTTCCCCTCCATTTTCAACCTCCTTTTTCCATAGTTGAGAGTCTTCGGTGGCTTCCCCCAGTTCCAAACCCATTGCATTGGTGCCAACTGAGTGCCCTTCATCTGAACCGACCTCAGGGACCTTCCCTAAACCCTCAGTCCATTCTTCCGACTTGCTCAGATGCTCTTCTCCTTCCTTCTACGCTCTCTTTCCTCTCTGAACTCTTTTCTACCTTCTCACTGCTCTGTTCCGCATACGTGCCAACACTTGCTGCTTTATTTTGTTCTTTTTTCTCTTCCCCAATAAGGCCTTTTGCTAATAAGGAGCCCTTGGTTAATGTTTATGTGGAAGATGCTTGCTATAAAACAATTTCTGGTGGGTGCCGTGTCCCTCTGGGTGGGTGTGGACAGCGATGTAGGGCTGCTGTGGTTCCAGCTGTGGTTGGCACTGCTCAGTTTTGGACTCGGGCCCAACACCGTGCGCTCTGAGTCCTCCTGTCTTTTTTATTGAGGAAAGGGTTATCTAAAGCGATGTAATGCGTGTTGGTTCATTGGAGGCTTCAGATGACTCAGTGTAACCCAGGTCCGGGGGGAGCGGGAGTGCGTTATGTTATTTGTAATAGCAGAAACTTGATTCGTCGAGAGGACACAAAGTCTGATTTATCTCTGAGTTGTTGTTGCTATTATAAACCTAGAAAAATACCCAAGGAGTGGCTGGAGCTTTTAAATCACCTGAGCCGAGAGCTGGTTTTGAACTTAGGGAAATGTGCCAGTTCTTCTCAGGGCTTCTGGAGAGCCTTGATACCGTTTTGATATCATGATGACTAGATAGAATAACGCTTAACGAGGCTGTCGGTGTCAGATACATATGTACAAATACACATACATACAAAAAAAGCCTGTAAACTTTTCCTGCGATCCTTTATCTCACGATGAGTATATCTTGCTTTGCTGTGTCTCAGGGGAGCAGTGTCACTGCTGGAATATTTTCTCTGCTCTCTTACTGCCTGTCAGTCCTTCAGTTTTGCATAAAGAGGTGGTTTTCAAGAAAAAAACAAATTTTTACCAATGTCTGCATTTAGATTATGACATTTACACATTTCCTGTCAGCAGATAGTTGAGATAAGGAAAAGCACATTCCAAACTGGAAGCTGGAAGGAGCAATCATCGTTGCCCTTCAGGGCTGCAATGGCAGTAAGGAGCATGGCAGCGGGATATTAAGCAGAGGGGTGGGTGGGTTGGTTGGTTGGTATTTTTTTCTTCAAATTGACAGAATCATAGAATGGTGAGAGTTGGAAGGGACCTTAAAGATCACCCAGTTCCAGTCCCTAGCCCTGGGCAGGGACACCTCCCACCAGACCAGGTTGCTCCAAGCCCCATCCAACCTGGCCTTGAACTCTTCCAGGGATGGGGCAGCCACAGCTTCTCTGGACAACGTGTTCCAGGATCTCACCACCCTCACAGTGAAGAATTTCTTCTTGAGAGCTCATCTAAATCTACTCTGTTCCAGTTTGAAGCCATTTCTCCTCATCCTATCCTTCCACTCCCTGTTAGAGTCCTTCCTTCTTCCATGTCACTCTTTGCACAAAGGTAGGAGAAGGTTCAATCCGTTCATACACGTACTTTATTAACAACAACAACAGAAAATCCTCATACCCAAGAGGTGTGTTTTCCTTCATTTCTTAAGTTTTTAAGCCCCCGTCTTTTAAAGCTACTCGCTACAGGGTCTACGTGATGTATATGCTGGGAACATGAAGGTGTTTGAGATACAAAGACGTTACTTGGGTGTAACACTGACTTGCTTAGAGGAGAATTAGCAAAACAGTTGCTTCCTCCTGAATTGCAGATAGTAGGAAGAAATCCCGTAATAGGTGGGAAGAGGCTTCCTCTGAAGCCTTTTAAGTAGGTAATGTGGAAGCTAATATCGGGAGTCGGACAGTGAAATACGCTGTAAGTAGTTAAAAGCTGTCTATCTCACGATAAAAGAGTCACCAAAGCTCAGCTGGGCTGACAGCACTGTTGTGCTGAACCGTCAAAAGAAAATGAAACTGTCTTGGTGTATTTTTTCAGTCCTTTTTGTCTGTCTGCGTTACTGCTACGGTTTAATGTTAGAGAGCTCGCTTGTCTTTCTCGTCCCTGCCAGTCGTGGACTCTGACTGAGTCATTTGATTTTAAGTGAGTGTCCTGGAGCCTATGGGAGTTGCAGTCTCTGTTTTGAAGAAGAATTGCAGAGTTTTGCCCAGGAAGAGAGAATGTGTGGAGTCTGTCCATCCTTCTGTACCCGGGAGGGATGCAGGGAGCTGGTGGGGGCAGAAATGCCGTTGTGGGGGCCGCAGATGAGACCACCCGGCCTCACCTCTGGGATCTGGCTTCATCACTAGTAAAAACTTGGGGTTTGCATGAATTTCCCGAGTTCATCTCAGAAATACATTAGTGATTGCAAACCCCACCGTGTAATTCTAAGGTAAGAAATCTCCCTCTTTGCCCCCCCCCACAGAGACCTTCAGGCCTCATCATGACACAGACTTCCTTCCAAAATTTTTTCCTAACAGAAAAAAATAAGTGCTGGTCACGTGCTGGATTGCTCTTAGGAGTTTATCTCACCTGTAAGTCTAACCAGCGCTATTCTGGATTAAAGCATCTGTTATGAATTAAGCTGTTTCGTGCAGACAACAACCCCCCCCGACTTTGACTTCTGTTGTTACTGGTTTTTCTGGGCTGTGTGTGTGTCTCTGTTGATGGTAAGTGCCCTCCGCAACATATGGCTGCTGAAGCCTGGTGTCAGCACAAAAGCCACCCTGGAGGATAAGATAAAAAAGATTCTGTGTGGGCAACTACATGGGAGGAATCTTCAAAGGAGTGATACGAAGTGCGTCCCTTGAGACTTAGCTCTTCTGATGAACTAAAGAAACACGGGACCCGTTAATCTTTGTGGCCCACTGGTGAGTTCACAGTGTCTTTTAGAAGTTTCTGGCTGAATGCGAGTAAGAATCCTTGAAAGAGAAGCCTTAGGACGTGTTACTACCTTGTGGGTTTGCTGTTAAAACTTTAGTTGATGTTACCACCAAGAGAATTTTTGGATTTATATTGTTTCACCTGGTACTGTTCCAGCCCTTCTGCTGGGGCTGGTGCTTTCTCTTCAGAGGGGTTAATTTTGTCTCACTCTCCGAACACCAGGGAATAAAATTTAGCCTCTTGATTCTTTTGTTCCCCCTCCATTGCCCACGTTAATTTAATTTGACAGCCTGGAGAATAGGATTTGTCAAATACTGTAACCTTAAGCAACACAGATATTGAAAACTGTGCTTTAAATTTATCTAATCCAGATGTGAGAACCAATAAAATGCTCAGATGAAATGACATGTCAGGCTTTGTGGGGAGAGAAAGGGAATACTATTTGCCACTTCTTTTTCTGCACGGCATGAAGTGCAGAGCCGGGTTCAGTCAATTATATGAGTCTCCAAGAATAGAAGCAGTTTGTGTCATTTCGGTGCTGGTAGCTAGTAGTAAATATGATCGTTATAAAAATGCTGAATATCACAAGACTTGTTAAGTTAAAAAGTTTAGTGTTTGGGCAGCACAAAGGCCAGTTTTGGTATTTACGGTTTAGTTGCTGAGATGATCTTCAGCTCAGAATAGTGATGTCTAATTAAGCAAATCCTGTAGTGTCGTACATGAAATTGTTTGATGACCTTTCTTCAACAACACAAGGCAGCACTCAGAGATAACATTTCTCTCTCTGGTGGTACAACCCAAAAGCCACCAATTGAATGGCTTTCAGTCTGCAGGAATTAGTTGCAATTCCAGTTGGAACCAGTCGAAGAACTCCAAAAGTGTGGGTGGAAATAAGCGTGGAAGCTGTTGCTGCAACGTCCAGGTTGGGAATTCCTCTGTTCTATGAAACACATTTCCAAATCCTGTGTTTAAACCAACTTCATTTTCTGCAATATTTGTTCTTCTGTATGTGGGAAGAACCCGAAAAATGTATAATAATTATCTTAAATGAAATCTCTTTGCTCCTTCTGGTGGCCTTTCTTGGGCAGAAGAGGAGAAATGCTGAGTACCACTGCACAAGATTTATCAAACAGTTCATTCTCCAAAGGTGCAATTTAGTTTTACCAAGAAATGAGTATTCATCCAATTCAGAGCAAAGGGCCTAATGGGTAGGATTCAAATTTGAAAAACAAAACATTTCTGTTTAATATTTAAAAAGCAAAGATTTTAATATCGTTTAATTGTCACTTTAAATTTGGCTGCTTTTAATACGGAAGCTGTAGAAATTTTCAATCAAAGCGAAACAATTTGTCACATTTTAAAAATAATTGGATAGTAAGCCAGGATTTGTATGTGTAGCTCAAGCATTAAGTAGATGCTGGTGTTAAGAACACAAACCTGTTACCATACTGTTGTGGTATGAGAAGATAAAGTTGGACTCCTCTTTGACTTACTGCCATTCCCCGCCATGTGAATTAGGTGTCCAGAAATAAGTTAGAAATTGAACTGGGTTTAAACCACCACCCTCAGTTCCGCTCCTGGACAAAACACCTTTGCTGTTGGTATGAAGTTAGACCTGAATCAAGATCCTCTGTGGTTTTGGTCACCTGAAGTCAAGACGTGTATGATAAGATTATGCAAATCCAACCCAACTACTGGCATTGCTTGTCTAAAAATAGTGATTTGCTTAAGTCAAAAGCTGTAGAAAAAAAAACTCAGAAGTTTACTGGGGGAAAAGCACGATGAGAAAATGTGTTTCGTAGAAAGTCTTCTTCCTCCTAAGACACTGAGTTAGAACAGCTGGGTGCCTAATGCCAGCTTAAGAGGACAAGAGGAGATGACCTTGAGTTGCTCTAGGGGAGGTTCAAGTTGGATATCAGAAAAAACTTTTACACAGAGAGAGTTATTAAGCCTTGGAATGGGCTGCCCAGGGAAGTGGTTGAGGCATCATCCCTGGAGGTATTTAAAAGATGGGTTGACACAGTGCTTAGTGACATAGGTTGGTGTTTTTTTTATCCAAGTTAGGATGATGGTTGGACTAGATTATCTCAAAGGTCCCTTCCAACCTAGACAATTATATTATTATTCCATAATTAATAGAATTAACTACTCATGCTGGAGCCTTGAGTCACATGAAGTTCATAGAATGGTTCATATTGGAAGGGACCTTAAAAATCGTCAAGTTCCAAGCCCCTGCCCTGGGCAGCGACACCTCCCACCACACCAGGTTGCTCCAAGCCCCATCCAGCCTGGCCTTGAACCCCTCCAGGGATGGGGCAGCCACAGCTTCTCTGGGCAACCTCTTCCAGTGCCTCACCACCCTCACAGCAAAGAATTTCTTCCTGAAAGTTACTGCATTCATTAAGAGAGTGGGACAGGGCAGACCTTGGCCGAGATACTGATATTTCCAATTAATTCCTGCATTGTCTTACCACAGAATTCTCTTATTCTATGTCTGTGATATAAGGCTACTACTACTCCTTACCTCTGAGGAGGGATTTTTATTTTATTTTAATTGTTTATGCTTGGGAGCCAACTGTGCTAGTGTTTGGATGAAGCTTCTTCAGGCTGATGTAAAGGCAGTGCTTTTATCGAAGATAGATAATTGTTGGGTTTTGAGTTTGGGGGAAAGCACGTGGTTTCCACTGGAGTCTCTGTGTCTCCCTCCCTTCCCAGGCCATGCCTAGGGTATGTGTTGTACGCAGCCAGCTTAGAAATTCAGGTTGATACTCTTACTAAAAGAGCAAAATTTGAGCAGATAAAATGTCATCGCCCTGGATATTTTCCAAGAGAAGTATCCTGGTAGGAATGCCAGGTGCCATAGTTATATTTGAGAGAGAGAGTGCTCCCGAAGTTGTTCCGTCCGGAGCTTTGTAAAGTGCTGCCACAGTGAAATTTCTGCATCAATCACAGCTAATTCAGACCGAGGCAGAGCTGCTGAAAGATGTCAGTGAAGGCAGATCCACGTTGAAAAATTCTTTGGTTTTTAAACAATGCAGTATCTGTCCGGATTCTGGCTCTTTGAAACCTTGGTATAACCTAAGTAGTAGAAATGGCGTTTAAAAAAACCTCAGTCCGTTGAGCTGATGGTACGCTCTGGCCTCTTGGGTTTGTTTGATTCATTCATTAGCTGTGTAATCCATTCGTTTCTGCTGGGCTTCCATAAATCACACGCTTGCCAGAGTGGAGAGAGTTATTTGAAAGGATGGAAGAACCATTAAGTCGAAATGAGTGTATGTGTAAAATGTTCTCCTTGCATAGCTGGGGAGTGGGGAACGAGCACTGGGCTCTCTACAGCCTGGAGAGGAAAGACCAGCAAAACCTCAGCCGTTTCCCCCGTTTTTGGTTAACGTAATAAACATGGGGCTGGGCTGTTCCCAGCAGGGACACGCTGCAGCTTCCAAAGCTGGGGATCGCTTTCTTCTGTCATGCTCAGCCGTGGCTTTGTATGTTTTTCCTCCAAATTACAACATGGTTTTAATCTAAACAGACATCAGTTCTGTACGCCAAGCACATCAAATATATATTGCAAGGATAACAGAATGGAAGAGTAACGCTGCTCAAGAAGTGATGGTGCAGGGAAGAGGAGGGGGAGCTGGAGGAAAGGGCTGAGCAGGGAACGGACCCTCTAACTCAAAGCAACTACTGGAAAAAGCCGTCAATGAATAGAGGTATTGTATGGAACTTTGTGAAGGAGATCCCCCAGGGTAAGGTTAGGTTCCAGGATAAATGAAATCTCTCCTCAAACGGCTGTCTTCCCTCTCCAGACACAGGCATGGCTGTTACCGAGTAAGAAACAGAGTTTGAGAGTGTTTATCACTTCTGTTCTAATTTGCATCACTCTACAAGTGTCTTGTTTTAGCCTTGATTGGAAGGGCTGTGTCATCAGGAGAGTCTGCTCCTCTGGAATGTATTTCTCCTAGAATCTCTCAAGAGCCTCCTCCAACTAATTTATTTTCTTTCTTCCAACTTTTTATACTTGATGGAAGGTGTAGGATTTTCCCACAGTCGCTGCAGGACTCTAGCTGGAGAACAGAGTCAACACTGTGTAAGTCTCCAGAGCTTGATGTCTCTCCAGCTTCTGGGTAACTTTGGGGAAGAGGGGTGGGAATGGAGAGGTGCTGCCTGGGGAAGCCTGGGGGTTATTTGTCTTGTGTGTGCTCACAAATTAGCACAGATGGGGGATACGTAAGTGCTTAAAAAGGAGGCTGTTGTGAAGAGGATATGGGACTGAGGAGGGAAGAAACAGATGGGGACACCTCTTACAACCTGCTCCGAGGCCAGAAAGCTGGGTGATGGCACAGTGTCATTACTGTGACATAGTGCCGAGCCCCGCTTTTTTGACAGTTGTGTTCGGGGTCGTTTGTTTAAGTGATTGCTCTCTAATTAGAAAGTTATAAGACAGTTTCAGTACTGACTCTGAAAGAAGTTGGGTTTAGCTCCCGAGATAGCGAGAAGTTTTAAAAGCATGGAGCGTAGTCTAAAAATGCAGAAACCTGAAGGTTCCCACCTCTTAGGTGGAATAACATCCTAGGATTATTTTTTTTTATCCAATTTATTTTTTGTTCAGGGTTTCTCAACGCGTGTGACCAACGTTTGCAGCAAATAAATACGTATTAGCCTGAGCGTGGTGCATCAGGCACCCATTTTTAGCTGTGTTTAGCTGAGCCTTGGTGTTTACATTGTCATCGTTCTTTGGAAACTCCTGCAAACGCTGGACAAAGTGCACTCGTGCCTTCTGGACTGCTTCAGGGTGCTCCTGTTTAGTTACCAAGCAGAGAGATATGGTCATCTATGGTCAGAGGTACTGAACCAGAATTGTCTACAATTTGTCACTAATACCGGGATATAGAAGGACTGGCCAGGGGGGGCTGGAACTCAATGATCTTCAAGGTCCCTTCCAACTCTAACCATTCTATGATTCTATGATCTGTATTGTTTGTAGAAAACGTTACTTCACTTTTTTGGAAAAAGATGACAGAAGTAATCGTGCGAGGAGACAGACACAAGAAAACAGAGCCCTTCTGAGTGAGAGTGCAAAGGAAGCAAACTACATGTAGGTGGTAGAGAAGTTATTCTAAAAGAACAAAAAAAACCCAAAAAAAACTAGCTGAAACACGTTCTCTGTAGTAAATGGTCTGACTCTCCAGCTGCTCCTTTTCCAGCCAGGCACGCAAGCGTTTCCTTGGGCGCTCCCCACGGCCTTGGGATTGCTTGGGCTGTCACGACCACCAGCACACATGAAGCACAAGTTGGATGGTGCCAATGCTTTATAAGGTTACAAAGGTTTTTTTTACCCAAATAGAAGGATCCGGCGCTGATCTCCTTGACGTTCAGTTCTTTTTCCAAATCTACGCTGGTTTTGAGAAGCGTATTTCTCTGGCGCTGTGGCTTTTCAGAGATGTTGCACGTTCTCAGTCTCGTGCTTTGACGTACTCTATTTTGACAGTCGCTTCAAAGCTTAAGTGGATTGGGCTCCAGAGGGTTGTAGATCCAGACTACAATTTCAAATGGATGGGAACGAAGGAGGGAAGGCAAGTACCAGAACAGGGTCTGAACCCTGGGAGGCAAAACGGTACTCGGTAGCGGAGCCAATATGATAATATATGAGCAGAGTGCTAGAAGGGGAATTATAGGCCAGTTGGGACTATGTCGCTTCTTTCTAACAATTTTCTCTCTGGAGCTCCTTGGGTTTGTTTTATAGAGCGATGGAAATGACATAAATTCAAGACTAAGGGGAAAATGTGAAATTTCAGACATCGTTCTCACACTGACTCTCCCCCTCTGTGGCCACAGGTAAAATGTTGTGTTTCCAATCTGTAAAACAGGTCAGACATTGACTTCCCCTCCTCAGAGATGGTGTGGGAATTAGTTTCCATTTACAAAGTATTTGAACGTGCTGTCATTCTTTATGGTTCAGAATGGACTTTAAACATAGAGATTTTTCTCCGTGGCTCAGAAAAGATCACACCTACCACACTGCTCTCAGCTTTATTCATTTGAGTTGCCAGAAAAAAAAAAAAAAAAGGCAAACAAATTGGCTTGAGCTCAGAGGAGAGCAACCCAAACAACGCAGGGACTGGCTGGTGGGGTTAAATTAATCATGCAAGATTAAGAGAGATAAATATATGTAGTTTGGTGAAAGCTGTTCCCCTGGAGTTAGTTATGCCATATTTTAAAGATGTAAATGTTGAAGGATTTGCTTAGTGGGCTCCAGAGAGGTAATTGGCAGAGAAAAGGGGAAGCCAAAAGGAACTTCAAGTTGAATACCAAGGGAAAAGAATTTCCTGACAGTGGATCTGTTGCTCTGTCAACCAGACTTGTGAGGAAGTGCTGAAAGCCCCACTGTTTGAAAGATGAAAGTCTCCTAAAGTCCTGAACTGAGATAAAGATGAAACCCAGCGAGTCTTGTCTGCTTCAGTTACTGTAATTTGAGGAGGCTCAGATACCATTCTTGATACAGCCCAGGAGCTCCAGTCGGAGGTTCATGCTGCAGAAACACAGGAACAGTTTTTCCCCAGCTTACAAAATCTGGATCTAGATCGACCCAGAAGTTGGGCTTGATGGGCCAGAACTCTGCCCCTTCCTTTTCCCCTCCCCTAGAGGCAGAAGGGCAGCCCAGTGGCCAGACCAGTGTGTCCAGCAGGGCAGAGCTGGCCTTGGCATACCCCAGAGAGTGGTGGCCATCAGCTGCCATTGACTCACCCCTCTGTGCCTTTCCAGTTCACAAACGTAACGACACTGTCCCAGGTTTCCAAGGTCCTTCTGAGCTGGAAGTGTAAGAACAGCTATAGGAAAGCTCAAAAACTACAGCGAAAACCAAAGTAGGAAAAGTCATGAAATGTGAGTTTAACTTCCCAGTCAATGGTGAACATCTTTTCCCTTTCTCAGGTGGGTTTATTTCTCCAGATTCCAGGTGTTCTCCTGCTGCAGCATTTGCCAGAGCTGACCTGAATATTTGAGGAAGGATAGTGCTGGTGCCTTGGAGTTTCCTTGCAGGCAAATTTATCCTGGTAGTCCTAGCAACGTATATTAACCCAGGTTTAGCCCTGTGCTATTGCAATTACTGTGCTTCCAGGGATGAGACTAATATATCACGAGCATCTCTGCAATCCTCAGCAGTCAGCTAAGCATTTTCCTAGGAAAATAGCATCAGCAACAATCGCTATTTCTGGTGGTTAAATAAGATGGAGACTGAAAATCAAACTGCTCTGATTGGGCAGTTTATTTGGATCAGGCAAATCCCAAACTCTGGTCTGTAGAGTTAAGGGTGAATTCAACCTTGATCACAGCTTTTAACTTGCCAGCCACTGGGTTTGATCAGAGAACTGGATCAAATGGCCTTTGTAAACGAAACAGTGTATTCGAAACCACATGGGAGAAATTACAGCAATCATATTGCATGGGGAATACTAAAGTTAGCTTTTTAGCTACGAGCATTTAAATTTCTGGAGGGGGAAAGAAAAAAAAGTCTAAAGCTAGTACTTCAACACAAAATCCTGTTTTCTTTTTACATCTATGATTATACACATACATGAAGTCTTGTAAATAACACGTCTGCCAAGCTTCACTGCCTTTGCTGATGAACCCCGCAGGATTTTATTCCCAACCTGTAATAATAGTACGGGAACAGAAGCCCAGTTCTGCTCCCCTCCCCTGTGGCATTTCACTCCTTATCTCCAGCTTTCTGCCACACCAAGGCTCAGCCCCAGAAGAACAGCTCTTAACATCCTGCTCCATGATTTAAGTTCAGCCGCAGGTTGTTCTTACACCAGCATGTGAAGCTTTAGGGTATCTCAGATGAAGGGTCTACAAAGGGAAAGAAAATCCAGAGAGATGCAGGTGTGGAATTTTAACTTTTTTTTTTTTTTTTTGGTCATCTTTTTTTAGAATGCTTCTGTTCTGGGGCATTAACTTCAAGATAAGTTTTAGGAAGCAGTCTCAGTAGAACGGAGATAGGGGCAGACCTGCTGAAAAGCACTTCTGAGGAGAAGGATCTGGGAGTCCTGGTAGATAATAAACAGTCCAGGAGCCAGAAATGTGCCCTGGTGGCCAAGAAGGCCAATGGAGTCCTGGGCTGTGTAGGGAAGAGAGTGGCTGGGAGGTGGAGGGAGGTCATTCTCCCCCTCTACTCTGCACTGGTGAGGCCACAACTGGAATACTGCATCCAGTTCTGGGCTGCCCAGTTCAAGAGAGACAGGGAAC
>VZRU01010759.1:182301-195952 GCA_013398155.1 Pedionomus torquatus
TGAGGGTGGCAGAGCCCTGGAAGGGGTTACCCATGGAGGGTGTGGAGTCCCCTTCTCTGGAGACCTTCAAGCCCTGCCTGGATGCAGCCCTGAGTGATGTGCTCTGGGCAGTCCTGCTTCAGCAGGGGAGTGGGACTGGGTGATCTCTAGAGATCCCTTCCAGCTCTGACAGTTAGTGTTGCTGAGACTCCAAGAATCCCCTGCTGTTCCTGCACTGGGGAACTCCAATATACAAACCCGTAGAGACAGCATTCGTATCGGGCTGTGTGCTGCCAGGAAATGAATGTGAACTAAAATTAATGTGAATTAAAATGTGAACAAAAGATGTGATCTGGAGCTGAATGCATTTGCTTTACTCTTTAAAAAAACAAACAAACAAACAAAACACACACCAATGAACCAGAAAAAAACATCCCACTACAAGATTCCAGGACAGTGTTGTCAGGATTCCGGTTAATTAACTGATTAACAATTTGGGAAGCTGTAGGATTTTTGGTTACTAGGAGAAAATCTGGTGTAGTCTGGTGCATGTTAAAGCCAAAGTGACGATTCTATTCCCAGGACCAATTCTGGGAGTCGGGGCAGAGGAGCTGAGTTCTCTGGGCTGTTTTAGCTTTCGTTATCCGTTCCCTGCCATCTGGCCATCGGAACGTGCTCTCTGCATCCCGTCACTAACACTCTTCCAAAGAGAAATGCTGTGATAATGAGTAGTAACTTGGCTGTCCCATTCATTAGATATATTGTGACTGAATGATAACATTAATTGAATTGGCTGAATAAGTGCTTTTTGGGCGGGATGCCAGCGTCTCTGGGAGTTTGTGTAAGAGCCGAGGTTTTGTGCTGCCGAGGAAGCGAATGAGATCTGAACCCGTCTTACAGTAGGCACCAATTTGGTGTCTGTGCCCGTGGTTCCCATCAGCTTACGGCTCTGGAGGGATGCGTGTCCAAATACACGGCTGGCTCTAGTTTGATGCTTGTGAGCGTGGGGGCGGAGGGGGTTTCACAGTGATGATGATTGGAATTAGCACTTGGCAGATGGTGTTCCCTGGTGGGGTTTACCACCAACCATGCTCGCTCTTCTCGTTTGGCTCCTGATGGCTGTTCGTTCCTGGCCTTGGCCCAGAGAGGATAGCGGCTGGTACCTCTACCTCTTTACCTTCTGCCTTCTTCAAGTCTCTGTCAAAAGAGAAATCAGAAGGCAGGATAACTTTCTCGTTGTCTGTCAGGGATTTCTAGCAGCAGGTTTGCCATTATTCTTTTCCACACTAGTCCTGTGTGTTGTTCCTTGCTCTTCCTCGGAGCTTTTTTGGGCTCAGCCTTCCTCTGAGACTCCCAGGACATCCATAAAGGCAGGATAAACTACAATAGTGACTGTGCTGATACTGGCATCGTTAAAGCTCAGGCATAACTCCTTCTAATCTGGGCTAATGCAGAGTGTGTGTAAGTTGCCAAAATCTGAGTTCTTTCATTTTTTAATCATAGAATTGCCTGGGTTGGAAAGGGCCTCTAAGATCATCTAGTCCAACCGTACACCGAACTCTGAAGTTAAGTCCTTATTTTCATTTAAGGACAGGTATATATAATATTTATATGCATATATGCATTTGTAATTCTTCCTGCCTCAGTTGGTTAGATCTTCCTTGGCAGGTGGAAAAAACCTTATGTAGGGGCAACAAGTGTGTGTGTTTGTAGCTAAAGAGCGAAGGGTGGTTTTTAGGTATTCCATTGAGTTCTGAACACGGATATTTCCTCCCCCCCCATCAAACTTTGTGCTTCAGCAAGCTGCTCCTAACTGCTAACACATGTCTGGGGGTGGGGAAAGAGATGCAGGGAGGAATGCTCCAAGGAGTACAGTAGCATTTCTGCGTTCAGTGAGTTATTCAGCAGCTACTTCAGTTGTAAGGCAAAAAAAAAAAAGAAAATGAAGGATCTGTAAAGGAGCTGTATATCCGAGTGAGCGAACTTGCTCAGTTCATGTAGCGACTGCCCAGAAGGCCGTCACTGTCTTTTTTTTACCTGGTGTTGCCTTTACAAGGATCTCGCAGCACTTCTGCACTTTCAAGTAGTGAGATGTTTGTTACCTCTGCTTTACAAAAGAAAACATGAAGATCCAGGCAAAGCGAGAGCTTGATTTTCTTGCTTCACAACAGCCATTTAATGTTTTCAGCGTGAGATGCTGTATGGAAGGAGTTTTGAAAATTCAGCAAGGAACGATTGAGTGGGAGATGAAACTGTATTTGAGGTGGAGGAGAAGACTGAGATCTCTTGCTTTGTAATATATTCTTTGAAACTCAATATCATCTTAACTTTTGTCTTCAAAGTCAACCTCCTCTGTGTCCACCAGCAGCACTCCCCTGCTCTAAGGAGAAGGGTAGATGTAAGTTGAATATTAGAAAAAATTTCTTTATGCTGAGGGTGGTGGAGCACTGCAACAGGTTGCCCAGGGAGGTGGTTGAGGCCCCTTCCCTGGAGATATTCAAGGTGAGGCTGGATGAGGCCCTGGGCAACCTGGTCTAGTTGGGGGTGTCCCTGCGACTGCGGGGAGGTGGGACTAGATGGCCTTTGGAGGTCCCTTCCAGCCTGGATGATTCTGTGATTCTAACCAGGCAGGGCCTGTTCTCGCTTGAACTTTTTGAAATCCTTCCGTTGTCCCTGCCCTGATGGTGAGCCCAGTTGACTATCGGAGTTTGTGTGTTAATGCTTTGGTCTTTTACTCCCCAAACCACAACCTGGAGGCCACCTCACCACCTCATTTTCCCACCTCTACTTTTGAACCCTTGCAACCATTCTTTCTATCTTTACCCCACCCAGAATAAGTACTTTTGCCCCCCGTTTTAAATATGACAAACATACATTTTTACTTTAAGTCCCTAAGGAGCCTAAAATTGTGATTTAATTGCTGTCTCCTGAGCATTTCTTGGGAAGGCAGGTAGCTGTAGGAATAAGAGCACCAACAGTTGTCTTTTAAATCAAATCCCTGTAACGTACGGTATGTGTGTGGTCAGTATCTCCATTAATTTTTGGTCTCGCTTTATATTTGAGTTTCCCCGTAAAACCTCTCTGACTATTGCTGGGAGTGAGCCAAGGGCTGTGAGGAGTGGAAGCGCCTCTTCCAGGTGATTGTCATCAGGCTTGAGGTCCACTGGATCTGCAGAAGGTAGCTTTCTGCTTCTGTGCATTCCTTCATTGCTGTCACCTGGGTTTCAGCTCGGGGCTGAGGCTTTGCTTCAAGTCTCATCTTGAACACATGCTTTGTCTGTTTTCTTTTTTATCCTTTGTGTTTGCTCAGCCTAAAAACCCTTGGTTACAAATCTCAGCGAACAAGTCCTTTTGAGCTATGCCAATTGTTTGTGGAAGCTAATTACTGCGTGTTAGTAAATGAACCAGGTGGAAAGAATGTTAAATTTATCGGACTTGCAGCAACAAGTCTCCTGTCATAAGGAGAAATCCTAACCTCTCCCCAAACTGATGCGATCCCAGCGGTTCCAGCCACCAGCTGGGAGGAAGGTGAGGAGCAGAGTAAACCGGGAAAAGAGTTGTAAGTGTTATACAATGGGCTGCTTCAGGTGGAAGAAAGTTTCTGAAAAGCAGAGGCAGAGACTGTTTCCCGTCCCACACACAGCTCTGTGCTGCTGGTACTGTAAGGAAAACCTCTGGTCTTTTTATTTTTCCCTTTTCTCTTTGCCTTTGCCCCTTCCAGGCTTGGTAAATGCTGGAGAGGAGCAGCCATTTGAATGCTGACTCAGAGGCATCACCACGTATTCTGTCTTGCTCGGCTTGATTCCTGCTTTTCCAGCTATAGCAGGATTTCTGTGAGTTGAAGTTTCAGGCTCTCAAATGCATCCACTTGCCCGGGGGCGGGGGGAATAATGAAATCCAGAACGTAGCAATTCAAAACATTCCTGATTCCAAACCAATCCCCTGAGTCACTCGGCGCGAGGGATGCAATTTAAGAGTGAGCTCAGTTCAAAACAAACCTGGAGCTCATTATCAATTTGGGCTGATTTAATCTCACAGCCTTTTTTTATTATGCTTTTCTGGGGCTCGTTGAGGTGAAAAGTTGTTGGATCTTCCACCGCAGAGAGAAAGTGCCCCAGGCCAGAGCCACGCAGCGTGTCTTCTGCGTGTTTTTCTGACCAGCTCCAGGACTTTGCAGCCCAAAAAAAGGGAAGCTCAGCCTAAAAGTAGGACACAGTCAAACCTTTTGCCAGGAGTCGGTGAACTCCCTGCTTGCTGTATTTATCCATCAAATGGATGTCATAAACTACAAAGTGCATATTTTTAATTAAATACACCCCATCCCCCCTTTTTTCCTTGCTTCTGTGAGGTGGGTGCTGCGTTAAGCAGATGCTGGGCCACAGTAACAGGTGCTGGGGCAGGATCAGGTGTCTGCAAAGTTCTCTGGGAGTCTGGCCTTGTTAGAGTAGAGCCAATCCTGGATCCTTCTCAGGTGTCAACGGCTGCACTGCATAATTAATTATAACTTTATATGGCAGAGAGAGAAACAGAGTAGTGCTCTCTCTGTATGTTAATGGTAATAAATGGATCTGTTTACTAAGGATCTATGTCACAGTTCAATTATTTTTTTTTTTTTCCAATCTTTCCACTGGTTTATCGTTTCATCCAGACTTTTCCATTAATTAATTAAGTGGTAATTAATCCTTGTTGCTGTTCATATATCTGTTCCATCTGAGTAAATTTGTCTTACCTGGGTGACTAAAAACAAAAGCATTTATGAACTCCTGTCTGTGCAAAACATGACCCTCCAAACTGAAGGGTGGGTTCATCCCGTGGCTATGGGGCACTTCTGCCACTGTGACGTACATTTACCTGCTCTAGTGGGAGGTGTCCCTGCTCAGGACAGGGGGTTGCAGTTAGATCGTAAAATCATAGAATAGTTAGAGTTGGAAGAGACCTTCAAGATCATCCAGTTCCAGCTCCCCTGCCCTGGGCAGGGACACCTCCCACCACACCAGGTTGCTCCAAGCCCCATCCAGCCTGGCCTTGAACCCCTCCAGGGATGGGGCAGCCACAGCTTCTCTGGGCAACCTGTTCCAGTGCCTCACCACCCTCACAGCAAAGAATTTCTTCCTGATATCCAATCTAAATCTCCCCTCTTCCAATTTAGAACCGTCACCCCTTGTCCTGTCACTCCCTGACCAAGAGTCCCTCTCCTGCTCTCCTGGAGCTCCCTTCAGATCCTGGAAGGCTGCTCCAAGGTCTCCCCGGATCCTTCTCTTCTCCAGGCTGACCAGCCCCAGCTCCCTCAGCCTGACTTCATAAAGTCACTGTAAGGTCACTTCCACCCCAAACCGTTCTATGATTTACTTCTGTTTTCCAATAATACGTATTTTCTTTCCACACATGCTATGAATTTCTGTTCAGTTCATGCTTCCCCCAGGCAGGCCCAGGGTAGTTTTGGTGTCCGGGAGAGGTGGGTGCTTTGGCCAGGGGTTGGACTAGATGATCTCCAGAGGTCCCCTCCAACCCCATAGCATTCTGTGATTCTGAGGTGACACAGCCCCAGCCCCATGGCTGGAGTGACAGAGGTTGTAGACGTTCCTCCTCCATCCACAGTATAGACTCTGGAAAAATCAGGGGGCAAAGCTGTCATTCCTGATGGAACTGGGTGTTCTTCTGGCCTGGAAGTTTGTGCCAGATTCCCACGTGTGTGGTCACTGGTGAGATGCAATCTGCTGGTACGGATGGCGTGGTTCTTACACACAAGCAGAAGGAGATGGACCTTGTTATAGGAGTGTTGCCTCTGAGCTCTGTCCTGTGAATTCGGAGGTTGGGAGCCATCATGGTGTTTGGACCTGGCTGGCTCCCGGGAATATCGGTTCTCTTTACTAAGATCTCTCTCTCTGTGAACACCTTCGAGATGCACTCCATGTTTCCAGGAGTTGGGACAACTACTAAAATACAAAACTGTTTCACTTCAAGCTCCAAAACTGTTCGTGTTTTCCAGTTGTAACCTAAGGATGTCATTTAATCTCGTTCTCCAGGCACACAGTAACTGTGAAAGCCCAAGCAAGAGTTTTATTTCCAATGCAGAGGGGAGGAATATGTATTATTCATGAGGCAAAACATAACGTGGTAAAGCAGGTATTTGTATTTTCATTCAGGTCAGTTATTTGCTTCTCAAAAAAACCCTGGCAAGTAATAGGTTGGGTGTCTGTCCCCCCCCACCCCCTGCTGATTACACTTTATCCTCTTTCCTCATACCCTTCTTATCTATTCTTAATTCTCTATAGAAATGCTTCACTGAACATGTCAGATCTTTAGTATTCTGGCCTCCTCTGCGTGGGCTCAGACGTTTTAAGCAGTTGCTTCAGAAGTCCAATACATTGATTTACTAAATATGAATAATCTTAAACTGTTCTGCTTGATTAAAATTAAAGACACGGGAATCGCAAAGAAAAATTCTCGGTTAAAACTTGAGCCTGAATGATGAGTTGCCTCTAAGGATATCTGAGTTTGGATTGTTCCCAGGGCAAACGCTTCTTAGTTAGATTTTGATCTGATTAAAACCCCCGGCGAGCCTTTGATGTGGGTGAGGTTACGCAGGGCTGGCTTTGCAGCCTCTCCCCCTCTCCTCCTGCCAACACCACCTAGACTCTCCGTCTCTTCAAGGTGAGCAAATGGGGTTACTGGGAAATTGGCTTGGTTTCACCAAGGTTTTCCCCAGTTATGATGTGTAGGGAAAGCAAAAATTAGTATCGGCCATCAAAACCATGTCAACCTGGAAGATGGGGATGAGCAGGGATATTCCTGCTGAACAGTGAGGTAGGGAAGATTCTCCCAGTTTCTAGAGGAAAGAAAAGAGTGATTTTAACCTTGTTTTGTATGAACAGTGACAATTACCAAACTGCCCTGCACGTTATTACTGTCTTTTCAAGGTGAGCGATCTGGAGGCCGCTGGAGCTTTAATAAGCACGTCTGCAGATAATGGCATGTTCTGCAGAGCTCAACTACTGCCTGTGCTCTTCTGCAAAGCCTTTCATTTGCCAGAACAGTGTCTGAGTCTTACTCTCTTTTAGCCCATGCTGGTGTGGGTACAGAAGTTGCACAATTCGGTGGTGTCGGGGCATCCTGGTCCCCGCAAGAGGAGAAACAGGTCTTTGATGCCTTTGTTACGTACAAGAGTCTTCTCTTCTCAGCACTGCTGTCTGGATAGTCCTGTTGCAGTGGGCTGGCTTCAGTGCAATTAATAGGGCTAATTAAATATGTCCACAGTTCCATTTGGTTCCATCTATGGTTGTGGCTGCCCCATCCCTGTGAATGTTGAAGGCCAGGCTGGATGGGGCTTTGAGCCACCAGCTCTAGTGGGAGGTGTCCCTGCCCAGGGCAGGGGGTTGGAACTGGATGATCTTGAAGGTCCCTTCCAACCCAAAGCATTCTATGATTTGGGGTGGTTTAGGCAGAATGTTGAAGAGCCTGGTGTGCTCTCTCGTTACAGTGGAGAAAGAACCGTGGGTAGTTTAGCTCCATAGGGCAGCAGCTGCTCAAAAGAGGAGCCGTTACGTGCTGTAAAGCAGGACCAGCCCATCGTAAGCTTTCTGCTGATTCCAAAGCTCACAGCTCTGGGCACTGTTTCTATACATCATGACCCTTGGTGCAAGGCATATTCTGTCCAAAAGACCTTTTTGAGAGAGGTCTTTAGACCTCTTATCTGAAGGTAGTAAATTCTGCTCTATACAGCTGCAATATATGCAGAGTCATATAGACGATATATGAATACAAAACCAGGATAACTGAAAGGTAAGAAAGCATCATAAAAAGGATGTATATTTTTGCACTGAGGAGAAAGAATGTGTAAGCAACAGAAAATTAAATTGCTACCATAAGTGGAAATCAGTACTGTATTATAAGAATGACTAGCATCAATACAAATGGTTAGCAGCAGTAATTGTAAAATAAATTATATTCCTTGATTTTTAATAGAACAAACAACAACAAAAAAGGTCTTAATATTTAAATTAAGCATTAAAAAAACCCCAAACAAATTAACATCACTTTAGTAGTTTTGCAAACAGTCTAAATAGACATCTCATTATCTGAGATGAGCTCTGACAAGCTGCTATTTCAAAGAAGAAATAGGTAAAAAAGGTGGACGGAGGTAGCCAAAGGAGAGGAGAAGAGGGGCTGCACGTACAGAGAAGTGGAATTATGGCCCCTTGGTTTGGCAGAACCACTCAGGTAACTTTTATCCGTAAGAGTTATAGAATCATAGAATGGTTAGAGTTGGAAAGGACCTTGAAGATCATCGTGTTCCAACCCCCCTGCCATGGACAGGGACACCTCCCACTAGACCAGGTTGCTCAAAGCCCTATCAAGCCTGGCCTTAAATACTTCCAGGGATGGGGCAGCCACAACCTCCCTGGGCAGCCTGTTCCAGTGCCTCACCACCCTCACAGTTGGTCCTGTCTGTTCCCTTGACTTGACAACGTGTGGTTGGTTCCACGAATCTAGCTCCAGCTTATGCCACAACTTCTCATAGGGAAAGGTGGGATTGCTGGAAAGACCATTACAACTTGGGACTTGCTCCTGCAGCTCCTGGACGTGGACTTTCCTCTAGGTCTCCCATGACTCAAATGCTCAGATAAGAAACTCCAAAACCCCAGGGGCTGCTGATCACGCTGGCCTTTGCAGCAGGGGCTGGCAGAGGCAGAGCGTATGTGGTTTTGCTTATAAAAGAAAGAGAGCGGAGAACATTTTTAAGGAGTGTATTTCCTTTCGGCCTCCCCTCGGTGCCTACAGATGGTATTTGGGAGAGAACTGCGGAACTCCACCGGTTTGTAGAAACTGTAGACTCCGCTGTTTCCTAAAATTGGCTTCTCAGTCTCGTATATCTGAGTGCATACACACTTTCGTAACTCAGAAGGGCTGTTCTTATATGTAACACAATGAGATTTATTTTCTGGGACTTACTTGAAACATTACCAGGGAAGACTCGTAGCTAGTGACCCAGCTCCGCTGTGTTTTTCAGTCTGCTTTTTATTATGCTTGTGGTTTTCACTAAATTTGCTTCAGCTGTGATTTATTTTAATCTTCTGCTTTGGCATTTACTGTTTAAGCTTGCGTATTCCTTGCATTTTGTTGAGTGTCGCTGCTTCTCTCTTCTCTGAGTTGTGGGGTGATTTTGAGATGACATCCAGGCCTTTCTCCTGAGCTCATGGTACTGGTCATCCAGATTTTGGGCAGAGCTGGATTCCGGGTCGGCTCAGCCCGTCCTGCTTGACTTGGAGGTTTTGTTGCCTTTTTCTGTTACTGTTAATTTTCTGAACCTGAAAAAACATTAAATCCAGGGCCTTCTGGTTTTGAGTAATGTTTCGTATATTGATCCCACACTGATTTAGCATTTAATGCTTGAAAGCTATAGAGAAATTGGGAGAGAAAATGTCTTCGGAGGCTGCTGAAAGGATTAGCCAGAGCAAAAGCTGAAAACAAGAAGTACTTTGGGCTAAAGCTGCCCTGTAAATGCCGAATTTGTGATGTGTCTGTCTTAATTCTCGTGTATGGGTGCTGTGTCTGAGTACCCTCAGTGGAACCTGTACCTTCTGCAGGTTGCACGTAGGAGTGGGGCTTTTACAGGTTTCGGCTGAAAGCTCAACCCACACTGGGCAGGGTGGAAACGGCTCGAGCTTCCGAAGAGCAAAGGGCTGAGCCAGCTGGGCTGCCAAAAAAAATGCTGCCTTTCCAGGCAGCTGGAAGTCCTGCTTTGAAGATGGGTTTTTATGCAGAAAATATGAAGCCAAATCCTCAGACCTGTCTTCTCCAGGGACTTTGTTTGGTGAAAAATAGCTAAAAACCTGGTAATTTTAGTTAAGGTGTTTGAGGGTTTACTTAATATAGGAAATAAGTTTGGTGATATTCATAGGTATCTGGGAAAATCCTTAAATCTTTTTCATTTAATTCATTACGTACAAGTTCTGGGGTGAGTTCCCAGCACAGAGACCGTGGGGTGAAATAGGAGCCCAAGTTTTCTCTGTAGCTTTGAGGTGGTTCTGTTCTCCGAGAGAGAGAGAGGAGGTGATGTTATAGAGGCCACGACGTCTCTTTTGGTTTTCTCTGTCCAATAGATCTGTTGGGGGCTTCCCTTTTCTCGGCACCGTGGGCTTTTCCTTGCTCTCAGGCTATGGGCTGGTGCTTACAAGATCTTCAGTCCGACACCGTGGGGACTGTTTGGGCAGAAACTCCTCATTACCCTGTGATTCACAGTCTTGCTGGTGATACCAGCCGATGTCATACGTGTCCTGCTCCCACGCCCACAGCGTTCACATAAATCCTCTGCTTTGCTTATATTTGTTTTGTTTCTTTTGTAGTAAAAAGGGTGGCTGGAAGCCTCAGTTGTGGAGAGCGAGTGTGGTAAACGATGACAAGGTTTTCTGGCTTTCCTTCCTCTCTCCCTCCGCATCGGTCTTTCCATCCGAAGCAGGGATCTGATTACACTTAGATCCCCGCTCTTTTCCCCGGCTACTAACACAAACGTGGTTTTTAATACGAGCCTCATGTGTGTTCTGTGATTTCCTGCAGCCTCCTCTAAAAAACTTGCGCTAAAGGCACCGTTCCTTCTGCCAGAGCTTCAAAATCAACCGGGCTGGCACTGCCGTGCTCAGCAGTCTGATGCCACCGTCGTGACTGCCTGGCTCTGCATTTAAACAGCCTGTGCCACCCTCGGGTCCGAGCTTAACAGTTTTATCCTGAGTCATTCCTGTGCAGCAGGGAAGGGGAAATTAAACATTAAGGTTGTCTGCTGTGGCCTCTGATGTGGGGCTTCAGCTTGTGCACGTCGCCTGCTTATAGAATCACTGTGATTGGAAGAGATCTTGAAGACCATTGAGACTAACCCAACACTGCCATGGCCACCGCTAAAGCACATCCCTCAGTGCCACATCTTCACGTCTTGCAAATACCTTCAGGGATGGTGACCCCACCACTTCTCTGGGCAACCTGTTCCAATGCTTGATAACCCTTTTGGTTAAGAAATTCTGCCCAGTACCGATCCTAAACCTCCTGTGCTTGTTGGAAAGGGTCTTGCTTTCGATCTTCTGTGAGCCAGTTGGCAGTCATTGAGGGCAACTTTGAAGCAAAGCTCTAGTCCTGGCCATGGTATGGGTGCAACTGGCCCAAGCCACTTGGCCAGGGACTGTGCTGTGGATACGGCCAGTGTCACCTATCAAAAGTCCAAGAGGAGGCTGATCTCCGTGTCCAATTACTGGTTTTCAGCTGAGTGTCTAATGTAAAGAACCCAACCCAAACCCTTGGCAAACGGCAGGATGCCATGTCAGTAGCCTGTGCCCCCGTGGGCTGGTGTCTGCCTCATCAGCCAGAGAGCTGGCACCCATAAGGAGATCCAGATTTAGATGTTTGGTCATAGACTTCAGGATAGGGCCCAAGTACAGATACACTGGTGGCCTCATGTGAATTCCCATGGAAATATGATGGCTTTATTATTTCAAATGAAACTGTGTAATCATTTAAACCACGTTATTGTTCGCGAGGCTCCGTCCCGGAGCAGAAGAGCAGAGAAGCAAAGTGTTAGGCAGAAAAATGTCCCTGGTAAACCACAAAAACTGGGAAAAGAATTCAGAGTGTGAATAACCCTTTCCTTCCCCTTTCCATGAGGCTTCAGTTTGACACGTTTTCAGTAGGAGAGTTTTTTCTCCAGTTCTTTGGTAGATATAATACTTTCTTTTAGCCCTTTAATTTGGTATTACCAGGCTGTAGGCTTTTGTTGCCTTAAGAAATTTGAAGGGAAACACTCTAGTGTGGGGTTAATTTTTCAGAAGAGGTGGAAGAATCCTTGAGAAACTTTGCTTGGTTTCTCAAAGCAACTTAGTTGCTGCCTTAATAGTCCTGAACCGTGCAACCCTGTAGGGTTTGGTTGGTGAGAGGCTGTATGAGAAGGTGATTTGGATTTCCTTGGCCAGTGTGAAGCAGAAGATTGTCCGGTGAAGCCGATGTAAAACCGCTTTGAGTTGTGGAATCAAGTGGAATGAATGTAGTGCAGTGCCGCTCGCGCCGCTGGTGTCTGGCATCTTGGGAAAGCAGCAGGTTAAAGCAAAGCCTCTGAAATAAAGCATTGGGAGAGGCAGGAATTCCCTGTGCCAGGAAGAGCAAGGTTGGCATCTCCTCTCCTAAATATTTAACGTCTTTGTCGGAGACATGGACAGTGGGATAGAATGCACCCTCAGCAAGTTTGCTGGCGACACCAAGCCCAGTGGCGTGGTTGATGCGCTGGAGGGAAGGGATGCCATCCAGAGGGACCTGGACAGGCTTGAGAGATGGGCTAGTGCAAATGGCATGAAGTTCAACCAAGCCAAGGGCAGGTCCTGCACCTGGGACGTGGCAATCTCAGGCAAAAATAAAGGTTGGGCAGAGAATGGTTGGAGAGCAGCCCCGAGGAGGGCTTGGGAGTGATGGTGAAGGGGAAGCTCAACATGAGCCAGCAGTGCGCGTTGGCAGCCCAGAAAGCCAACCCCATCCTGGGCTGCATCAAAAGAAGCGTGACCAGCAGGGCCAGGGAGGTGACTCTCCCTCTCTGCTCTGTGCTCCTGAGACCCCACCTGGAGTCCTGTGTCCAGCTCTGGAGTCCTCAACAGAGAAAGGACATGGACCTGGTGGAACGGGTCCAGTGGAGGGCTAAAAGATGCTCAGAGGGTTGGAGCACCTCTGCTGTGAGGACAGGCTGAGGGAGCTGGGGCTGTTCAGCCTGGAGAAGAGAAGGCTCCGGGGAGACCTTGGAGCAGCCTTCCAGGATCTGAAGGGAGCTCCAGGAGAGCTGGAGAGGGACTCTTGGTCAGGGAGGGGAGTGACAGGACAAGGGGGAATGGCTTTAAAGTAGAAGAGGGGAGATTGAGATGGGATATTAGGAAGAACTTTTTTGGTGTGAGGGTGGTGAGGCACTGGAAGAGGTTGCCCAGAGAAGCTGTGGCTGCCCCATCCCTGGAGGGGTTCAAGGCCAGGCTGGATGGGGCTTGGAGCAACCTGGTGTGGTGGGAGGTGTCCCTGCCCAGGGCAGGGGGGTTGGAACTGGATGATCTTCAAGGTCCCTCCCAACTCTAACCATTCTATGATTCCTCTGACAGTAATGTTGTGAAACCATGGGGTATCAGAGTTACAGTTCCCTTACTAGCTCTGTTTGTTTGGGTTTTTTTATAATTTCACATAAAATGGATTTCTTTTTGCTATAATATGGCAGATGATCTTTAAAATATTATTATTATTTTAGAGCACTAGGAATGCTGATATGAGAGCAAGGGCTGCCTCCTTCCCCACTCCTCAGCCCTGTCTTCCCATGGTGTGAGCCACAGCTTGTGCCTTGGCTCCTCTGTTGTTTGGGTTTGTTTGTGTTTTTTTTTTTAAACAGAGCTATCCAGGCTTTATACGTGGCAGGATAAGCTGGGTGCAATGATAGGCTGTAAAGCAAATTAATAATAATAATAATAAAAAAAGGAGAAGTTTTTCCTGGCTAGTTTGTGCTGTGTTTTATGGGCGTTCCAAAATCACTCCGCTTCCATGGTGGGGGAGCAGACAGGTGATGTTGAATAATAAAATGAACAAGGAACGTCTGTTTAAATAAATAATAATAATTAAAAAAATAGTCTGCGCCGCAGCAGTTGCATTCTAGTTGGTGGGGAGAATGTCT
>VZRU01010759.1:202682-219128 GCA_013398155.1 Pedionomus torquatus
GTGGCCCTCTGCTGGACCCATTTCAACAGGTCCATGTCCTTTCTGTGTTGAGGACTCCACAGCTGGACACAGGACTCCAGGGGCGGTCTCAGGAGCACAGAGTAGAGGGGGAGAATCACCTCCCGTGACCTGCTGGTGATGCTTCTTTTGGTGCAGCCCAGGACACAGTTAGCTTTTTGGGCTGCCAACTCACAATTGCCAGCTCATGATGAAATTCTCAATGTCTGCCTGGCTGAAGAGAGTCTGAAATGATTGCTTTGTCATATGGATATTAGGCCACCTCTAGGACCCTCACTTGACACACTTTGGTGGGAGGGCTGGAGCACACGTGGCAGCCAAATCTCTGGTCTTGATAGTGTGGACCCTGTGGCAATGAACACAGACTCTTCTGTGCTTCTCACTTCTCTGTGAACATTTCTGTGGGGAAGGAGAGAGGAAGGATCCTGAGCAAGCCAAGGTTGTGATGAGCTGTGGCACTGGGGGGTTACTTTGGACTTGCCAAATGCACGAGTCCAGCCTCGATGGGTGCATCAGAACAACCGAACAGTTTCTATGGCTGCAGGATAGTAGTTTTCCTTTCTTAACCAGTGTGTGGGCAGCTGCTGGGTTCTGGTTTCCTTTTGCCCCAGCACGGCTGTATTTTGTATTTCCTTTTTCCAGGAAGGCACTGCCTATGAACTACCTTGTTTAACATGTAAGAAAGCTCTTTTAGATGCTTCAAGATAAAAGGCATCTCTAGCCCTACTTCAGATTTAATAGTGTCACGCCAGCTCCATCAGAGAGTTTATGAGTCTTGGCTTCTCAGACTCTCATAAAATAGGTAATTTATCAGTTGTGCTAAATGAGAGAAATCACCCTCCAGGTGAAGTCAGGAGCAGGCAGGTTTTGATTGCAGCAGCAGAGGAGGAGAACATCGTTAGACGAGCTGTCATCGTAACTAGGTCGGTGCTGTATTTTGTTTTGGAGTAAAATTGTCTGAATGTTGAAAAAGTGCTCTCTAATTATGAGCTTTAAAAATAATTAAGCATCAACTGACCTTTTTTTGCATGTGTTGTGTTTTCCTCTTTTAAATACACAGCAAATTCCCTGGTGGCTGGCATTATACTTAAGTCTAACTCGTCATCGGCCCCGGTGGCTTTATGGCTTTTGGGTTGGAGTGACCTTGCATTTGTCCTTCTTTTGAGTGTGAACCGAGAAAGCTCAGGTTTGAGAATAACACTTCCAGAATGTGGCAATGAGAGATGCTCACTGTCCTTAGAACCTTAAGATGCTTTAAAAACAAGCACACCCTATTTCCCCCAACAATAAAACCAAAACGAGTGAAAAGGAAGAAATGTCTTTATTTCTGGTTATGGGAGGGGAGTTGAGAGGTTGAGGTCCTGTGGTCCTTAAAAGATTCAGGGAGAGAACCCAGACCTCCTGCAAAACCATTTCTCCCGGCCTGTTGTACCAAACAACTTGCTAATTTGAGTGTAATGTTGTTCCAGTTCTCAGGCTATCTCAGCTGATGTAATATTTTGGCTGCAATCAGGTGGATCATAATAAATTTTCTGGAACGATTTCCAGTTCTCTGTTTCTTTTCTTATAAACAAACTCCTTGCACTTGGCAAATTCGATTTGTCTCAGAATGCCAAAACTGTGGATAAGTTTTTCTGCTAATTGCTAAAAGTAGGTCTTTTACTATTTTCTCTAAAAGCAGATGAAATAAATTGAAGGAATCTTACTTAATTTTTCAGTAATTCAGCAGTTTCTATTATTTCTATAAGATGTGGTTGGCAACGGGAGGGCGTGAGCTTGTGGCAGCTTAAGCTCAACTTACTTGGGGCTGTTACAGTCTCACCCATCCCCTTTTGCCCCAAAACATGTTCCTGCTGCCCCTTTTATGCTCACACTTGCATTTCTGTGTTTATACGGGGCTGATGCAGAGGGAAGGAGTCATAGAATCACCCAGGCTGGAAGGAACCTCCAAAGGCCATCTAGTCCCACCTCCCCGCAATCACAGGGACACCCCCAACTAGACCAGGTTGCCCAGGGCCTCATCCAGCCTCACCTGGAATATCTCCAGGGAAGAGGCCTCAACCACCTTCCTGGGCAACCTGCTCCAGTGTTCCACTACCCTCACAGGAAAGAAATTTTTTCTAATATTCAACTTAAATCTACCCTTTTCCAACTTAAGTCCATTGCCCCTTGTCCTATCACAGCAGCCTTTGTGAACAGCCCCTCCCCAGCCTTCCTGTAGCCCCCTTTAGGTACTGGAAGGCTGTGATTAAGTCTCCCCGGAGCCTCCTCTTCTCGAGGCTGAACAACCCCAGCTCCCTCAGCCTGTNTTGCAGTACAGATTGGGGGACGAGGTGCTGATAGTGAGTTGATGTGGCCAAAGCTAAGCCTACTGAGAGAGAAGGGGTGAAAAAAAAAGCAACGTCCCTCTGTTTCCTGAAGCATCTTATGATACAACATCACAAATGCCAATTCTAACAAAAGCAGAAGCCAAGAACCCAAAGCTCGGGATCAGAGCAGAGAGGCAGGAGTGTGTAGCTCCTCTAATATTGGAGTTGTTATAGTCCAGTGGGAGTTTAAAACAATGTAGGCGGTTTAATGAGAGTATGAAGCCTTCAGCTCTAGGTCTCCTTGAGATGCTGCCTCTTATCTGTGTCTAGTCTGCGTGGAATGGGTAATGTGGAGACAGAGGGGTGCAGTCTGGCCTGAAGCATGTTGTAAGGATGATCTTTCATGAGGTCAGCCCTTCAGAGAGGGCGAGAGGTGATGATTCAGTCTCCAGACAGAGGTAACAGGTTTGACGGGTGCCCGTGGCTCACCCATGGGCTGTGATTTGAGTGTCCCCTACTCTTTGTGCCGCAGACCCAGAGCGAGCTGTGAGCACCACCGAGGGGTTAAATCCTTGGGTTTACCAACTCAGGTGTCTGGGTACTTCATCTAAGACACACACACATGGGGGAAACGTTGCTCTTTTCTCTTTTTGGCAGTTTTGGAAAGCAATGGCCAACTCTTTTGCATCTGGGAAATGAGAAAAGTAGAGGCTACAAGAGCTGCAGGACTTTGACATATTTCCTACTCTCAAAAGCTGGAACTCTTGTCACCTGCCAGTGACACAGTCCCATTTTTAAACACTATATAATATAACTCTTGCTGTGTATACAGGGGAGTTGAACTAGATGATCTCCAGAGGCCCTTTCTGGGTGCAGGGCTGGAGCCCTCAATGAAGGAAGGATATGGACCTGATGGAGCGGGTCCAGAGGAGGGACACCAAGATGCTCAGAGGGCTGGAGCACCTCTGCTCTGAGGACAGGCTGAGGGAGCTGGGGCTGTTCAGCCTGGAGAAGAGGAGGCTCCGGGGAGACCTTAGAGCAGCCTTCCAGTACCTAAAGGGGGCCTGCAAGAATGCTGGGGAGGGGCTGTTCACAAAGGCTGCTGCAATAGGATGAGGGACAATGGACTTAAGTTGGACAAGGGTAGATTTCAGTTGAAAATTAGAAAAAATTTCTTTCCTGTGAGGGTGATGGAACACTGGAGCAGGTTGCCCAGGGAGGTGGTTGAGGCCCCTTCCCTGGAGATATTCAAGGCGAAGCTCGACGAGGCCCTGGGCAACCTGGTCTAGTTGGGGGTGTCCCTGTGACTGCGGGGAGGTGGGACTAGGTGGCCTTTGGAGGTCCCTTCCAGCCTGGATGATTCTATGGTTCTTTCTAACTCCATATCATTTTGTGACTCTGTGATATGGCCAAAACTGAGAGGTTTGGGCTTGATTCCCACGGAGGTTTTCTCTGAACCAACTTTTTTTGCTGTTTGCCGTTTACAGTAAAACTGCCGTTGCCAGATTGGATCCAAACATCTGCTTTTTTTTTGCTGCTGGCTTTGTATAACTTTGTGCTCCAGCAACACCACCAGGTACTGAGAAAGCTTTTCCAACAATTCTTGGTGAGGTGAATGCTATCTGTGCCCTGCTGGTTTACTGGTATAAGTGGGTTTATGGGAAGAAACTGAAAGAGGAGACTGGGGAAAAAAAATAAATCTCTCTTCTATACTCTGGAGAGAGTTTGAGGGACACTGCAGTGACATTTCTCAAGGTGGGATGAAGGAGACGGGTTGCTTACACCCAAGCGAGACACCCAGAAAATACAAATAGAGTAATAACGTGGCTGGGGATCAGGATTCCTCCTGGCTTTACACAGTACAGAGATTTCCACATTAGTTGCTGTCAGCTTGGAGACCCCTTGACATTATTAGGTCAAAGAAAGGTGCTAATCCATCACAGAAAATGGCTCAGCACTTGATTTATATTCATTTATCTTTGCTCTGCACAAATGCTTTGTTCCTTATCCTTCTTTGAATCGGGCCAGCCTAATATATTGGCATCTCAATCATCATTTGGCTCCTGCTGAGATGAAGAAGCAGCGGTCGGGCCTGCGGGGCCGTAACAGTAAATCAATGATTTATTAGTAAGAGTAGGGCAGGAAGGTGAAGAGGATCTGGAAGAAAATAGGTAGTTTGGGGACTGCAGCCTTTTTCTGTTCATGTTTGTCTGATTATTCAGCCCTGAAGAATTGTGAAGCGGCAAAACCGAAACACCACCAAGTGTCTTCAGGTTTCAAAGCACAGTATTAAAGAATTGATTCTTTTATCTTTGTATCTTATTATAGAGATCTTGCAATTAGCCCGTGAAGGTAAATGTGGAAACAGAATGACTTTACCCAGACAGCTACAGTGGGTGTCGGGTTCCATTTGGATTGGGAAGAGGAATGTCCAGCTCTGCTGGATCACCCTTTGCTTGTGCCGTTTGCAGGGGAAGGAGGTGAAGGGAAGGGAGACAAATGATGCTGGGGCTTAAAGGATGTAGAGTGTTATGAAATCCTCAAGACCCTGAATTTTTTTTAGGAAGAATAAAATAGTTCCAGGATAAGAAAGCAGAAGTGGCTCTTACCTATTAGCCTGTTTTCCAGCACTTGCCCATTCTTTCACCAGTTCCTTCATCAGACAACATTTGGGGATTTTTTACTCTTGCTTTCCCACCATCCTTCTTCCATCTATCTATTTCTAGCCTCTCTGAGTCTCCTCTCTGCTTTTTTTCCTTCCCTGTTACACCCCTGTGGTATTTCTTTTTGGGAAAGAACATGGCTCCTAAAGTAAAATTTAAAGGGTCTAAAGTAAAATTACAACTCCAAATAAGTTTTGGGATTCGGATCCGATTGATGTGCCCAGTCTCCTATTCCAATCTTTACCTCTGTCTGCATTTTGAAGTTCCCTACATGAAGCTGTAATGCAGTCACGGTTTAGCTTTAACCAGCTTGTCCTTGTTTTAACAGAAGGGTCTCTTATTCAAACTGTTGCTTCGATTGTTTGGTGAAAGGAATGGAGTTCTCTTGGAGGAAGAAAGGTGTTCTTAGATAGTTGAGCCTGCCCCAACCTGCATCTGCAGTGCTTCTGGCTTTTGCTTGCCTCCATGACAAATTTAAAAAGCTTTCAAAGGCTTTGTTTTTCTTGGCAATAGTCAAAGCTATTAATTTTACTAGGATATAGTGGTTGCATACAAACAGCTGGATCCAAAAAGTCATTACTGATGTGGGATGGGATTATTTCTGTGGTACAAGCCCATGCTTTAAAGTACTTCCATGCTGCGCGTCTCTGCCAGGCTGCAGTGGGGATGCTCCACGTTGTCATCAGAGAGAAAATCCCAATGTGGAGCGACAAAGTCTGGGTTCAGCAGACAACCAACAATACAGAAATGTGAGTTTTATCTTATAGCCTAATGAATAGGGAAGTTTTATAGACAGAAGTAATGCTATGATAGTTTATTAAAAAAAAACAAACAAGTTTTTTCAGCTGTGTAATTTTTGGTCAATGAAAGGATTCACCTCTGAGAGCCAGTTTTCCAATATTTTCTAAAGAATTATAGGAAGGATCCCTGTAATCTTAATCTTCAGCACCAGTGTGTGAGATGCATTTATATTTTATATATAAAACATATTTTATATTTTTACGCCTGCTTTTTTGTTCAGTCAGCTTTTGTCCTTCCTCAGATCATCTCCTCTAGTGAGTGGGTTGCTGTGTTCCTGCTGTTTGAATAGCCCCTGACTATGACATGGGCAAGTTATTTTAGCCCAGTATAATTCAGTATTAGAATCATAGAATGGTTAGAATTGGAAGGGACCTTCAAGATCATCGAGTTCCAACCCCCCTGCCCTAGGCAGGGACACCTCCCACCACACCAGGTTGCTCCAAACCCCATCCAGCCTGGCCTTGAACCCCTCCAAGGATGGGGCAGCCACAGCTTCTCAGGGCAACCTGTTCCAGTGCCTCACCACCCTCACAGCAAAGAAGTTCTTCCTGAGATCCAATCTAAATCTCCCCTCTTCCAATTTAGAACCGTCACCCCTTGTCCTGTCACTCCCTGACCAAGAGTCCCTCTCCAGCTCTCCTGGAGCTCCCTTCAGATCCTGGAAGGCTGCTCTAAGGTCCCCCCAGAGCCTTCTCTTTTCCAGACTGAACAGCCCCAGCTTCTCAGTCTTCATAGCAGAGGTGCTCCAGCCCTCTGAGCATTTTTGTGGCCCTCTTCTGGACCTGTTCCAGCAGGTCCATGTCCTTCCTGTGCTGAGGACTCCAAAATTGGACGCAGGCTTTTGAAAGATACTTGATTACATGAAAGATAACTTCCTTCCTGATTTTGACAGGTATTTAGAAGGCCACACAGTTGCAGACAAGCAGGTGAGCGCTCACCTACACCTTGGGTCCTGCTGAATTTGCCAGCAGTGATGGGGACGGGGCAGAGCTAAGGTGCAAGAAATGCCACTTTATTTTGCCGTTAACAGTGAGGGTTCCATAGTATTTAAAGAAAACTAGTTTGGTTCTCTCTCTGGAAGAAATTGTGGGCACAAAATCAGGACATTATTTTTGCTTATTATCTCTGAGAACAACCACTTCTGTATTTGGAGCTGTTGTGGCACAAGTGTGTTCCTGCTCTGAGCTACACACTATTGTTCCTCCTGGGGATGCTGGTAGCGTCCCTGTGTTTGTACCATGTTGTAAAGCAACTGGAACCTGTCTTGCTCCAAAGAAGCCTCTCCTTTTGACTTCTGTCATAAGGCAATTGTTCTCATTTTTTTTCATCATCTCACCTCTGCAAATAATTATCTTCCAAGTGTCAAGAAAGTCATTGTGTGCCGTGACATGGTGCGATTGACTCTCGCGCGCAAGAAAGCTTCCAGAAGGTAGCAAACCCGCAAAATCAATTGGGTTGAGTGGTTGAGCCCATTGCAGATGTGGTGCACGGTGTAATAAGGATATCAAAAATGTATTTTTCCTGTTTGTTTTTTTTTTCCTAAAGAAATAAATAACGCAAGGTTGAGGTTCTAATTTTCATCCTCTGTACAGATGCCGTGTTCAAAACGTGCAACATGTGGAAGTGTTTGCAGATTCTTCCAGTCTCAGCGCTGTGAACATTGCTGCTTGTTATGCTTGTGCAAAAAAAAAAATACCCTGTTCTAGAATAAAAATATAGGCAATCTGGTTTTTCTTCCGAGCTATTTAGAGTTGTAAAACAATGCTTGGGGATCTCTTAATCTGAACGGTTTCCTGACCAAGTATTTAGGTCTTAATGTAAATGTCTATAAATAATACGGCAGCAACAGCATTCTTTTGAAAACAAAATTCAAAGAGGTACTGTTTGAAAAGCGAATACTTGCTGAGGGCAGTTATATTTAGGGCTCTGATGGAAGTGTCCAAGTTATGCTTTTTATGCAAACTATAAATGGCTGCAACCAAGAGCCTGAGACTTTGAAATGCATTTGGCACTTACGCAGTGAGAGAGACAGGCCAGAGCCGCGTCCTGGAGTTCTTGGGGTGGTGGGGGTTTTTCTGCTAGTTTTACGAATATTGCCCAATTCTTCTGGCGTTGCTACCCCCAGAGGGTAACATTCAAAAACAGATATTGTATCTCCTCTTGTTTGTACCGTGGTGTTGAGCCTTGAAGGGCTGTATCCTGGAAAGAGCACAACAATGATGATGATGGTGAGTAGGTGAAGGGGAAATAAGAAAGAAGAATGCAGATGTGAAAATAGAGAGTAAATAGAGGAGAGGTTTAGATTGGATCTTAGGAAGAACTTCTTTGCTGTGAGGGTGGTGAGGCACTGGAAGAGGTTGCCCCGAGAAGCTGTGGCTGCCCCATCCCTGGAGGGGTTCAAGGCCAGGCTGGATGGGGCTTGGAGCAACCTGGTGTGGTGGGAGGTGTCCCTGCCCAGGGCAGGGGGGCTGGAACTGGATGATCTTGAAGGTCCCTTCCAACTCTAACCATTCTATGATCCTAAAATAGGTGCTAGAAGCCAGAGCAAGTGGCAATTGTCATGGAAAAAAAAATCCAAGCGTGACTGTAGATGGGATGAGATGGTCCTTCAGTGTCATACAAGAATGGGAGAAACAGGCTGAGGTGTTGCAAAGATCAAGGGCAGAATTCAGCCGTTGGTGAATAAGTGGAATTCCTCAACTCCTCTTCGGAGTCTGTAAACAAATTGCTCATTTTTGAATGAGGCTTTGATGTGAGGAACTAGAAAGTTGCAAAATGCTGCCATTAGGAAGAGAATGATTTGTTTTATTGTTGGGGGGAAAAATTGCCTTAATGCTCCCAAGTGTTTGCTTGAGGAAAGAAAAATTAAAAGAGGAATAGCTTCTGTTCTAGGAGAGAATTGTTCCTGGTCTTTAGCTCTGTCAAAATACTCCCGGAGAGTAAACCCTGTCCAAGAGCGTGCGCCGAACACCAAGCTTGTTATTTGTGTGCTGGAGGTTTGTGTTTATCCTCGTCCCAAAATCTCACACTCCCTAAAGCACATATTGGGCTCCAGGCAGTTTTGGGGTAAGAAGGCCAGAGCCTGTGATTCATGAGCCACTCGCTCATGAGTGAGTGACAACAGGATTGGAGATTAAACTCTAGGTGTCAAACCTACAGTATGCTGTGGTTTTTCTGTTGTGAGTTGCCCTTGATTACACCCACCCCGAGCTTTGTGTTGTCTGGCTCAGGTGACTCAGGACCTGAATCATCTCTGTCTGCAGGCGTGGTCTGCCTGGGATCATCCTAACGAGACTCCAGACCTTGCCCTCTTGAGGTCAGACTTTATGGTCCCAGGACTGGGCTGAGCTTCCCTTAGATAAAATTTCCATTTTATATTGAGTGACAGATGTTGTATTTCACCCGGACGAAATCACAACTGCCTGGCTGGGTATCAGAGGGCAGGTGTTGGTAGCTCTTAAGATGCTTTGATATTTTAAGTCATTAACTGATGTGGCTCCAGCTTGATGTTTATTATTAAGTCATCACAGTTTCTAAAATTTTACCTTAATGACACGTTAACTGGAGAGTCCAACTGGGTCAGATTTTATCAGGCCAAGGGCTCACCTGTGTAAAGACGCTGATGAGTGGGGGTCATTTAGAGCAAGCTCTTTCGAAAGGTGATTCTGGACCATCTGAGAAAGGATTTCATGGGATTATTCTGGAGCACTGCCCTGGTCAGATTCTCCATCTAGATGTTCTCTAAGAAAAGCAACTGGGAGTAAGGGAGGATATAAATTTACTGTCCTCTTTTTGTGTTTGGCAAGCGTACAGCTCATGGGATGTATAAATAGAAGAATTGAAGACAAGTAAAGAGAGGTCATTATGGCATGTACAAAGAGCTCAGTCAGACCACATCTGGAGAACTGGGCATGAGTCAAAGACCATATTTCAGGAAGGACAGTGAACAATAAGGACCGGATTAGAAGAGGGTATTGTAGAGGGTAGGAGGGCGCTAGCTGGTGCCTGCAATTGCTGCAGTCCCACTGCTTACTCTAAATGAAGCTATTTTTACTGTGAAAGCACCTAAATTGGAGACTTCTAAAGAATTCCAAGGGAATGGAGAAAGTGATACAAACTTCTCCCCACAGTAGTGCTGCTAAAGGATGCTGTGCTTCTGGAGTTGCCCTTGTTTACCTGTCGTGTCTATACTTTTTTTAGAATAAGGTTTGGGGTTTAGCTTTCATATATTGTTTCTTATACACACACACACATATATATGTACTTTTTTCTTTATAATTTCTTACAGTACTTCTGCTATGTTGGTCAGAATATCTGTCCCAATATTGTATCCACATCAGAACCTTTATTAATCCATCTCGCTTTTCTTAACCCTCTCAGCTGGGTAAAGGTTCTCTTCTTGTATCATAAGCTCCATTGAGGTGGAATTCTACATTGTGACAATACTGTGTCCTTTCGCCTCAGAAGTAGCTGCATCTCGGAGAGCTTTGGGATCATTGGAGGTTCAAAGGGCTGTGGAAGTGAAAGGTGGACTGGGTGAGGGACACAGAATGTACTACTGGCACATATGGGAAATGGGGACTTTGCTGAAACGCTGGGTAGCATGAAGGGGTAAGATGGGGATGAGAAATGAAGCAAGAGCACTGCTGCTCTCATACCACCCTTAACAGGAATGAGGCAATATCCCCATTTTCCAGAGAAGTAAACTGGGACGCTGAGGTTGCGTCAACTGATCAGGGGTTTACACGACTGGTTAATGCTGGTTTCTGCCTCTTGAACCATAGTCATTTTTTTTGCACAGGATTCTGGCTTTGTATTTCTTCCACAGCGTTCATAATCTATTTCTACCATGCCTTGTAAAACTTTCTCTCTGGTTCTTTTTAATTGATATTAATAGCCCAATATGGGATTTTCTCTTTACTGTGCCTTACTGGATCCTGAAAATAAGAGTCCTGGGAAATGTAGGTGGTTTTATCTCTCAGACTAACGTTATAGTCTCGTCTGGGTCTGTGCCTGTCCTCAGACCCTGCATAGAAGATACGATACCTGAAAAACCACATGTGCAAAATTGTAGTGGATTAGCCTAGTTTTAGGGACATACTCATTGAAATAGTAGCATGCACACTCCTCAAAAATGGTTGTAGTTCTAGCACTAGGAAGGATTTACAAATTGTATTTACAGATCGTATTCTTAGGTCTTCTATTCTGACTTATAAAATAGGTAGCGTAGTTCTACAAGCTTAGATTAAAGCCCCACAGTCATGCCATTTGTCTCAAATCTCCCAATCCAGGTCGTGAGAGAAATGGGTCCGTGTTGGCCAGTTTCATACATTCCCTTGAGCTGATGTTCAATTAAGGGCTTGGGGCCAAGCCAGGTTAGTGGTTGTCCAGAAGACCACAGGGATGTGGAAGTGGATTAATGACTCAATAAATACCGACTCGGTACTAAACCAAGGCCTTTCTCCTACATCTACAGTCATTTGCCAGCCTGTACATCGAGCTGCATTCAGCCATAATAGGTGTTCTAGAAGAATTCTCTGCTTTCCCTGCTTTGAGATCACAAGGTGCTGCAGTGACCTGCACCCCCAAAAAGGGGTAGTGGGTTTTGAGAGTCCATTAAAGCTCTATTTCGGGCTATTTTGATACCCCGTAGTATCTAGAAGTGTCCGATTAGGACAGCAGCTCAAGGGAGAGATTCAGCCGAGCACTTGCAGAACAGGCTGCCCAGGGAGGTTGTGGATGCCCCATCCCTGGAAGTATTTAAGGCCAGGCTTGGTAGGGCTTTGAGCAACCTGGTCTAGTGGGAGGTGTCCCTGCCCATGGCAGGGGGGTTGGAACACAATAATATTCAAGGTCCTTTCCAACTCTAACCATTCTATGATTCTATTTTAAAGATCTCTCTCTTCTTGAAGCTCCTCCCTCTTGTGCTTTTCCTCCTGGTTTCAATTACAGAATTACTGTTTAATGTGGATGCAGATACAAGCATGTTTGATTTTTTTTTTTTCTTACTGCTGACAGAGACAAACTGAAAGAGATGCCTGCCTGCTTTATAGCAGAAGCCACAGTATTTTCCTATATGTTAGCAATTATATGCATTGTTTCCTGATCACAAGGCTTTTCTCACAATCTATAGCATGACTGTAGTTGATTATAGAGCCTGATGTGTTTAGATTTTAGTCAGTTCTCTCAGGAAGATTTTGGTTGCCTTTGGTTGCCTGGTTGGTTTTTTGGGGGGTGGGAAGCCTTTGTTTATATTGTGTCCAAATGATTCTGTCTCGCTTCAGAAAATAAAGGAAAATTTAAGCTTTTTCTAGGGGTGGCAAGAGGGAAAACAGAGCTCCAGGAATTGGCAGTAATTCTAGGTGGTGTCCTGTCCTCTGAACTTGGTTGGCAAGAAGGAGCTGCAGGGTATTGTGTTGCTCGGTAGAATGGGAAACAAAGAACAAGGAGAGCCTTGAATGCTCCTTGCCATGAAGAATTACAGGACTTTGTGCAAGGTGACAGCCATCCCAGTGTCCTGGCCAAATCCCAGTGTGGGAACCGCGATCGCGATCGGATGATGCTTTTACCGGATCCGTTGACATGGGTGGGATTTGGCCTCTCACTGTGGCGGAGTCAGGTCATCGCTATCTGCCTTGGGAATGTTGGCCGTCCAAATCTCAGCTCCGGTCAACGGGACCAACTCGTGTTCTCACCTCCCAGAATGTCTTTTATGGAATTTATCACAGGCCAAACATTGCAAAACTTCACTCGTGCTGGAGACCAAACCCCATTTTTCTTAATTCTACATTTCTGCAGCATATTGACAGCAGCTCTGCTTTCACTTAGGTGACTTCTTTGCGATATTAGGGGCTTTTAGAAACAATTTCTAGCCTATAAAACGATCCTGAATTTTCTGAGGGTTTTTCTTTCCGGTTGGTTTGGCCAATTAGGCACTTGTTTCCTGTCACTCTAATTTGTATTAGGGTAGTGTTCAGTAACGATCGCCACTGGTTTCTGTGCGATGCAAACGCAAGGCACAGAGAGAATCCTTGCCCAGAAAACCTCTCTTGATTCTGGCCAAAGGCAGAAATCGATACACGTTGTATTGTCTCATAGACTTTCCCTAGGTTTATCCAAAAGAGGCATTTTTTCTGTGTCAGTAGTTTATAGTCTATGCCCTTGTCCTAATTATATTCCCGATTCTTTGCCTAACCTGTCATGAATAAAAGCAGCACATTTCTGAAAGAAGGGAATTAGTATCCTGGGCAATATTTGTGAGGAATCCCAGATGCAGAATTTGAAGTGCTTTCCAGACAAGTCCCCTTGGCCCTTTGCCACTTGTGAGTGGCCTCATCATAACCTCCAGCCATCGTGCAAGCGTTGGAAAGTCATCAAATGGCTGATGAGTTAATCACTGGGAAGTTGTCTCCCAACGTGAAGGATTTAAGTTAAAGTAGAGAAAGCCCAGAGAAAAATTGTTGCAGCGAGGTGAAAATGAGGGCTGGTCCTTTTTCATCAACGTAACATGCAAACAGCATGAAGTGTGAAGCAAGAAAGCTGGGGAGGGACTTTGTGGAAGGGTGAGTGGCTTCAAACTGGAAGAGAAGATTTAGGTGAGACATCAGGAAGAAATTCTTTGCTGTGAGGGTGGTGAGGCACTGGAAGAGGTTGCCCAGAGAAGCTGTGGCTGCCCCATCCCTGGAGGGGTTCAAGGCCAGGCTGGATGGGGCTTGGAGCAACCTGGTGTGGTGGGAGGTGTCCCTGCCTATGGCAGGGGGGTTGGAACTGGATGGTCTTTAAGATCTCTTCCAACCCAAACCATTCTACATTTCTGTGGTAACATGAGTACTTCATAAATTACTTGAAATAAGGGTTTATACATTCAAGTCTTAGAAAAGAATTCAAGCAAAGGTCTACATTTGCTTGTATTGCGATACCAAAAGAGCAGACCTTGATGCCAGCCTCTGAGTTAGCCCCTTCCCTGGAGTGGTTCAAGACCAGGTTGGACAGGGCTTTGAGCAACCTGGTCTGGTGGGAAGTGTTGGAACTAGATGATCTTGAAAGTCCCTTTAACCCAAACCTTTCTATGATTCTGTGAATTATGATGGGATATTCAGGGTTCCTGGAAGAACTTGCCTTGCTTGAGGAGCGGACTGATCGTCCAAGCTTGAGGAAAGCTCTGGACAGCCTTGTTGCTCCTGGGATCGGTCGTGATGATGCCAAAGCTCTCAGCAGAGCTGCTGCACTTCTCCCAGCAGAAAGATGTCCCAGAGTGTGAACAGACGTAACCTGGACCTAACTCAGGCCTTGGAAACTTTTTCAGTTGCTATGAAAAAGCATCAAGTTACAGACAACAATTTCAAAATTTTTCGGCAAGCAGAATAATTGGAATTTAAGGAACTGCTTAACTGGAATTTCACCCAGTCGTGACTGCCTTTTAAGATCGTTGGCAGCAAGTGCCCACAAACAGGTTTCATGTATTAGCTGAGGTAGAATAAATAAGCCTTTATTTCCAGCTGCTATTTCAAAGGCTGTGGAAATAGCAGAAACAAGTTATTATCCAGCCGTGCCTTAATGGCAGCGCTACAAACCTGCTTTCCACGGGGCTGCTGCAGGGTGTTGCCTCACACCGTTGGAAAGGTGACTTCTTAGCTCCTTCTGCTCTTGAGGTCTGATCCAAGCCATGCTCAAATGAATAGGCTCTCCCTAACTTCACCTGGGCTTGGGTCCCATCCTTTAAATCCTGATTAATTAATTTTTTTTATTATTTTTTTTTTTAAAAAGGAGGGCCATAATGCCAAGAGGCAGCCAGGGATGTTGTAGGAAACACAACGGAGCCCACATCAGAGAAAATACTGTAAGAACAGCAGTGTGCATGCCTGGATGGTTCGTTCCTGCACGGTAATTACGTGCTGTTTCACATTGTTGTTTCGTGGGGAAAAGACATTCTCCAACACCAGGAAATAAATGAGCAGTTTTAACCTTGATTTCTAACAGAGAGGGTGTTTTGACGTGAATCGATTCACTTCAATTACAGTTTAGCTCATTTAGCTAACCTTGACTAAAACCAGCATTTTAAAACATGAAAATACAAAAATGGGAATGCAAGGTAGAAATGAGAAGCTCAACATGAGCTGGCAGCGTGCACTGGCAGCCTGGAAAGTCAACCCCATCCTGGGGGATCATCAAAAGGAACGTCACCAGCAGGTCATGGGAGGTGATTCTCCTCCTCTACCCTGCACTCCTGAGACCCCACCTGGAGTCCTGTGTCCAGCTCTGGAGTCCTCACCAGAGAAAGGACATGGACCTGCTGGAACAGGTCCAGAAGAGGGCCACAAAAATGCTCAGAGGGCTGGAGCACCTCTGCTATGAAGACTGAGAAGCTGGGGTTGTTCAGTCTGGAAAAGAGAAGGCTCTGGGGGGACCTTAGAGCAGCCTTCCAGGATCTGAAGGGAGCTCCAGGAGAGCTGGAGAGGGACTCTTGGTCAGGGAGTGGAGTCATAGGACGTGGAAGAAGGGTTTTAAATTGGAAGAGGGGAGATTTAGATTGGATCTCAGGAAGAACTTATTTGGTGTGAGGGTGGTGAGGCACTTGAAGAGGTTGCCCAGAGAAGCTGTGGCTGCCCCATCCCTGGAGGGGTTCAAGGCCAGGCTGGATGGGGCTTGGAGCAACCTGGTGTGGTGGGAGGTGTCCCTGCCCAGGGCAGGGGGCTTGGAACTGGATGACCTTGAGGTCCCTTCCAACTCTAACCATTCTATGTTTCTGTGATTTTCTGTGAAATAGAAATTGCCCTTATGCTTTATTTCAGTGTAAGACCATTTGGCTGCAGGCTTCTCGATTGGGGTTGGAGGAGAGCAGGTACCACCATTTGGGGCACAGGGAGTCACCGTGATGCAGTTGTCTCTGTGTTTAAACAACGTGCTTTTAATTGGTATTAAGTCCTGTTCCTAATTATAGTATCAGTGGGCAGAGTTTGACTGCAGATGTCCTTGTGCCTGAATTTCTAATCTGAAGAGCAAAAGATGATGGTTTCCCATCTCCTCGCAGCTACTGGAAACGTACTGAAGAGGAAATCTTTATTAGCGTCTTCCAGATGTAGCGATGGTTGGGTATGTTCTGTTTCACTGCCCATTAGGTCACTGCTGTCCATTTGTCTACAAAACAGTGTCCAAAGGAATGTTTTCTCCTTCCTAAGCCTTTCTCCTACCTACTCAGAACCTGCCAGAGGTGGGGAGCCTTTGTGAAATCCTACATGGATGTAACGAGGACCTGAGTCACACCAGGGAAATGCCACCCCAGGGAAAATCCCCAGTGGCATCACTGGGCTCTGGCACGTGGCCAGAGTCTGGGAAACTTCCTTGTTTTTCTCCCCTACTCAGGGGATATTCCTCAGCTCTGCCGAGGCCGATGAGAACATAAATCTTGTCTGCGACTATCTGCTATGAGTAATTTTTCCATCGGTAAATAAATCATCCCCGTTTCCTCTTACCCGTAGCACCTGGCAAACTGTTAACTCGAACACTGAGAAAACGTTGTCTCGGTTGTGAGCCAACTTAAATCGTGCTACAAATCATTATTTTTTAATTCCTTGTTAGAAAATAGAACCAACTGGAACTGGCTGGCAGAGGAAATACCCCCCTCCCTTTATATTCCACCACCCCCCCCCCCCCCC
>VZRU01010759.1:219143-249840 GCA_013398155.1 Pedionomus torquatus
CTTCTTCCTGGCTTAGTAATGGAACTGCCAGTTTCTGTTTTCGCCTCTGTAGAATTATATGCCTCTATTTGAAACTTTTGACAAATCAGTCTGTTTTCATTCTCCCTCTGCCATAAATTCAATCCATATGCCTTAAAACATCCTTTCATAGTTTTAACATGGAAAAGGAAGTGGCTCAGGCCCTGTATGGGAGGCTGCAGTATATTTAAAACGAGCCCTTCTCATTTGCATACATCGCTTCTGTTCGCTTTTCAAGCTAATTATTCAGGTTACAGAGGGCACTGGCAGAGCTTCCCCCATGAACTAACAGCGATGTACAGTGAAGAAGCACAACGGGGATAAATGATGCCCTTATCCTCCAAAATATCCAGGAAGTTTTTGATGCGGCCCTCGGCGTTACCACCAAGCAGGATGCGAAGCGGATGCGCGAAGGGTAGGAGAGAGATCAATTCGGCGTAAAATTTCAAAAGAAAACCTCCAGACAAAAGCAACAAAGCTCTCGCGCAACGTTCAGCTGGCAGGGCTTTGTTTGCCGAGAACCCACGGCACCTACGTGACAGGAGGTCATTGCAATGGGAGTGGAGTCTCTCCGAACTGGGGTCAGAAGGTGAGGCTGGGAAGGAAGTGGAGGTCTAGGCTGGAAGACTCTGGCTGCGCGTGGATCAAAGCTGGAAAAATCAAAAATACAGGATACAGCAGGGTAAGAGCGCGGGCAGACACGGCTGGGAGTGTCCTCCTCTGAAATCACAGAAAATTTGGGCTGGGGCGTGCCCAAATTGTGGGATAAACCTGTAATTAAAAATACGGGAGCAACTGAACGCAACTGGGCTCCCCAGTTCAAGAAGGACGGAACTGCTGGAGAGGGGACAGCAAAGGGCTACAAAGATGACTAGAACATCTCTCTCATGAGGAAAGATTGAGGGACTTGGGTCTTTTTAGTCTGGAGAAAAAAAGGCTGAGGTGGGATCTCATCAACACCTACAAATACTTCAAGGGTGGGTGTCAGGAGGATGGGGCCAGGCTTTTCTCAGTGGTGCCCAGGGACAGGACAAGCAGAAATGGACACAAATTTGAACGTAAGAAGTTCCATCTAAATATAAGGAGGAACTTCTTTACTCTGAGGGTGGCAGAGCCCTGGCAGAGGCTGCCCAGAGAGGTGGTGGAGTCTCCATCCCTGGAGACATTCAAAACACACCTGGACACGTTCCTGTGGGAACTGCTCTGGGTGGACCTACTTTGGCAGAGGGGTTGGACTGGATGATCTCCAGAGGTCCCCTCCAACCCCAGAGCATTCTGTGATTCTGTGAAAATACGGTAGCAACAAGGGTAGGGAAACACTGGCTGAATGAACTGCAACAGGCTTTTCAGAGTCCCCTTGTGCTGTTTCTTCTGGTCTATGCTGCCAGCCCAGCCTTGGACACATATTTTGCTCCCCACCTGCATTCCCACCCTTTCCTTGATGCCACTTGGAGCAATCATGGCCAAAGGGGGACAAAATTCATCTCAGTAATTGAAGAGAATCTACTCTCCACCTGAAAGGAGGTTGTAGCAAAGGGGGATCAGTTTTTTCTCCCGAGTGACAGGCGACAGGACAAGATGAAATGGTCTCCAGTTACACCAGGGGAGGTTTAGGATTAATTCTAGGAAACACTTCTTCAAGCATTGGAACAGGCTACCCTGGGAAGTTATAGAATCCCCGTCCCTTGAACTATTTAGAAGATGGGTGGATGTGGTGCTAAGAGACATGGTTTAGTGGTGGTTTGGGCAGTGTTAGGTCACTGGTTGGACTCAATGATCTTAAAGATCCCTTCCAACCAAAACGATTCTATTATTCTTTTCTGGGAGAATGCAGGGAAGGTGAGATTTTTTTGGCTGTGTTGCATTGACTTGCCATTGTAGCTGTAGATCTGCCATGCTCAACCAAAGATGACACGTGAAAAGGACGCCCGGAGTGGGGTGAATGCCCCTTCTAGACACCACCTGCACCTTAATGTGAAACAATACCTTGAGTTTTTTGTAGAAACCCCTGTTTTCCTTTCATTCCCAGACAAATCACCCAGGATCTGAAGGGAGCTCCAGGAGAGCTGGAGAGGAACNTTGGAACTGGATGATCTTGAAGGTCCTTTCCAACTCCAACCATTCCATGATTCTATGAAATGGTCTCTTATTTGCCAGTAATGGAAATGAGTTGTCAGGATGCGCGGAAAGTAGGATGGAGTCCCGTTTAACAACTCCCCAAATCTGCTTGTAAATCCCTCGTTCTCCTCGGCTGCTGCACGTTGCTGTCCCTGTGTGTAAGAGGAGAAAATGGAAGGAGTGAGTGTGTGTGTGTGTGTGTGCAGTGAATGCGTGTGTATGGCGTAATTATCTTTCTAATCTCTCTCTCTCTCGCAGAGGGGTGATTTATGGAGATGAAAATATCGCCAACCTTCAAACGTGTGGGCGTAGTTTGGCGTATCCAGAGGTTCGCGCATGTAGAAGCCACCGTCTGGGCGTGCGGGTTCAAAGCCCTGGCACAGCCCCTGGTTTTGTTTGCGGAGTTGCAGAGATTTGCAGCTCCCAGTTTACCTTGGGTGGGCTTTGAGGTTGATCTTTCCACACCTCCGAAGCCTTTCTAAGCGAGCGATCTGCATACAGCTGGTACAAACCGGGCTGCCTGTGCACAGCCGCCTTGTTGGATAAACAACATTAGAGACTGCGCTACGGCTTTTCATGTAGTTTTATCTCGACTGCAATTTGTTTCTAGTTTTTCAAGGCTGTGGAAACATCCAGCCTCACCCCCTGGAGCCTGGTTTCACCCTTTCAGCCATTCCAATGGTATTTAAAGCACTGTTTGACTTTATATGAACTGTTCAAAAGACCTCAAGTCCCCCAAGAAAGGTCCAAATGTGTTCAAGTTCACTCTCTCTCCTATCGGTGGATATTTACTTCTTGGCTCCCGTGACTTCAGATGTAAGAGGACTTTTCCTTGTTCTCCTCCCCAGGTGTCCTGTCCCTGCCTGCCTACTTCAGCCCCTACAACGACGGCTCCGTGAGCAACGATGGACGGGCTGATGCTTATGCCCAGCTGGAGCTCCGAACTTTAGAGCAATCTCTGTTGGCAACGTGCGTTGGAAGCATCTCCGAACTGAGTAAGTTTTGGGTATAAGCCACCATGGGGTTCTCTCGAGGAAAGAACGAGGGCCCATTGCCCTCGTTGACAACTGTGTAAGATTTAATTGTCTCGTGGTGCCATTTATGAAAATCAGGCTGTTTCATTAGGCTACTTCATATTTAATTCCTCTTGGAGATGTACCAGATGGGGCTTTTCTAGCCTTTTGGTAGTGGTGTTGGTGCCAAAGGAAGGTGGATGCTTTTGCTTAGATGCTGCTGGAGGTTTTCTCATACTTTTGTGGAACGCGGCAGTGGCCCTTCCCTCAGATGGCACAGAGGGTTCTCTTTGTTAGCGTTTGTGTGGTGGAAATGTCAAGGGTGCAGGATATTCAAGGAGAAGCTTTTTGGTTACCTAAAAAAAACAAAAAGCGGAGAAAAAAAAAATCTGAGAGCACTTTGGTAACAAAAACTTGTTCAAACCCTTCCTTTTTAATGCTAACCAAATGAAATGTTCCATTCCTAGACTACTCAAAAGCCCCTTTAAAGTAAACAAAAATGATTTGTGTTTTCCTGGTCTACTTTTCCCTTGCAACATTTCTGCTGGCATCGCTTTCTTAGTCTCCACCATCTGAATGCTAATGAATGTCAGGGCCAGCGAGGAGTTTGTGGGTTTCACCATTTATTTTGCAACCTGCCTTAAATTGAGGTTTTCAAATTCCTTTAACACACCTCTATTTATCCTGGAACACAAGAGAACATTTGTAGCATGGGCCCAAGATTGAATACAGCTTCCTCTCTCTCTCTTCCCCCGTCCCTACTTTGGCCAACTTGGTCATTACATCTAGTGAATAGATCTCCTGATACAGTCGCCTACATTTTTTTTTTAAATAAAAAAAAAGTTGCTGCACATTGCCAGAAAAATAAAGAGTGAGTGTGCAAAGGAGAAGGAACGTTATTCTGAGCTGAAAATTTGAATTCCAGATGCATTTTTGCTATAACTGCACAGATCTCTGTGTTAGGACCAACGCTAGAGGATTTGTGATGCTCTCGTAAAACTCCTGGAGAGTCGGGAGCTACAGAAGTGGGAAGGCAATGATGTTAGATGGCTTTTCTGTTCTGAAGTGGATCTTTAAATTGAATGTGCTGGGCAACAAATGAGTGGCACAGCTCTGCACATTGCAAACAGATAATTTTTATCCTCTGTTGATCTGAACCATAGAATCATAGAATGCTTAAAGATGGAAGGGTCATTAAAGATCATCCAGTTCCAACCCCCCTCAGTTGGAACCCCCAGTTCCAACACCTCCCAACACACCAGGTTGCTCCAAGCCCCATCCAGCCTGGCCTTGAACCCCTCCAGGGATGGGGCAGCCACAGCTTCTCTGGGCAACCTCTTCCAGTGCCTCACCACCCTCACACCAAATAATTTCTTCCTGATATTCAATCTAAATCTCCCCTCTTCTAGTTTAAAACCATTACACTTGGTCCTGTCACTTCACTCCTTGACCAAGAATCCCTCTCCAGCTCTCCTGGAGCTCCCTTCAGATCCTGGAAGGCTGCTCCAAGGTCTCCCTGGAGCCTTCTCTTCTCCAGGCTGAACAGCCCCAGCTCCCTCAGCCTGTCCTCACAGCAGAGGTGCTCCAGCCCTCTAATCATCTTGGTGCCCCTCCGCTGGACCCATCCCAACAGGTCATGTCCTTTCTCTGTTGAGGACTCCAGAGCTGGACACAGGACTCCAGGTGGGGCCTCACAAGCACAGAGTAGAGAGGGAGAATCACCTCCCTCGACCTGCTGATCACATTCCTTTTGCTGCAGCCCAGGCTGGGGTTGGCTTTCTGGGCTGCCAGCACACACAGCTGGCTCGTGTTGAGCTTCTCCTCCAGGAGCACTCCCCAGTCCATCTCCTCAGGGCTGCTCTCCAGCCATTCTCTTCCCAACCTGTATTTGTGCCTGGGATTGCCACATCCCAGGTGCAGGACCCAAACAGAAACCACTAACAATATTATTATGTTTAGACACAGAGTAGCTTTGTGGGGGTTTCTCCCCCATAGGCTCAGCTGCAGGTTATTTGGCAAACTCTGTGTATTGCTGTTAGATACAAATGAACAAATACGAACTTCCTAAGAATTTCAGAGGGAGTTGTGGCTAATTCATAGGTGGCACGACAAAGTTCAGGTCGCTTTCTCAGGAACCAGCTTTGTGATGGGGCGACTGTTTCAGTTCCATCCTTTCCCAGTATTGTAACTGGGACACAATAGAGTAGGATTTCCTCTGAGAGTTTTCGGGGATTGTAAAACATAAAGCAACTGAGGATTCTCCCAAGGAAAAAATAGATCCCAGCTATGTATAGTAATCTGTAGTAATCGTTCAGCTCAAGTAGTGCCACTACTTAGAGATGTAGTGTCTGAAACCTTTATTGCAAAGGTCTTGAGAGGTTTTAACGCACCACAATAAAAGGAGAGTACACAGGCTGTGCCGGAGCCACGCGTGTTGCTCAATGCTTTATGTGCCTGCAGCGCTGCCGTCCTGGGCTCACTGCGCTGTCAACTTTTTAAAAATCTGCAGTCTTAAGATCCTTTCCACGTAGGAACCGTGTAATCCCGGTCGCCTTCTTCCAGCCCCCCTCAAGTCCACCGGTGCTCTGACACACAGGCGGGTTGGCTCCGGTTCAAAGACCCCCGAGGACCCAGCAGCCCTGAAAGCTCCCGGATTGAGCTTCTTACAAGGCTCAAGGGCACATTTCTGGCAAGTTGTGACAGTCGGTGTGATAAAGATTGGCTTGTTAATAGGAAAGTCAGGTCTTGTTATCCTGGAGAAACCTGCAGCTGGAAAGAGAATGAGAGAAGCAGATCCCTTAAAAAAGGGATTTCTCTCTTGAATATAACCTCATTAATTTGTCACAAGTGCCTGGGTGGGAGGAGAGAAAGTCATAACTGAGTTGAAATAAATGGGAACAATCTCTTTACATAAACTGGTGATGCTATAAACTATTGGTACTGGTGTTACTGGCTTTGCCTTGTGAAAAATACGCTCCTGGCCTGGGCCGTGGACATTTTACGAACATATCAGCAGTTTTTGCAGGCAAGCAAGAAACTGGTACCCGTGAAAGAAGGAAAGAAGAGAAAACCAGCGTTAAAACAGGGTAGAAAAATCACTGTAAAGCTGTTGTTCTGAATGTGCCGTGACTGTGAGAAGTTTCATTCTGTATTTTCTAACTAGTCATTGGAAAGAAAGTTAAATTTCCCATACAACGACTTGCAAAGTGGCAGCTTCAGGACAGCTTATTGCCTTGGTGGAGGAAAAAGAATATAGGCACGCAACAGACACTTCTTTGAGCTGCGAGAGATTTTATTCAGTTTTATTCAAAGGTGTACTCGGGAGGGCTGTGGATGAATAATAAAGAGATGCTTTTGCATTCTTCTTCTTTGTGCAGGTGATTTGGTATCCCGAGCAATGCACCACATGCAGTGCTTGAACACCATCCGCCCAGGAATGAGCCCCATCAGGCAAACCCGGCAGCAGCAGCCCATCTCCTGGTCCCCCGATGCTCTCCACACCCTCTACTACTTCCTACGCTGCCCTCAGATGGAGTCCATGGAGAACCCCAACCTCGACCCTCCAAGAATGACCCTGAACAATGAACGGTACGTTTGGCCAGCTGGTAGCAGCCAGGGGGTTGGGCTGGGAAGGTCCCTTTTTGTAGAGTCAGTGTGTGTGCGTGGGCAGCTCGGGCCGCTCCGTGGGATGCTACCGCTCAGGCATCAGTTATTCCTGCAGTCACGCCAGGTTACGTCGTCAGCCCTGCCAAGTTTACAGAGCCTTGGAATTGAAACTGGAAAGTGAGCTGTTTTTTCATGCAATCTTTCCGAGCGAGGCATATGCTCTGTGCTGCCAACAAGGCTTGTCTAGAGACGCTGCCAAAAGTGCATGTGGTTGCCTAAAGCGGTAAAGGCCTTCCCAAAGAAAATGTTACCTTCTGAATGGCACCAATTAACAATTGTCATCATTCTTGGGGGGAAAAGCAACGTGGAGAGGCTCAAAGGGATTTATGGACATCCTTCTTAAGGATGGCTTCAGTGGATGCTGTGTGTCTGGTACAGAAAGAAATTGATACAGGAAGCCAGTAACTAAACAGAAAATGCAGCGGGTCTCCCTACCTTCTGCCAGCATCGTAACTGACTCTGAAAGTAAGCCCATTATTAGAGTGGGTCAGAAATTTTCCAGCGGGATTTTTTTTTTCTGTTAGAATCCTCCCTGGTTTCCTTCCTGCCCAGCTCTTTGGCCGTTTGCCTGTCAGGCTGGTGGCAGTGGAGAGCTGAGGAACCCTTGGAGCTCTGGCCATAAGTTGAGTTCCTTGCGGGGTCAGGCACCTCCTGCTCCTCAGCTCAAAGGCAGACCGATAGCTGCCCGCTTCCCACTTGCATCCTGCAGGGAGACCTAGGTCTCTCTGAAACCTTGTTAGGTTTCCTCAGCTTGAAATACATATCCCATAGTGTAATTATTTCAGAATAAATGGGAAATTCTAGTTTCTGATTAACTCTAGTATTTGTAATCGCTTCCTCTTTGGACGTCGTTTAGCCTGCTGGACATCAGACCAATGGCTCTGTCCTGATCTTTCCCAAAAGCAGCCTGTGGTTGGGAAGTTTTGTAGTGTAGTGAGGTGTGGGAGCCTGGGCTGGAGGCCACATGGACAAACCAAAAAAAGGCAAGTGCTTGTTGGACAGGCGAGGAAGGAAAGGAGAACGGCTCCATAAGTAGTGTGGTTTCTTCTCCCCACCTTGGGCTTTACTCTGCTGAGCTGCAGTTTCTAAAGGTGGTGTGAAATCATGGTAACATACAACTAATCAGTTCTTAAAATTTGTTCTGAAAAAACCTACAGAAGTTAGCCCTCCTCCTTTCGTCTTCTGCATGTGTGTGGATTATGGTCTTTTTTCCTCAGGCCATGCTGAATGGCCTGGTTTTGGGGTGGTTTTTTTATTGAGACGTTTCCTGATTGCTCTTAAACTTCACCGTCTTCAAGTCTGTGCATTGCTGGTGTTGCAGGTCAACCCTTGCTGGCTGATTTCAGCAGCCCTAAAGGCTTCTTGTAGCTAATTTCACTACCATGGGAGCTGTGGCTGATGGCTTCATGGCCAGAGCTTGGCCGGTCAGGAGTGAGAAGACCTCGTGCAAATAATAGTAGATTTAACTGTCTCCTTCTAAGGCTCTGAATCTGGAGGCCAGGGTGCAGAAAAACACTGGGCAGGAGATAGCCTCTATAATCTCAGTGCTGGTAAGTTACTGTAGGTTAAGGAAAACTTTAAATAATAAGAAAAAGTTGTCACTCCTAAGCTGCCTGTTCTACCACAATATTTCACGTGTGCCTGGTCCCTGTAGCTGCCTCCACCTGTCGCTTGGTTCCATTTTCTCTCAGTTCCTGGACCATTTTTCTGCTCTTTGCTGTAGTTGGTACTAGACCGACTCCTTCAAGGTCTCAGTGAAAAAGATTGTCTTTCTGTTTGTCTGATCCAACCCCCAAATCCTTTTGAAAAGAACAGTCTGTGAACAGAACTGTAGCATCAGAGAGAGGGAAACGACGTACACGTGCGGAGAAGCAAGAGGAATTTAGTGAAGTTGAATAAAATAGGAAGAAGCACGGCTGCACGACTCAGAGCCCGATGGTAGCTCTATTTTTGGGCTCACCAATATTAATTAAATTCCCTATCTAGTGCAAGAGGGTTTATTTTGCATGTCATGTTTGCACACTGTGCAGAAAAAAATGTGGGTTTTATGGAGCCAGGTTGTGTAAAGTTGTAGCACTAGTTCCCACCCTCCTACAGCCGAAGCTACTGAACAGCTTGTAGCAGAAATGTAGATGAAGCTATTTTGTGTTGTGCTCTTTTTAGGGCTCTCAGTGTAATGATGTTACCGCAGCTACTTGTTTTGTACACTGGGGATAATAAATGAGTTAAATCAGGAGCGCAGTTATCTCTCCAATTGCTCCCAAACAATGCTCTTCACATGGTTCACTGGAGGGGTTTTGGAATGCAGGCTTGCCACTCTATTCTGTTTTAAAATCCGCACTAGATCCTGCAACAGCTGGTGTAAGGGAAATTTCTACCATTTTTTTCTGACCAGTACTTAACCGTAAAGGAAATTAAAGAGGATATATTAAAATGGAGCAAAAACTGACATTAAGGGAGGAAAAAAAGCAGAGGACTATCAGTTTAAACAACTGTTTAATAAACTGTTATCAGTTTAAACAACTGTTTAATAAACGTTGAGATGTTTATGAAACCTGGAAATAAAACTAATAATGCCTGGTATAGCAGAAGTGACCACCAAACCCTACCTTTCATTTGTTCCAGGATGTATTTGTGTGTGTCTTACTGCATTGACCCATGCACGTATTATTTAGCATAAACCATAAATATTTCTAGGAGTGTTTTTTAGAGGAAATAGTTTACTTTTTCCTCACATGAGAGGAGAGGTGGTTGAGCGTGTGCAATGCCAGCCTCATGGCATGATGGATGAGGGCACTGGTTTACCTAATATGACTTGGCAAAGCTGTGCAGCCCAGGGTTTTTTAATTCTCTCCTGAGCTGTGCTAAATCATAGAACCATCGAATGGTTGGAAGGGACCTTCAAGATAATCCAGTTCCAACCCCCACTAGACCAGAGACACCTCCCACCAGAGCAGGTTGCTCCAAGCCCCAAGAAGCTGTGGCTGCCCCATCCCTGGAGGGGTTCAAGGCCAGGCTGGATGGGGCTTGGAGCAACCTGGTGTGGTGGGAGGTGTCCCTGCCCAGGGCAGGGGGGTTGGAACTGGATGATCTATAAGGTCCCTTCCAACTCTAACCATTCTGTGATTCTGTCATTCTATACACTTGTTACATGTGCTGCTATCCCAAGTTGTTGCCTACTGCAACCAAAAAATCTCAGTCACAAACAAGGACAATAACTCTGACCTGTTGATGTTGGAGACCAATCTGAAAATTAGAAAAAAAAAAAAGAGGCGGTTAGGGCTGCAGACATGGGAAAACTGAACCTTGGGAAGATGTGTGGGTGGCATTGGTTCAGTGGAAGGGACTGCAGTTGTTGAGTACATCTGGAGTCCTGACAACTCTCTGTCTTGTTTGGCTTTCTGGTGGCTGTGAGCTTTCCTTGTGTCACGCTGCCATGCAAAGTGCTCTGAAAATCACAACACCGTAGGGTCTGGAAGGTCTTTACTTACTTTGCTTCAGCATGAAGGCACGCATAGAATTCAGGTTCTGACACCATCATTGGCGAAGGGTGTCATGTGCCATAAAGGGCTTTAAAAAACAGGACCTGGGCTTCTGAACATACCCTGCAGCAAGGTATAAAAACATGGGTATGTGAGGCCCCCCAATGACCAGAGAGAGCTTAAACTCATAGAAACTCTGTGCCTTATCCACACTGAACACTTTGACAACTGAAGACCTGGGGTGGGTAAATTGTAGCGTCCTGCAGGAACAGGGTGGACATTGGGGTCTGTCTAGAGGGGCAGATGGGGGAATGTTCTATTCTGGAACCAGAATGAACGATTTGTGAATGTGGGTGATGGAATGTGAGTGCTCCAATAGATGGAAACTCTGGAAAGTTTGTGGGTTGGTTATAGCTGGTTCTGATATTTGCCTCCAGGTAAAGGCACTGGAGCAGAACAAGGAGAGGAGACAGAATTGGAGAGAAAGAACCTAGGTCTCATAAGCAAAACGTTCAAAACATTTCCGCAGGCAAATGCAGCTGCTTCTGTATGACCAAGCCATGACCCACATGGAACCCAAAAATGACTGTGTTTGCTGCCCGGACAGTAAACCATCTGCTGTTTGGTGTCAAATAGGCCACCTGAGGAAGTGTTTTGCAAACACAGAGTGCCACTTGTGCAATACTTTGGCAAACAAATTAGCCCCTGAGGTGAGAACAAGCTGCATCACTCAGTACTGGTGCACCTGACTGCCCCGAAGGCTGGGAGCTCAGCTGTGGCATCGGAGAGCACATCTGGCTTCGGTGTTGCAAAAAAAAAAACCATCTCTCTCTCTGACGGGCAATAAGATTTTTAGAACTTCCCAGAGATCACAGCCTGTATTGTGTCCGAGGTCAGCAGGAGTGGTTTTGGCCCCTGAAGCGTGAGCAGGCATCTGGGACTCCCCCTCTCACTGCTGTTTCTGCTCTGGGATTTTTTCCCATCGCTTATGTCAGGCTGTCTGAGCTCAGGAACGCTCCACGGTGTGAGATCATGTCCCGGAGTAATGTTTGCCGGGATTGTTTGGGATACTGTGACTTGAGAAGGGGCATCCAAAGGTAAATGAAGATTCTTTCTCCCTTCTTTGCCTTTTTACCAAGTGGAATATAAAGTTTTTGTCTTATTTTTAATATGGCAAGAATACTCTCTCTGAGATACTTATCTTAGGGTGTATTTATCTGCTCCCTGTAGAGCACAAATCAAGGTGAATATTGTTGTCTCATTTTACAGCTGGATGGACTAGTCTACCCTTGGCCAGGATAGTGGTCCTAGGAAAAAGCCAGGAAGAGCCACCACTGACTACCCTCATCCTATCTCTCTGGTTATTGTGTGTGTAGAGCGTTTGCTGTAGGAAAGCTAACATGATCTAATACCTCAAACCAGGCAAAAAAGTTGGATCCTGCTTCCTCGTGTGGCTGTGTGTGTGTGTCTTTGGTAGGCTCGGCTTCCTCATCTTCCAGCTGCTCTAAGGAAAACAACAACCCTCTATAAATGACGTTTGCCTATCGTTAATCCCGTTGGCCTGTAGAATGTTCTAAAAGTAATTCTGGGCTTGTTCATCAGAGCCCGCAGATCCAGCCGTGTCAGACCTTTCTGTGCTAGCCACGTTGCAGACGTGCCAAGTTTTCCACATTGTCTGGGTTTGCTGGTGCAGTATTTCATTCCAAATGTCAATGAGTATAAAACAATTCCCATCAGCAGAAGCACACAGACTGTACCCATCTGACTCTGTCGCTGAAAATCCAGTAAAAAGACTAGTGAAATTCCAGAGCTGATGCAGGGTTTGTCGGCTGCCAGTGGTAAAATTTGGGGCTTGCCAATGGGATGGAAATTCACAGCTCTTCAGCTGGAAAAGCTGTGGACACTGCAAGAAGCTGACTGCAATCACACGGCTGGCCACCTCGTAAGGAAAGAAAGCACTTTGTTCTGTTTGTCATGTGCAGGCATCTAGAAAGCTTCCCTCAGGTTTGCTCCTTTTCCAGGGGAGTCTGTTTTGTGATGTGATTGTAAACCTGGGGTCGCTTAGTCTCCCCCTGTTTGCCTGAAATCCTTCAGAAAGGCCGCAGCTCCTTCTACATTTAGCTGGATGGTGGCTTTTATCTGCAAGGTTCAACAGGGACCTAAGATTTGTTTCTTCTTCCAACAGGAGTCCTCTCATTACATCTGTCACCTCCCATCACCCAGGGCCCATGGATGAGTGTGCAAACCATATTTTTCAATAGAATAAGCAAGAGAAACTGTCCTGCCACTACCCCCCTGTGCCACGTTAGCTGGGCAGCAAGAAGGAGCTGAGCTCCTTGGGCTTTCTCTCTGTGGAGTCTTTCCAGCAAAGCCTGCTCTGAAACATTATTTATTGGGAAAGGATGAGAAATGCATCTCATGCTTCCAGAAGAAAATATTGTGGCCCTTTCATGCTATATCTGAGTGCTCTTTGCTCAACTGCCTGTACTCTTGCATTATTAGAGCTATTGATTCAAATCATCATTAACTAGAACACTCAGTTCTTGGTTTTTGTTTTTTTTTTTTGGTCTTGTGACATATAATCCAAATTTACTCTGGCTAGCATGGAGACCACAGATGGGTCTAAATCAGTAGTTCCTGATAGAGTGGCAAAATCCTGTCCAAGCATCCCTTCGTTCATCAGTCATCAAGTTTGCCTCTTGACTCTAAGCCTTACATGCTCGTGGTCAGACCAGACTGAGTAGAGCAGTGGCCTCGTGACCTTCTTTTATCTTACATACTTTGTAAAATTTGCTCTGCCCTCGGATGCATCAGGGATGTGCCAGTGGCTTGTACCGAGAGAAAAATCATCTCCGAGCAGCGTGTGCATCCGCTTCCTTACAGCTCCTTCCAGGAGCCTTCTATCGAGAGCCCTGCAGTGATTGATGCAGAGACCCCTCTGATGGGGCTGTTGCTGAATCCCCAGTGGCCACCTGATAAAGATGGGGCCTCCTCCTCATTGCATTTTCTAAATTTCGTGTTTTGAAAAAGCATTACTTTGATCTTACTTAGTGCCTTTTTACGTGCTGATGTCTAGGATGCGTCGTTAGAAATAATTGGAGCCTCCGGCTCTTTCCCTCACGGTGAGTCGCTTTCTCTCCCCGTGTTCAAAAACACGGGCACAACTAAAAGTTCATTTTGAAATTGCTTGAGACAGGAGTGATTTGGTCACGTGGATCGAATTTATACAGCGACATCAATTCATATGAACGAGAGTACTAAGATTGCAGTTATTCATGTGAATTGTCTCCAGAAAGTCTTTTTTCTGTGCCACGTGGGCAGAAAAGGAAGGGAAACCAGGACCAACCTGCCGAGCCTTCTGTTGAGACCTGTGTTTGCTTGAGCTGCATCCTCAGCATCGCTGGGAAGTATCACTGCTTTCAGAGCCGGTTAAGGCTTTTCAGAACAAATCTTTTCTCCAGATGGATGTTTCCAGACTCTCACTGGTCTGTCATGAGGCTTTTTTTCCCCCTTTGCTCTTTTTAACTGCAGGTTTATGGAATTTTATTAAGTGTGATAGCTGCATCATTGTCTGCCTTTTAGATTTATCTGTGGCCTAGCCTTTCATAATTCAAATTTAATATATTTATGTCTGAATTCTTTTATTGTACAGCCATATCCCATTGTTGCCATGCTGCATCGGGAACACAACTTGATACACTTAGTTCAGTGAGATGTGTCTTTGAAAAGTTCTGCAGTAAAATAAGTTCTAGGATTTCATCTGAGAAATCTTAGTATCTTTCTATTCTGTCTACAGCTCCCTCGGCAGTCAGAAACAGAATCATAGAATCATTCAGGTTGGAAAAGACCCTTGGCATCGTTGAGTCCAATCATCAGCCCCACTTTACAAGTTCTCCCCTACACCACATCCCCCAACACCACATCTCAATGATTCTCAAACTCATTCAGGGATGGTGACTCGACCACCTCCCTGGGCGACCTGTTCCAGTGCCTGACCACTCTTGCTGTGAAAATTTCCTTCCTAATGTTCAGTCTAAACCTACCCTGTTTTAGCTTGAAACCATTCCCTTTCCCAGTGGGAACCATTCTCTCCCAGTGAGGCACTGGAACAGGTTGCCCAGAGAAGCTGTGGCTGCCCCATCCCTGGAGGGGTTCAAGGCCAGGCTGGATGGGGCTTGGAGCAACTTGGGGTGGTGGGAGGTGTCCCTGCCCAGGGCAGGGGGGTTGGAATTTGATGATCTTTGAGGTCCCTTCCAACTCTAACCATTCTATGATTCTACGATTCTCTCATTCTATGGCCAATTACCTGTGATGAGAGACCAGCGCCAACCTCTCTACACTGTCCATTTAAGTAGTTGTAGAGAGTGATGAGGTCTCCCCTCAGCCTCCTCGTCCTTAAACTAAACAATCCCAGCTCCTTCAATCGCTCTTCGTAAGATTTATTCTCCAGGCCCTTCACCAGCTTCATTGCCCTCTTCTGCGCTCGCTCCAGCACCTCCAGATCTCTCTTGCGTTGAGGTGCCCAGAACTGGACACGATACTCAAGGTGTGGCCTCACCAGCGCTGAACCCAGGGGGACAATCACCCACAGGTATATAGAAATAACAAAAATAGACTTCATTTCCTTGGGAGAGACTAATGTTGTAATCGTACATTCATGTTTAGCAGTACTTAAATCCACACAAAGTATCCCTAAAGCCAGGGGGTGATGGCAGGAAGATGTGAGGTCCCACCCCCATGCAGGAGCCCCATTGACTTATATATTTATTTTTTTTTCCCAGAGCGATTTTGATGTAAATATAATGATTAAATACAGAGAAATAGAAGAAAACTTTACATTGAACTGTGCCATTATGGCCTTGCTTGTTCAGCATGGACATAAAGACGTGTCCCTCTGTTTTAAAGAAGAAAAAGCCATTTGCTGTTGATGAAAGATTAGTTTGGTAGATTTATTAGAAGGACAAGGCGGCTATAAAGAGTTAAGATCAGCTTCCTTCACCACCACTAAGGAGAGAAGCTGTTACCACGTATTTTTGCCTGTTTCAGACCTTGACCGGTGAATGTCAGACTCAACTGTGATTTTGAGGTACTCATTCAGAAGGAGGATAGAGCAAATGGCCCTATTTCACAGGCCAATAAGCTACCAGCAGCGGGTTCCTATTGATTAAAATGAACCTTTCATCGGCAGCGCTGTTCCTGACCTTGGGCAGGATTATGTGTTTGAGCGCGTACTAAATGGTTGCAATCTATTGAATATCTTCTGCAGTTTTGAGAATCGAGAATGCCTGTTAATGAACAGGAGGAGTCAGTAGCTTTATCACACTCGTGGTGAGCAACCTTCACCTTCCTGCTCTTGGTGGTGAGGTCTTGCTCACTTACTGTGACACTGGTGAGACACTGGACCCAGAGCAGTAGTGGGTACCCCATCCCTGGAGGGGTTCAAGGCCAGGCTGGATGGGGCTTGGAGCAACCTGGTGTGGTGGTAGGTGTCCCTGCCCATGGCAGGGGGGTTGGAACTGGATGATCTTCGAGGTCCCTTCCAACTCTGACCATTCTATCATTCTATGAAGGCAGTAACGTAAAAAACCCAGAACTGCGTAGAAACAGAGTCAGGTCCCTGCTGATGGGACTCCTTCCACATAGTGCTCCTGGAATCCTCACTGCAAGACCCAAGAGAGATCAGGGATGAAATGTTTATTTATTACCCCGTGCCTGGTCCATGAGCGTTCTGAGCCCCACAGCACTTGGTATGGCAAGTGAATTAAAATCAAGTTGCATTAAAGGTGACAGACAGTAGTTCTGTGTGGGTTCCTGGAAATAATCCTGCCTTTGCCTGGCATCGTCTACTGCAGTACTTGTGAGTCTCATAATTTTTTTTTTAATTGTTCCTTTCTTTATAGTTCAAAGATTACAAAATTGGAATGAGGGGCGACTTTGGCAGTGGTGAAGGAATTCATTGCGATCCCTGAGGATCAAATTCATCCAAGTGTAACTGCTGGAACTGGCAATGCAGACTGGTCTGAATTAAATCCTCCCCCCAACCCCCCATCTTTTATGTTGTTTGTATAAACAAACACTACTGAATTATTTTTTTGACTCCCTGTATCTCGCACCTGGGACAGACTGGCCTTTCTCCCACGTTGCTGCCTGTCAGCAATTTGTAGTTGTTGGAGTGGTTCCAAAGCAGCCCTGTATCTTCTGATCTTTCGGCATGGGAGCAGGGGTGCGGTACAAACAGAGATTATTTCAATTCTCTGCGAGGAGGGAGATCTTACCATACGTGAGATGGAGCAGCACAGAGCAGACTTCATGGAGAGTAGAGAGACCGCTGTCTTGTACCAGCCTTGGCATGTGGGGAAAGCCTTGGAGGTAAAAAAGAGCATACATGAGGAAACATGAAGCTATGGGCCAAAAAGTCATGTTCTTAGGCTGCTGCTTAGGTAGTTTTTCTGCACTGGTTTCCATGGACAGCGGTCTGAGAAGTCTTCGATGTCACAGGCAAAAGCAAGGGGACAGGTCGCTTGAAAAACTACCAGTTACCTGATCCTGGGTAACCTGCTCTGGATGAAACCATCTCCTGGAGCATCACAGAATCACAGGTTGGAAGGGACCTCTGGAGATCATCTTGTCCAACCTCCTGCCCAAGCAGGTCTACCCAGAGCAGGCTGCGCAGGAACGTGTCCTGGGGGATTTTGAATGCCTCCAGGGAGTCCAGAACCTCTCAAGGCAGCCTGTTCCAGGGCTCTGCCACCCTCAAAGAAGAGAAGTTCCTCCTCATATTTAGATGGAACTTCTTATGGTTAAGTTTGTGTCCATCCCCTCTTGTCCTGTCACTGAGCACCACTGAACTGGCCCCATCCTCCTGACACCCAACCTTGAAGTAGCCTATTTATAGGTGTCCTCCAACCTCAGCTCTTCAGCTTCTGTGGTTCTAATTACAGTGTTTGTCCCTAAAAGTTGTTTTACTCGTGTCAGCTGGTAACATCCCAATCATCCATAGGTGTCAAGGCCATGTTTCCCAGAACTGGTTGTTGAGGGACCCAGCAGGCAGCAGCTGATCCTACCTAGAGGAGTAAGAAGGCGTTTGGCAGTCTTCATCCTGCCAGTTATGAAACATTCCTTTGAAAAACATTATTTTCTGCTTTCCCGAGGGTTTTGCAGCAGACTGGAAATCCCCAGAAAGGCTGTGTTCTTCCACCTGAGCTGTTTTGGCGAATGTCCCTTATTTATAAAAAAATGTTTGAAAACAAGATAGATGAGCTTTGGCTCTCTTGTTTAGTGGTGAAGAGATGACAGCCATTGTGTGTTTGTGTGTGTGCTACCACCCTGCAATTACTGTAACTACAGCTACAGTAATTACTTTAACTGCTGTAAAGATGTCTACGTTAAGTTCTTGGCTTCTGCTCTTGAGTTTCCATCTGTTCAGATAAAAAAGAAGGTGTTAAGAAAATGCGAGTCTGGCAGCTTCTGTGCCTGGATTCCCAGGGCTGGACCAGCCAGTGATGGTGGATGATGGTTGTTTATTGTTTGCCGTTTGCTAGCGTCAAAAATGAAGGAAAAATAATCCAGAGAGGCTTAAAACAGAACTATCACAGTGTGTGTTACTAAAAAGGCATTACAGAAACAGGGAAAGGGAGAAGACAAGGTCTCTTGGTGTCTTTTTTCTGCGTTTCAGACAGTCAGTAGAGGACGGAGTGAGAGTTTAAATTTCTCTACTTGACTCTGGCTGCTTTGCTGTCATTTAATATCAGCCTGTCTCCGTTTCTCTTAGGCAGAGATCCTTAAAGACAGTCTCATGACACCAACATAGTGCTCATGTACCTAATATAAGCAAAAAGCAGTAACTCTGTGGATGGAAGCTTCTGAGCGTCTCGCAAAGAGCGATGATGGTAACGAGCCAACAAAGTTTATTCTTTTTCAGTAATTGCTGTTTCCAATTGAAGTTAATATTATTTCCTATTGGACTAAATTGCGGACCTTCGCTTGCAGAACTTGCCTGTTTCCTGAGGAAGGAGTTTGCTGGGGCTTTAACAAAGGCCACCCTAAATAAAGACACAGTTCTGAGCTCTTGCTGTGCAGGAGCCAGGGCTGGACGGCTGCTGGGGGTTGGCTCTTATTGTTCTTGACGTCTTTGTAACAGAGAGCTAGAAGAGTAAATGTTTCTGGGTATAATGTATGATAATAGCAACAACCGTTCTTTCTCTTTGACCTTGTGGAGATTAGAAACTAAGCTTTCCCTGGGGTGATCCTGGATCGGGCTCTGCTTTGTTTCCTTTTAGAAGGAAACCCTGGCAGTTTGCGCTTCCTCCACCTACGAGTGCTGCCATGGCCTGGTGGTCACTTGTGGAGCTAAACTGAACTGTTTTCATCACGTTTTTATGGCTGGAGAGCTGCCTGGTAGAAAAGGACTTAGGGGTGTTGGTCGAGTGTTGGCTGAACATGAGCCAGCGTGTGCCCAGGTGGCCAAGAAGGCCACCAGCATCCTGGCCTGGATCAAGAACAGTGTGATGAGTAGGACCCGAGAGGTGATCGTCCCCCTGTACTCGGCACTGGTGAGACCCCACCTCGAGGGCTGTGTCCAGTTTTGGGCCCCCTACCACAAGAAAGATATTGAGGTGCTGGAGCGGGTCCAGAGAAGGGCAACAAAGCTGGTGAGGGGTCTGGAGCACAAATCTTATGAGGAGAGGCTGAGGGTGCTGGGGGTGTTCAGCCTGAGGAAGAGGAGGCTGAGGGGAGACCTTCTCACTCTCTCCAACTCCCTNCTCAAGGATATGGCTTAGTGTTGGGTCGTGTGGTGTGTTGTTTATGGTTGTTGGGTTTTTTGGATTTTTATTTTTTTTTCCCATTGGTTGGAGTAGATGATCTTAAAAGGTCCCTTCCAACCTAGGTGATTCTGTGAACTGTTTTCATCACGTGTTTTTACAGCAAATGCTGAACTGACTGTTTCCAAAAGCGTGTCTGCTCTGTGAGACGAATCCCATTCAAATGAGGTACATGTCTGAGCTGATTCAGCGCTGGTTCCTTCTGGGGCTGAACACACTCAGGTTGATCCAACACGTGCTGGTCTAACGTGTTTGCTCAGAGAAGTAAAAGAGCGAGCGGTGTTTTGCTCAGTGGATCAGTGCATGTCTGGGGTGATGCTGCTGAAAAGGGGTAGTTTCGGACTGGAGTCAAACTACTGGGAACACCAGGGTCACTGAAGAATTTGGACCCAAAGTTCTTCTTTCCACGGCTTAGGAAGTGTATCATAATGGCTAGAGAACAGTGCAGGGAGGGATAAGTTTGAAGTTTTTATTCCTAGGCTTGCTGGAAAACTCTCTGTTCCTCTAAGGAATTCTCTTAGCCGTTCCTCCTCTGCTTGTCTTCCTTCAGAAAGGCAAAAGATCCTTCCAGAGAAACGTGAGGACCTTCTGAGACAGGTGCTTCAGAAGGAAAGAAGTTGTCCATGACGCAGTTCTAGGAGAAGATAATTAAGCTGGTTGAGAAGAATATAAGCACATTAGCGTGAAACTACATCGGGTCTAATATAACCTGCTCAGAACGTATCTTGGTGTGATTGTACTGCTTCCAGCCTCCAGCCTGTGTGATTGCCAGGTGCCTGCGCAGCGCCCTGCCAGGTCATCAGCGCTCCCTTCCCTGCTGGGGCTGCCAAGTTCTCCAGGAAGGATCTCTCTGAAGAGTTGATGTGTTAGAACATCACAGAAACATATGTTCCTTAAATGACTTTCCAGCTGGGCATCCCCTTCTTCCTTATATGAGTTACTGGAGTTTAATTAACTCACTTTGGAACCTCTTTTAGTCTGTTAAACTCTCGGTGTGGAGACACTCAATAAGATTAAGGGGAATTGGCCAAACTAACTTAACCTGACTGTACATGTAGGTTATTCGCATAGTCAGGCCTCAGAGGTACCTGCTGTGAAAAAAAATAAATAAAAGCTAATTGATTTCTCAAAGAATTTAGTTTCTTCACTTTTTCTTGAGGCAAAAATTCTGGGAAGAGACATACCCATTTCCCATGTTTCATATTCATTTTAACGATTGCTCTTCGTGTTTGGAATGCAAGAGCTCGGGGTGTCAATAGAAAGGTTGATTGAGCAACAGGTAATGAAGAGTAGAGAAGTTTAAGATTTTTTAAATGCTATTTCTTTTCTGAAAAAAGTAATTGTGCGTGTTGTGCTTGGTGTTAGAATTGGTGTGACTTCCGTGGTTTACAATCTGCTTCCTGAATTCTGCTTCCAGCAGAATCTTAACAGGACTGGAAAGAAAAAAAAAAAAAAAATAATTCTTGTGGTTTGTTATTAGAAGCAAAACTTCTCGTTTTGTCATGCTGGTCACCAGCCGAGTGGGCAGCTGGAGCCTGACGTTCCTCCGTGCTCCTGCGGTAACACCGTGCTGCGCCCTCGGCGATGGTCAAAGGGAAGCAGGTCGGACCCGTTGCAAGAACAGGTTCTAGCTGTGTGCAAAAAGACTCCATTCCCCTACCCCCCAGTAGAATGCTTATCTCATCTATTAATATAAGTCTATTTAAGTGTGCCTTTTTAGAGAGAGAGAGATGGGGCGAGAGATAACCTTGATATGGAGGGTTGCGAGACAGCTGGGTTTTCAGTCTGCGTCCTCGCCTGTACTGCAGATGTGGTGGGTATAAACAAACGTCGCCGGTGTCTTAGTCGTTTGCAAACTCAGCATAAAATTTGCAACCCTGTGGTTCAGAGCATGCGGGATATAAAACTTTTGACAAGTTGCTTTGTAGGGAAGTATTGGTTGTGCTGCTGGCCTCCTCTTTGTGCTCGTAGTGGTGGCAACTGCCATATCAGGATTGGAAGGTGAGTGCCTTGACATCTCTCATCTTCCAGATTGTCATTTTGTGATAATTGCCCCTACTTCTGATGTGGAAATATGTGTGTTTTGAGGAATGATTGACATTACCTGCCAGCTTCTGCAAGGCTTATATGGACAACGTTGTCCTTCTGGAGAAGCTGGGACAGCAGTTGAGAGAGTGAATGTTATGGGCTGACAGCATTTGAAAGACCTGAGATCAGGTCACATCTGGAGTACTGAGACCAGTTCTGGGCTCCCCGGTTCAAGAGGGATGGGGAACTGCTGGAGAGGAGACAGCAAAGGGCTACAAAGATGACTAGAAGACTAGAGCATCTCTCTCATGAGGAAATCTCTCTCACTGACCAAGAGTCCCTCTCCAGCTCTCCTGGAGCTCCCATCAGATCCTGGAAGGCTGCTCTAAGGTCTCCCCAGACCCTTAAAAGGCTTGATTGCCTTTTATTCAAGAAAACACTCTTAAATGTTGGCTGGTTTTGTGAGACCTTCTGTGGTTGTAATACATCAGCCAGAACCTGGATTGTATAATCGCACTACTGGTGGAGTGGGCACCTGACTTGAGAGCACACATTACGATATCCTGCCTACGAGAGCTCCAAAATCAGTTCTTTTCATCCTCATGCATTGGTGTGTTCCTCATGCCTTCATGCTAAGTTAGTTTCTGGAACTTCTCGGGTTCCAGAAATGTAAAAAAACCAAAAGATTACTTCAATTTTCATTAAGGAAACCCTGAGGTCAGCATTGGGTGAGACTGACGGTCTGAGAAGCGTGACACGGCACAGAAGTGCGACATCAGTCGAGCCATGAGAAAAAGACAAGTTTCATCAACTTTTTCTGAGTCCTGAAAATGAAAGAATCATCTTTTATCCTTGAAGCCTCTAGAAACCGTTATTTTATAGTTGACCATTTCTCTTTTGAGATATTAATTAGGGTTTGGCTTGTGCTGCGAGGTACGTGGGAAAAGTTTTCGTATTTATTGTGAGAACCCTTTGCTTTGCCGAGGACTGTCTTGGTTTAGCTGAACAAACTTTTTTTGCAGTTCTAATTAATTAAGCAGTTTTCGGTATTCCAGAACGGCACACAAATCTTTCTGGCTCTCTGTTCACGCAGTTGTAGCTTGGGAGCTTCAGGCTGTTTTCGTCAGCGTGGCAGCGCTCTGCCGCCGGCATTTTACAACCCGGCCCCGAAAATTAGTTCTGTGATTGAATCTGGCAGATGGGTTTTGGCTTGAGAATCAGCATATGTTTTTAACATATGCACGTTGGCAAATCAGATTGAAGTCGTAACTAAAAGGCCTGTTATCTCAATCCTCCTGGTGTGTTTGGGAATTAAGAATAATGGGCGAAAAAAAGGACGGAGGAGTTAGACAGTGAAGAACCAGCAACCCCAGATAAATCTCCTTACAGATAGCACCATTTTCTTAAATTTGTTGGAATGAACCATAAGAGTTACCTCTTGGTTCTTCTGCCTGCGGGATCAAGGCTAATCCAAGAACAGCAGAGAGCCCATCCTGGCTCCCTGCCCGTGTTTATCCCCGCCTGTCCCATCGGGTGGGCTGTTACGGGCTCCGTGCGTGGTTTGTGTTCATGTCCTGCTCCAAAATCGTAGAATCATAGACTGCTCGGGGTTGGAAGGGACCTCCTTGATGCAACCTGAGGCCATTTCCTCTCATCTGACCACTTGTTCCCTGGGAGAAGAGACCAACTCCCCCGGCTACACTCCTCTTTCAGGGAGTTGTAGAGAGCAAGAAGGTCCCCCGTCAACCGTCTTCTCTCCAGGCTGAGCAACCCCAGCTCCATCAACTGCTCCCTGTAAGGCTTGTTCTCCAGACCCCTCACCAGCTTCCTTGCCCTCTCTGGACACGCTCCAGCACCTCGATGTCTGTCTTGTTGTGGAGGGCCCAGAACTGGAACACAGTAGGCAGAGCTTCTGCTCTGTGGTGGGAAGAGCCCAGGTCTCAGTGATGATGTGAGGATGCTCTTGGCCAGTCAGAGACAGGACTTGAGACCCAGGTCCTACAGAGGAGACCTGTAGGATTGACCTCTGCAAATCTGGTGGTACAAGGTGACAGACACAGGTCACTGGCAGGAGAAGTTCTCAGTGTCTGGTTCAGCAGATGCAACAGCAAAGTCAGTCCTCGTGGTTCCATCTCATCTTGCAAGTGATTCAAACATCCAGCTGTGTATTAATTGAGGTCAGGAGGTTAGACCCAGAGTCACGCAAGAACAGTTCCTCTCCCAGATTGTCTGCAGTAGTTTACAGCTTCTGAAGAGGTTTGTGATGGTTGAGGAGCACGATCTCGGTGGTTTCTCTTCCTCAGTGTTCCCTCTGAGGTGGGTGCTCTGAGCACCCCTTGGGGACCTCTCCCTGCGCCTGGGGGAGGCAGAGGGAGGTCGCTCCCATCCTTGACCACAGAACTGCGACCGTATTGTTGTAGTTTAAACTAGCGTGGGTATCGATCTGACTCTTATCACCAACTATATGCAATTTAACTCGGTTCTAATTATTTTCTGTCTGTGTAGAAACCAAGAGTTCCTTCTGCCACCGCTTACAGATGTTGCAAATGTGTTTTTCTAATGAGACACATGGCACATTCCAGAGCAGCACAAGGACTTGTTTTCAGCCTGAAAACGGAATCTTTTCTCTGTTGTTAAAGACAAGTTTGTAAAATGTGGCTGTAATAAATAAACCACAAACTTGAAGATCTTTTTTAAGATACCTAGCGAGTTCCTAACGAGTGCTTCATGTTTTTTTTTTTTAGTGACCTTGAATTTAATGTTTACATCAATTAAAACCTGTCTGATGCCACACCTTATTTCGCAGTGCGGTTTGCAGACAAGGGTGGAAAAAGGGGTAGTTCTGTCTGTGGTTACTGGGATTGCTATGAAAGAGCAGAGCTGCCAGTTCCAGATTTAAACTATTCTTGTAGCCTTTTATATTCTCTCAGCAGAGGAAACCATGAAGGCAGAGTCGGTGGAGAAAGAATCCCAATAAATAGAATATTATCCACATGGTTTTCATTGCGTCCGTGTCTGACTGCAGGATAACTCGCTAAACCGTGGAAGTTCGTGTCGTGGAATATCCAAGCCAAGACCTTAGTCACTTGATAATGACCCACTAAAATTTGAGAACTCTTATCTTCTCGGATGGGAGCCAGTCGCCGTTTCAGGGGAATTCAGAAGAAAAACTTGCTTTTGGGGCCAGTTGGCCGCGGTTAAATTTCTTCTGCTTTTTTTCTGTGAAGATTTGGGACTTTCTGCTTTGAAAGACGTGGCGTTTATGGAGATGATCCGTGAATCAGATCCGGCGTGGTAATTCCTGTCTTTTCTCTGTAAACGTGGGTGGCTTTTGCAAATTTGGCAAAATCTTTTGAATCTGCAAGGAATGGCTCCTGACTTAAGTTGGTTGTGCGATGGAGCAAAGATTTTGGGTTTTTTTCTAAGTCATCATTTCTCTTGTTATTTTATTCACGTATAATTACACACTCAGAGATTTTATGCTTTTTTTTCCCCTGCAGCTTGTAGAGGGGTTTAGTGTTTGAGAATCCAGACTGTAAATATGCTGCTGTCGTCCACCTTGATGTGACATGGTTTATGGTTTTGGATACTCTCTCTTGCCTCAGAGTCCTTTCCCTTCTCCAAATAAGACGACTTCACTCTGGTTTCTTTTTGACTCTGTTACCGTCCTTGGGGATTTTCCATCTCGGTGTAAAAGTTTAAACACCACGTCTTCTCCTACCCACCCTCCTACATGATTATTCACCGTTTTGTTGAGGATTAGTCTTATTCCCAGTGGTTTTCCCTTATGTAGTTCTGCTCCTTGCCTGTGGGTCTCCTGGGATCCCTAACAAGGAGCCTTGAAAAGCTGTGAGGAAGCCCATGTGGCTTCCTTGGCCATCCAGTGGCCACTCTCACTGTCTCTTCTACTCACGTTCCTCCCTTCTCTGTGTGACTTTTAAGCTTATTATTTTAAAAAAAAAAACAACCAACCCAAAGAGAACAACCAAGACTGATCTAAAGTTTTCTACGGCTGTTCTTAACTCGCTTTGTGTTAGTGACTTTGAGCTCTGTCATTTTAGGGTAAAATGGGATTGAACCATGGAGTTCAGTTCCAGAATGAAAACCAAGCTTTAGCTTGCTGCACTGTGAAAGCCTTTCTTTTTTTCAGTCCCTTGGAAAACTCCACAAGGTTAGCCAACGCTTTGGGATTCTCTGCATGGAGGCTCTGCATCATTTCAGTAAATGGAATACAGGGAAGTTATTGTGGTCTGCGCTGCTCTGAGCATAAGCCTGCTGGTATTTACAGGTGTTTTGTTTTGCAATGCTGAAGTTCACATGTGTTTAAAGTGTTAGCAGATGAAGGGAAGAGAAAGCTTGTTCAGTTAAACCATTGAGGAGAACATGGGAGAGGCTGGATGGCAGGCTGTCCCCTTGATGTGTGTCTCAGACCAGTTCAGGCTGCCAAGAGAGACACGTATTTTGCCATTCTCAGCTGCTTCCATTAGGATGGTATTTTCTTTCCTTTTAGAAGAAGGAGGTTCTTGTTTAGAAGAACAAGGTTTTTCTTTCTTGATGTTGCTGTCACTGTTGGCTCCCTCTTTGTTTTGCTGTAGCAAAATGGGAGGTGACCAAAAATAGCAGAGGAGAAGAGAGGTGGCTGCAGGGAAAATGTCTTCTCCTCCCATTGCTCCTCCTTTCTATAGCAAATCTACCATAAAATGTGGTAGATCTGATCACTTGTGAGATGAGTTTTCCAATTGCTCCAGAAAAATTCACTCTATCAAACTTTGCATATTTAATTCTGGTCTTTTTAGCTCACCCCTCTGTCCTCACCACCTCTCAGGAGCTTTGAATCTTATACGATATGCTCTGCTGAGTAATTAGAAAGTCTAAATAATTAATTTAGGCTCCTCCCTTAAGTACCTGAATTTAAAAACTGTAAATGCTTCTTCTGTAGGCTAGATAAGGGTTTGAAGTTCTCTGGAACAGATTGCTGGAGGGCATCTCCCAAATGCCTGTTGCAGGGTGCTGTCTTTCCCTTAGGGGAGTCAGGCATAGAATGAGTCATAGAACCATAGAGTGGTTTGGATTGGAAGGGACCTTCAAGATCATCCAGTTCCACCCCCTGCCCTGGGCAGGGACACCTCCCACCAGACCAGGTTGCTCCAAGCCCCATCCAGCCTGGCCTTGAACCTCTCCAGGGATGGGGCAGCCACAGCTTCTTGGGGCAACCTGGGCCAGGGTCTCACCACCCTCACAGCAAAGAATTTCTTCCCCAGATCTCATCTCCATCTCTCCCGTGTCAATGTCAAAGACTTCCCCCTTGTTCTAGGGCTCCCCTCCATCATCAAGTGTCCCTCCCCAGCTTTCCTGGAGCCCCTTGAGGGATTGGAAGGGGCTCAAAGGTCTCCCCAGAGCCTTGTCTTCTCCAGGCTGAAGGCCCCAACTCTCTCAGTCTGTCTTCCCAGCAGAGGGGCTCCAGCCCTCTCAGCATCTTCGTGGCCTCCTCTGGCCCTGCTCCAATAGGTCCATGTCCTTCTTACCTTATGTCAATCCTGAATTGGCTGTGCTGGGGGGACTCATCCCTTCCCATTGCTCTGGGACAAGTTAGAAGGCTTGAACTGGTTGGGGGATTCAAGCTGGACTTCAAGAAAAAGTCTTTCAAGTAATGAGCTACTTGGGTGAATTTCAGAGTGATGAATGAAGCAGCCCTGATATTTTGATTGTTTGACTTAGAAGTACGCTGCTAAAAGCAGTAAGTAGATGTTTGGTTTAGAACAGCCTTGCATTGACAACCTGGGATTGATAAGATGCTTAAGAGAGGACCTCTGGTTTTGTAGATGCTGCAGGAGAAGAGGAGCGGAGGGAAACACTGTGCACTTGTTTGTAAAGACATACGTCTTAGAGCACAACTGGAAAAATGGAAGCAGATGGCACGGATTTTGTACAGTGGAGTTATTCCACCCTGACGGATGTTCAAAGTCATACAAAGGGAGTTCTGCTGGCCCAATCCTATTATTGATTAATGGTTTCTAACGAGATTGGTGCTGCTTACCCTGCCTGTGCTCTCACGCATACACGTGCACTGCTTTCAAAATGCCTTTCGTGGGTTCAGATCCTTTCATGAATGCCAAATTCATTTGGTATTTTCTGGTATCTGTCTTCTTTTTTTTTTCCTCTGAATTTTGTAAAGGAATTGGTACCTTCTCCCTTCAGTTATTTTCTTTGGAATGCTTAAAGGAAAAGGGCTTCCCCCCCTGTCCCCCAGTGTTAATAAATCTGTTACTGGAAATGGAAAAGGTCTTTTCAATTCCAGCTGGTGCTTCTGAGCCTTCCTCCAGGGTGGCAGGCATCCTCGGGGGGAAAAAAAGTCAAGCAAACAATTGATCAGTCTGGCTGTATGTTGGGAGGATGGATGAGATGCGTGCTGTATGAGAGGGTTGTGGTCCCCACGTATTAACGTGTGATCTCTGCTCAGTGTTACTGCAGGAGTAAGGGGGGGCCTCTTCATAAGCTACTCCAGCCTGGCTGTTGTTGCTATTATTATTACAGTATATATATTCCTTTATTGCCTTCATATCGAGTAAAACCTTGCCGTGGTGGATGCTCTGTACAAATTAGGAGCAGGTAGATTGCTTTTCCACAAATTGCTTCCGATTTAGATACCGATGGACATTTATCCTTCCGCAGAGGTGTCTCCACGTTAGTTGTTCTGGTTTTGATTCTGCTCCTTCCCTAGCAAACCGTGGTGAAACACGGCTGCAGCGCTTCTGTTGCAGTCCAGAAAGGTCAGTTGTGCAAAAATAGCGACCTGAGCCCTGCGTGTAAGAATTGTAGGATGTGAAAAGACGTCGGAGAGTGATAGTGTAACGTAACGTCAATATCGGTGGAGGGAGTACGGAATTAGCCTGCTATAATTGACGTTTCAAAAAATTAAGAATATTTTCAGTTTTACTGAGTGTTGGAGCAGTGTGTAAATATGGATTATTTAGACTACAGACACAATTGTGAGATAAGCCATACCCCTGAGATGAAGAGCCCTTCTGATCCAAACCATTGGCCACTGGAGCTGAGGGGCCTGACCTAGAGCTGATAACAGCAGAGTCAAAGAATGATAGAATGGTTTGGGTGGGAAGGGACCTTCAAGATCATCCAGTTTCACCCCCTGCCCTGGGCAGGGACACCTCCCACCACACCAGGTTGCTCCAAGCCCCATCCAGCCTGGCCTTGAACCCCTCCAGGGATGGGGTATCCACAGTTTCCCTGGGCAACCTGGGCAAGGGTCTCGCCACCCTCACAGCAGAGAACTTCTACCTGAGTTCTCAGCTCGATCTGCCCTCTTTCAGTGTCAAACCCTTTCCCCTTGTCCTGTGGCTCCCCTCCCTCATCAAGAGTCCCTCCCCATCTCTGCTGGAGCATCTTTAGGGACTGGAAGGGGCTCTAAGGTCTCTCCAGAGCCTTGTCTTTTCCAGGCTGAACCCCCCCCCCAACTCTCTCAGCCTGTCTTCCCAGCAGAGGGGCTCCAGCCCTCCCAGCATCTCTGTGGCCTCCTCTGACCCTGCTCCAACAGCTCCATGTCCTTCTGCAGGTGGTGGCCCCAGAACTGGAGGCAGCACTTGGGGACGTTCTCCCCAGAGCAGGACTCAGATCTACGTAGCAGAAATAGGTCCCTTATATTCAGTCTGACCCTATTCCCCATGAATGTGTAGCACAGAAGCAGTGTGTCCCGGCATGACCCCATTTTGGGTGAGAATCAGTTCAGATAACCAAGGCCCAGCAGTTCCAGTTCCTTCCACCCGCTGTGACCTGCCAGCCTTGCTGAGCCCAGGGACAGAGTTTACCTCTGCAGGGAAGGGGGGGGTTTATCTGTGCCACCCCCCGCTACGAGCACACCCAGGATGTGAGTGTGCTTTCACTGTACGAGATAACAGGCTGACATTAACTATGATGGAATTTTTCCTTGTTTGCACAGACCCTTCATGCTTCTGCCACCGCTGATGGAGTGGATGCGCGTGGCCATCACCTACGCCGAGCACCGGCGCAGTTTGACTGTGGACAGTGACGATATCAGGCAGACGGCCAGGCTGCTCTTACCCGGACTGGACTGCGAGCCCCGGCAGCTAAAGTAGGTGAACTGAGCTTTATCAAAAGCACCTAAAGCAATCCTAACTTCTTACTACACCTCACAGGAGCCAGATCTCAAAATACTACACAGGCGACATCATGTTTAACCACGTAATATTCCAGGAGGTAAAGAAGTGTTTGGCCCAACGCTGCAGCCGGGGTAGAAAAATTTTTGTCTTGCCAAAAGTTTTGTAGGAGGAATGAGACCCAGAAGGATTGAAATACAAGTATTTGGAGGCTTTTATGCCTCAGCCTTAATTACAAGATTATTCTTTGCTTTTTGAGATACTTTTCATCAAGGTATCAGTACCTTTTAAAGTCTTCCCCTCGCATATATATTGAACGGGGATTTATAATTAGCGTGGTTCATTAGCACATCATAGGGCTTTTATTCAGATTTGTAGTCCTTTAAGTTGCTGTCATTAGCACTGGGGTTGATAGCGGGATTACATCTTGAACTTTAGTGCAAGGTAAATTCTTGTTTCTTGAGTGAATTTTGTCCCCTGTCTACCTTTGGGTTAAATGAGTGGGCAGGACATGTTATAACAATAAATGCCTTCTGTTTGTGCTCTGAAGTGATGAAATGATCACCTGAAAAGATAAAAATACACCTTTGCTCTTAGAATTGTTTTTCATCAACAAGAAAAGCAACAGAAAGCTTTTAATCAGGAGTTTTGCACCTGGTTTTGCTGCTTTTTACCTTTTCCTTCTGGCAGCCAAAAAGGCTCGCTCTTTTTTGCTGCATCTCTATCTCCCCGTCTGTAAACTGAGGGGTAGTGCTTATTACCCACAAAACTTAACGTGGACCTTAATTAGTTGGCTACTACGGTGCTGCAATTAGAGGAGTGAATGTTTTGTCGCTGCAGCCGAATCCTGGTCTTATTTTCAGGTCTTGGTTCCAGGAACCGGGTACCTCTTTTCAAAGTGGGGTTAAGGAGGTGATGCTCCGCGGTCATTTAAACTCCTTGGCTTGAGAATGGGAGGGAGCAGCTGGGCTTGGACTTGGTGGCCACAAAGCAGAAGCTGGACCTTTATTCCTGGAAGGCTTTTCTTCTCCCCAGTCCACGTGTGCTCTGGGTCCATTAAGGCAGGCGCTACTCTGGCTTACATGGGGGTGGGAGGTGCTAGAGTAGGCAACTTAATACAGGCTGAATTAATTTTACCTGTGTGCCTAATGCTTGCCAAAACCTTTGTAATTCTTTGATGAACAGTACCGCAGAAGACTAACACACAGTTCCTTCCAGTCAGTTTCAAGGGTTTTCTTGCACTCTCTCTTTTAGAAAGACTTTTGGTTTCAAAGTTGAATCCAAACAGAATCACAGAATCACCAAGGTTGGAAGGGACCTTTCAAGATCATCTAGTCCAACCAATGGGGGAAAAAAAACCCAAAACAAAACAAACAAAAAAAAAAACAACAAAACCCCCCACAAACCACAAAAAAACC
>VZRU01010759.1:255511-266343 GCA_013398155.1 Pedionomus torquatus
GAGCAGCCTTCCAGGATCTGAAGGGAGCTCCAGGAGAGCTGGAGAGGGACACTTGGTCAGGAAGAGTGGTGATAGGACAAGGGGTAATGGTTTTAAACTGGAAGAGGAGAGATTTAGATTGGATCTTAGGAAGAACTTCTTTACTGTGAGGGTGGTGAGGCACTGGAACAGATTGCCCAGGGAAGCTGTGGCTGCCCCATCCCTGGAGGGGTTCAAGGCCAGGCTGGATGGGGCTTGGAGCAACCTGGTGTGGTGGGAGGTGTCCCTGCCCATGGTGGGGGGCTTGGAATTCAATGATTTTTAAGGTCCCTTCCAACTCTAACCATTCTGTGAGGGCAAGACAGGCTCCCTCTGGAGCCGTTGCTGCTCTGGAATTCTCCACTTGAGTGGTTCTGGAGCAATTCATCTCTGCAGCTGAGCACGTGTCCTCCAACACACAGGCACAGTTCCATCCAGACTCCAGCAGTGACTCTGCCAGAGCTGGAATACGCTCACTGAGGAGTGAGCAGGGAATGCCAAACTGGTATTAAAAATAAAATAAAATGAAAGAAAGAGAGAAAGGTAATGCTATCCAAACCTGGTAGTTTTAGAGCATTGGCTGTGGCAGTCAATACAGGCTTGTGCCTGCAGATCCCAGGTTTGAGTTGTCAGTTATTTGTCTGTAACGAGTCACTCCTCCCAAGCTCCCCAAAAGCCAAATCCACCCAGTTGTCGTCGTCGTCCCCTGCCACCCTGAGACATCTCTGCCAATGTCACCGCCTCAAAGGCGGGGGAAAATTGGAATTGGGAATGCAGATCTTACGAGGAGAGGCTGAGGGAGCTGGGGTTGTTCAGTCTGAGGAAGAGGAGACTGAGGGGAGACCTTATCGCTCTCTACAACTACCTGAAAGGAGGCTGCAGAGAGGCGGGGGTTGGTCTCTTCTCCCAAGTTACAGATGACAGGACAAGGGGTGATGGCCTCAAGTTGCACCAGGGGAAGTTCAGGTTGGATATTAGGAAATATTTCTTTCCTGAAAGGGTTGTCAGGTATTGGCATGGGCTGCCCAGGGAGGTGGTTGAGGCACCATCCCTGGAGGGATTCAAGAAAGAAGTTGACTTGGTGCTCAGGGATATGGCTTAGTGTTGGGTGGGGTGGGGTGTTGTTCATGGTTGTTGGGGTTTTTGTGTGATTTTTTTTTTTTTCCCATTGGTTGGACTAGATGATCTTAAAAGGTCCCTTCCACCCTAGGTGATTCTGTGAGATACAAGGTCAGTGCTCCTCAGTGGGAGATGGAATTCCATTATGATACATACCCACCTCTAAAGCTGAAGCCGTATCATTACACAGCGAGCAGCAGAGATGCTGCCCGTGAAAATTCAGACACTTGCAATAATTAAGGTGGGGGGGGAGCGGTAGGATGGGAGCGGGAATGGATATTGCTGGGACATTTCCTTTCCGTCCTTGGCTACTTCTGGAATGAACTCCGTAAGTGAGGCTCATTTCTCTCATAATTCATCTCTGAGCCGTCACGCTTTGCTGCTTAAGTAGAGAGCGAGAGATTTATGGGATTGAAATACTGAAATATTGTGGCAAATAGGATTTCAGCGACGGGGATGAGATGCCAAATAAATTCATCTTGTGTATTTTTGTGTTGTTTTCCACTTTTGGTTCGTCTGGCTACAAATGATCCGAGAAGTGGTATTTCTTTTTTTGGCAGCCTTGAGAAAGCTCAGGAATTGTGGACAATCCACAGCTGGGATTTTCAGTGATCCCTGCTGCGTTCTTGCAGTCCTGTCCCCTGCTCTCTTGTCCACCTCGCTTTCCCAATAGTGTGGCATCGGGCCCGCTCTGCAGAGAAATGAAATCTTTTAAATATATATGTATACGCTGTCCCTACAGTCCTCCACACCCAGACACGTACTCTTCTGCGCCTTAAGATTCAAACTCACCATGTCCCTGATAGTTTCACAGTCAATAGATGTAGAAAGATAACTTTATTTTTATTTTTTTCCTTCTCCCTGCAGGGTATGACCCCACTAATGTACGCCTGCGCTGCTGGAGATGAAGCCATGGTCCAAATGCTTATAGACGCTGGAGCAAATTTAGATATACCAGTGAGTAACAGAGGACCCTTTCCCCATAATTATTCATCTTTAACAAGAGCAGTTATGAAATCTCTCCCGGCAACTGAAGGCTTCATTTCTGGAAGCTTCTGAGCAGGCCACTTCTTTCAGAAATCATTGCTTCGGGGATTTGGGAGGGGGAGGAAAACCTTCAGAACCTCTTGGAGCAACTCGGTGGCTCCAATTATGATTGGCATTGGCAAGTCTAATTGGCACAGTGGGGGTAAAGGGGCCTCCATCCTGAAGGAGCTGCCACTTGGAGGAAGCAATAAGCCCATTAAAAAAGCCCAAGGGGACTGGACAGAGTGACTGGAGCTGGCGGCGTTCTCTAAATGGCCTAAGTTACTGTTCCCTGGGGTTGTCACTTCCAAAGAAAAAAAGCCCGTTATGTACCAGTCTGAAGACGACGGCAGACGGATCCGGCAGGGGTTGGTTAATGACTACCTGGCCCCTTTTCCCCCAGGTACCCAGCACCTCTCCACGATACCCCTCCGTCCACCCCGACAGCCGCCACTGGACCGCCCTCACCTTTGCCGTCTTACACGGGCACATCTCTGTTGTTCAGGTAAGCGGAGGGGATTCCCCCTTTGGCAATTTTTATAGGAGACACGCGAAGTGCAGCCCCCTCGCTGACAGCTGGCCCGAGCACCAGGCCCTCACAGCCTCCTGGTGCCGTTTGGTGGAAGGCTTCTGAAAAACCAGGGAAAACATTCGTGTTTTGAAAATGAGAACCTAACCGATGCTTTTCTTGCAGAACCGTGACTTGATGACATCGTTCCCAGCGGGGCCTTGAGAACAAAACACACGTTTCCTTATTTTTCTTTGGTTTCAGTATTGGCCCATGGCTTAGCACATCCCAAACAATGCCGCGCAATCACTGCTCTGGCATCACAGAGAAAGCAGTGCTTCATGCGCTTGTGAGACCCCACCTGGAGCCCTGTGTCCAGCTCTGGAGTCCTCAACAGAGAAAGGACATAGAACTGTTGGAACGGGTCCAACGGAGGGCCAGGAAGATGCTCACAGGGCTGGAGCACCTCTGCTGTGAGGACAGGCTGAGGGAGCTGGGGCTGTTCAGCCTGGAGAAGAGAAGGCTCCAGGGAGACCTTAGAGCAGCCTTCCAGGATCTGAAGGGAGCTCCAGGAGAGCTGGAGAGGGACTCTTGGTCAGGGACTGGAGTGATAGGACAAGGGGGAAGGGTTTTAAACTGGAAGAGGGGAGATTTAGATTGGCTATTAGGAAAAAATTCTTTGCTGTGAGGGTGGTGAGGCACTGGAAGAGGTTGCCCTGAGAAGCTGTGGCTGCCCCATCCCTGGAGGGGTTCAAGGCCAGGCTGGATGGGGCTTGGAGCAACCTGGTGTGGTGGGAGGTGTCCCTGCCCAGGGCAGGGGGGTTGAAACATGATGATCTTCAAGGTCCTTTCCAACTCTAACCATTCTGTGATTCTATGTGGAGTGGCTACAGGCAAACTGCTCCATCAGGACACTCTCTGGCATTAGATGTTAATTGCTTTCTACACTGACATGTGCAAAAATTAAGCGTATGCTGATTTCTGCTCTAATGGCAGCAAATCATCTGTAACTTCCTTCTATAATCCTCCAGAATTGCATGAACAAGACTTAAGCTGTCGTGGGAGTTGAACCTCTCACATCCTCCCTGCTCCCCTTTTTGGGGGGGGAATTAGCGCAGAACGGGGTAGAATCCTGGAAATTTGACCTGAGGAATTCAAAACTCATCACAGCAGATAGTCAATTGCTGGGGAATTCAGTTACCCTTCCGCTCAAAGGGGGGGGGGAAAAAAAAAGCTGCAAGCAAATGGAGGCTTCTCACATTCACTTTTTATTTGTGTTCATTTGTAAATAATTCCAAAGATTAGACTCCAGCTGGCAAATTGCCAGGGCAGCCTTGGTTATTACAAAAGTTGGACAGGCCCTAATTTACATGGGAGATACGAGCATGACTCTCCCAGGAGAATGAGGCCAAGTCTGTCAAAGCTCCTGTTGGACCGTGTTACCCACAGTGTTAGAATCATAGAATTGTCCGGGTGGGGAGGGACCTTTAAGATCATCTAGTCCAACCATCAACCTAACTAATTAAAAAAAAACCAAAGAATGACCCATCAGTAACCCATGTCTCTAAGCTCTATGTTAATGTCTTTTAAATCCCTCCAGGGATGGTGACCCAACCCCTTCCCTGGGCAGCCCATTCCAAGGCTTAATAACCCCCTCTGTGTAAAACTTTTTCCTGATATCCGATCTGAACCTCCCCTGGTGCCATTTGAGGCCATTTCCTCTTGTCCCATCGCCTGTGACTTGGGAGAAGGGATCAACCCCCATCTCTCTACATCCTCTTTTCAGGGATTTGGAGAGAGCGAGGTCTCCCCTCAGCCTCCTTTTCTCCAGGCTGAACACCCCCAGCTCCCTCAGCCTCTCTTCTTAAGACTTAGTCTCCAGACCCCTCACCAGCTTCGTTGCCCTTCTCTGGACGCACTCCAGCCCCTCAAATGTCTTTTTTGTGGTTGAGGGGCCAAAACTGGACACCCCACTTGAGGTGGGGCCTCACCAGTGCCCAGTCCAGGGGGATGATCACCTCCTGAGCCCTACTCGCCACGTTCCTCATACAGGCCAGGATGCTGGTGGCCTTCTTGGCCACCTGGGCACACTGCTGTCGACCAACACCCCCAGGTCCTTTTCTGCCAGGAAGCTCCAGCCACCCTGTCCCATGCCTGTGGGGTTGTTAATGGAGCAGGGCTGCTCCTTGCTCCATGGGAGAGGGGTGGCACCCACTGCTCTGCACCTGTGAGCTATGCTCTGGGTGCCCCGACGCTGCCTTCCAGCCCTACCCCACCATAAAAGGTCCTCATCATCTTGTAACCTTCTCCCCTTCATCTGGGAAGGGGGTAATTTCCCTTTGCTGGGGGTGTGTGGTGAAAGCAGGTTGTGTCTGTGGCAACCGGGAGACCGAGAGGCGCGTTTGGCCTCCAGGGGTAATTCCCTGGAGGAACCCTGCTTCCTGAGCACAGCGGGAAACTAAATGAGATGGACTTCCTGCGCTGCAGAGACGCTCTGATTGCAGAGCTCTTTGGGAAATTACAATTGCAAACCCGTGTTCGTAAAGGAGATTTTAAAAAGGAGGAAAAAAAAAAAACAACAAAAAAAGAGTAGGTGATGTTCTCCAAGCTGCCAGCGCAGCACCTTTTCAGCACGAGCTCACTACTGAAAGCACAGTAAAGCAAAAGAAAATAAGAAAACTCTAAACTGATGTTCTCGTGGAGACCGTAGCCCTAGGCTGAGCGAGGGAGCGCATGAGAAATTTGCCTTGTAATAGATACTTTGCTTTAGCCTTTGAGACGGTCCCTTTGTGTGTGTGCGCTCTCCATTACGCGTCCACGGCTTTCCCCTTCTAACACACAGCCCCTTCTGTTTGGTCCTTCTGAATTGCTCTTTTCTCAACTCCTTGTCTTTCATGTCTCCGTTGCAGCTGCTCTTGGATGCCGGTGCCCACGTTGAGGGCTCTGCCGTTAACAGTGGAGAGGACAACTACGCGGAGACGCCGCTCCAGCTGGCTTCAGCCGCAGGTGAGCTCGGGGCAGCCTCGCCACCTCTCTTGCTGCCACAGAACATCCACAACCAAGGTCATCAATCTGCAGGTGGAGGTCCTCAGTCTCCACCTCCATCCTTGTGGATGGTTGTGGATGTTCTGTCTCCATCCATGTGGATGTGCCTGGGTCCAGTGTCTGCAGTGTAGGTCTGAGCTGGCAATGTGTGCTGGTAGCCCAGAAAGCCCACGGCATCGTGGGCTCATCCCCAGCAGCTCAAAGGAGGGGATTCTGCTCCTCTGCTCTGCTCTGGGGAGAACCCCCCTCCCCTCCTCCTGCAGTGCTGTCTCCAGCTTGGGGGTCACCAACATCAGAAGGACATCCACGTATTGGAGTGGGGCCAGAGGAGGCCATGGAGATGCTGGGAGAGCTGGAGCCCCTCTGCCTTGAGGACAGGCTGAGAGAGTTGAGGGGGTTCAGCCTGGAGAAGAGAAGGCTCTGGAGAGACCTTAGAGCAGCTTTGCAGTATCTCACAGGGGCTCCAGGAAAGCTGGGGAGGGACTTTTTATAAGGGCATGTAGCTATAGGATGAGGGGTAATGATCTCAGTAAGAAATTTTTCACCCTGAGGGTGGTGAGACCCTGGCCCAGGTTGCTCAGAGAAACTGGGGCCACCCCATCCCTGGAAGTGTTGAAGGCCAGACTGGACGGGGCTTGGAGCCACCTGGTGTGGTGGGAGGTGTCCCTGCCCAGGGCAGGGGGGTTGGAACTGGATGATCTTTGAGGTCCCTCCTAACCCAAACCATTCTGTGGTTCTGTGATTCTAAAACACTCATAGGAACCCCGTCTGGGTTGGCACCAACTACCAGCTCTCATGACGTGGCAAGAGCCCGATGGACACTAAAGGAGTCTCTGCTCTGGCAACAAGTCCTGACGCTCCCCTCCTGCCCGCGGCCTCCAGAGTAAATCCGAGGCAGCTCCTTCACACGGGGCACTGTCAACAACCGCAGACTGGCTACTGTCTAGTCTAGGCATGTCTCGGAGCTAAGCAACTTCCAGATGCAAAAATGAACAAGTTTAAATTCAGCCTGGGGAATATAACTGTTATACAAAGAAATTTGTTTTATTAATTTCTTAAATACAAGTAAAATTCTGTATTTTTCTTCTGCCTAATTATCAGGAGCAGAGTTTAGCGTTCCATGAACAAGCCTGTGCTGGCCTGAAAGTACCTGCTGGTTTTCAACGCTTTTCATCTCTAACTGGTTCTACTTTCTTTTCCCTTCATTTCTTTCTGCCTCGTTTTTGGGTGTTTATGATGCTGAGTCTCTGCCTTGCCCTGCAGCGAGCTTTATTGAAGGGATGGAGAAGTGGTGACAACCACTGGCCGTGCTGGGTCTCCTGCCACCCCCTCCATAGCACGTCTCATGCGAAGGGTGGAAGGGAAGCCTGGCTGAACTGGGGTTACACTGAGACACTCGTCTGCTTAAACTGGTTGCATACATAGAATCACAGAATCATCCAGGCCAAAGGGACCTCCAAAGGCCATCTAGTCTGACCTCCCCGCAGTCACAGGGACACCCCCAACTAGCCCAAGTTGCCCAGGGCCTCATCCATCCCTTGAATATCTCCAGGGAAGGGGCCTCAACCACCTCCCTGAGCAACCTGTCTCAGTTTTCCACCACCCTCAGAGGAAAGAATTTGTTTCTAATATCCAATTTAAACCTGCTCTTCTCCAACTTAAAGCCATTGCCCCTCGTCCCATCACCGCAGGCTTTTGTAAGCAGACTCTTCCCCAGCCTTCCTGTAGCCTCCTTCAGGTACTGGAAGGCTGTGATTAGGTCTCCCCAGAGCCTCCTCCTCTCCAGGCTGAACAGCCCCAGCTCCCTCAGCCTGTCCTCGGAGCAGAGGTGCTCCAGCCCCCTGAGCATTTTCCTGGCCCTCCTCTGGACCCGCTCCATCAATCCACATCATCAGACCCACACATCTCTGGTGTGCATCGAGAGTAATTCTCTTTTCATTCCACCTGCAGCTGGTTGGGCATCATTAGGTGATTTAAGTGACTCGGTTTCTCTCTGAGATGTTACAAAGCCTGACATCTCATTACAGGATGCTCCAAAAGCCTTAGCTTGGAGCATAAACCTTGCCGGTGCAGTGTCCCTCAACAGACCCATGTTATTTGCTTTCTGAGAGGTAACAGACGTGGAATAATTGACATGTTTCTGTCCATTTTTATCCCAGGGAACTACGAGCTGGTGAGCTTATTGCTCAGCAGGGGTGCTGACCCGCTCCTCAGCATGCTGGAAGTCAACGGTATGTCCTCATCCCTTCATGAAGACATGAATTGCTTCAGTCACTCGGCTGCACACGGGCACAGGTAAAGTTCCCTTCATGTTCCAAAGAGGGTTTATTTCACCACCCTTGGGGCTGGCAGAAGGAAGCGTGTTTCTGTGCCCAAGTATAAACTGCAATAAAATCCAGTTTGCCCTAACTCTGATATCTGCCCTGGTACCACTGCCATAGAGGAGAATATTCCATCTTTTTTGCCCTCACTGTCAGGGCAGCGATTTCCAGCATGTGGGATAGGGCAGGAGAAGTGGTTTCAATGGTCTACATGATCTTTAAGGTCCTTTCCAACCCAAACCATTCCGTGATTCTATGAGACACACTGCTCTGTATCTGCCAGCTATTACTGACTAAGCCAGACCCCTCAACCCAAATCACAGGATGCTGTGGGGTTGGAAGGGACCTCTGGAGATCATCTCCTCCAACCTCCTGGCAGGTCTCACAGGAGCATGTCTAGGTGGATTTTCAATGTCTCCAGAGATGGAGACTCCACCACCTCTCCGGGCAGCCTCTGCCAGGGCTCTGCCACCCTCAAAGTCAAGAAGTTCCTCCTTGTGTTTAGATGGAACTTCTTATGGTCAAGTTCAAATCACCACCATTCTGTCTGAATTGTTGAGATTTCTTTTGTTACTAAGGGATCTCTCACTCTTCTACCTCTTCAGGAATGTTCTGCGCAAGCTCCTGACCCAGCCCCAGCAACTGAAGGGAGATGTCCTCTCCCTGGAGGAGATTTTAGCTGAGGGGGTGGAGAGCGACACCTCCAGCCAGGGCAGCTCCAGCGAAGGGCAGGTCAGGCTCTGCAAAACCAGGATGAAGGCTCTGCAGGAGGCCATGTACTACAGCGCCGAGCACGGCTACGTGGACATCACCATGGAGCTCCGGGCTCTTGGTGAGGTGTTTTCTTAATTTTAGCACGTTTAAGGTGTGAAAAGCTTTTTCCTCTGCCCCTTTCACTTGAAAAAGAACCCGTAACCCGAACTGCAAGGCTGACCCAAGCTTATGGACGCTGGTTGTCTAAATTAATAAGAGAAGCGTTTAAGGCTCCTCACACTTGATTTTCAAATTCCCTCTGATCTACAGTGTCCCTTATTTTTGGCTGGATCCTCTATTCCCAAGTATCAAAAATGCATCTCTTCATCAGATGCTCTGACACCTAAAATTCAGCATTAAAGAGGCTTGGTCTCAAAAACAAAGCTAACATCAGAGGTTAAATGGTTTAAGGTGAAAGAACAAATTTAATCTCCAGGTAGGAAAGAGAAGCTTTGAAGCTTGTGTGTGTCGACCATTACAGGTAACCAGGAGAAGACACCTCGCACCATGGCTGGGTGGGGTTAGATATTCTTACAAGTTTGGTACAGGTGTAGTTTGTAGTTCTAATTGATTACGAAGCTAAATACACCGGGAGCATTTCAATATAGTGGGGAGTCTCCAGCTTCCAGTCCTGGTACCAGTCCTCTGCTGTTGTCATAAATCAACCTGCCAGGGACCCAGTTCAGTCATCTTTAATATAAAGACAGAGCTCCCTCCCTGCTGCTAGGATGTACGTAAAAGATCTATTTCAGCGCTGCCAAGAGTTAGTGGTAGCAGGAGGAGGATCTACTCTCGGGTCCTTCAGCAAATCGTCATCTCTCACTGTCCCTTTTGCTGTGGCTACAGGAGTCCCCTGGAAACTCCACGTGTGGATCGAGTCACTGCGGACAACCTTCTACCAGTCTCGGTACTCGGTCGTACAGACCCTCTTACGGGAATTTGTCACCATTAAAGAAGAGGACTATAATGAAGAACTGGTTAATGAAGGGTTGCAGCTCATGTTTGACATCCTCAAAACCAGCAAAGTAAGTATTACTTTTGTAACAGTCTCAAAATCAGGTGTTTGGGTTTTCCTGTTGTACAAGGTGAACTCCACAAGAAGAAGTGAGTGCGTGGGCCAAGTCCCCGGTTGAGTCATCACAGTAGGAAAATGGCCCTGATGTCGTTTAGGTAAACACCCTGCAGCCCACCAAAGACATTAATGTCAACAGAAGTGAAAGTTACTCTGTTGAAGTCCAGCAACTGGCTTTTGAAGCCGTGTGGCTGTGAGAGGAAGAGTTACCAGTATGGCACTGGGCAGTAGCATCTCCTAGGAGCTTTCTGAACACTGCTTTTGTTCGGCAACACTTTCCTTCTATTTTTTTCTTTCATTTAAAGGTTGCCTCTGACTGTTTTTCCCTTGTTTTCAAGGCATTTTGAGAAGAGATCTGACCCCTGGTGTGTAGTTGAGCTGTCTCATTTTGCAGAGCAGCTCAGCCAGTTTCTACCATGTTCTCTTCAAGAGGCTGCCACCTCCAACATTCATTGTAATTAACCTCTAAATTAAAAGCAAGGCTCTAACTGGCTAAAGAAAACCAATTCTAGACTGGGAGCTGGAACTTGGTATCTGACAACGAGCTAGTACCATGAATCAAATCCTGCTGAGAACAGGCTGGTGGGGTTACCTGTTCCACATGACTTTTGCTGTAGGCTCTTCTTCCCGTGGCAGAGCTTGCCCCATAAACCATTGCTGAGAGAGCTCCCTCAGAGCCTATCTGCTCAGATCTGGAGGTTATTCTCGTAGAGCCCCGTTGCTTTAAGCCTCAAGTGTACCGTTTGAAACCCGCTCGTTGCTAAGTGCCCATGGCTGATGCCTCTTGGATTCTCCCCCCAGAACGACTCCATCAACCAGCAGCTTGCGGCCATCTTCACCCACTGCTACGGCAGCAGCCCCATACCCAGCATCCCCGAAATCCGAAAGACGCTGCCAGCTCGGCTGGGTAAGCTGCTCAACCTCCACAGTGAAACCTGTGATTTATTTATTATTATAGATTATTATTATT
>VZRU01010759.1:272063-304832 GCA_013398155.1 Pedionomus torquatus
GGCGGGGGGGCAAAGCTGGCTTCTCTGGGCTACTACTGTCAGAGCAACACTGTCACAAGAAACACCGTCACAGCGCAAACAGGAACTGAGGATGCAAGTGAAGAACCCGAACCCGAGAGAAGATGGACGCTGCCATTCGGACAAGCGCAACGCAGGGCACAGGAGAAACGGGGCGATTTACCGAGACCCAACACCTCATCGCTCCTCCAAAGCCTCCGACTACACCCCGTAACGGCTGCCTCGGCCACACACAGCCATAGAAAGGCCGCATAGAAGGAGTCTTCTAACCCTATGGACGGTTGCCCACTGAACGAGTCATCTGAACACAAAAGGCTGGTGCACACACGCTGCTGCACCAGGGTCTGCACGTGGCCAGAGACTCTGACATCAGTTTCCCCCCCCCAGACCGTCTGCACCTTGAGAGAGAGATTTTGGAGATGTTCAAAAGTAGCACTAGCTCTGGAATAACACTTGAAACCTCGTGTGAAGAACGGAGCTGGGGCAGGGAGAGGTGGGGGGGTGGAGTTTTTTAATGCGGTTTCACTGTGCTCGTTGTTAATCTGGATCCATTTTGAGGAGGGAAAAGACGACCCTTTCACTATCCAGGTTTGACGGTCTCAGTCACCTCAAAACCCTGTTTCTGACCATTATCTGTGAGACCTAACACCCTAAAAAAAAAAAAATGCTTTCTAGAAGACTCAGGTGTAGCAGGAGGTAGCACCGCGCCGGGAACTCTCTAATAGCAGAAACAGCAATAAAAGCCTCCCCGAGAGCTCAAAAGGTTTGTTCTCTCTTTGGTGCTGGTCGGAACCAGCAGCTCTAACCTTTAGTCTGCGCTTCCACAGCCTCATCCGTGGAATATTCCTCGCACCACTCACTACCTCAGGGGATACTGGGCCCAGCACACACCGGACTGGTTCCCAGAGGTGGGCTGCAGGCTGCCCCTCGGGCGGCAGCACTTAACCAAGAGCCTCAAACGCCCAAGATTCACCTGTTTAGCAGCAGCCAGGCGTTTCTGGGCCAAGAGGACTCATTCTGGACCACCTTCTATCTGATTTAGAACTAAAAGGAGTCAGTTCAGTCTGAGTGCAGTTTTGAATCTGAAGCAGTGATTTTGTGTGTGGTTTTTTTACCATTTTAAATAATTCCCCCCCCCCCCTCTCTCCCAGGAAGGCAGGGAGTTGTGTAAAAACACCGACCTTGCTCTTACCAGTAGCTTTAAGGAAAGACCTTTCAGATATTCCCACTGACCTTTGTTAGACCCACCAAAAGCATCTCCTGAGGCGCTTTCATTCGTTATGGGCAGGTAAAGGAGAAGAAGAAGCTGCGTTTTTTTTCAGTGGAGAACTACTGCTCCGTAGAAATCCCATTAATAGGGGATCAGGGACACGCTGGAAGGAGGAGGCTCAGCTGGGCCCAAGCTCCACAGCGCAACAGAGACACGGTTTGGGCAATGAAGGAGAAGGAACTACAGCATCTCCCAACAAATCCATCAGAATCTGGCAGCGCCTCATTCCTAAAGGATCTACAAATGGATGGCGAGGATCCGAGGCCACGCTCCGTCTGCGCTTTAGGGTGACACCCGCTCCTGGACACCACCAGCCTCCATAACCCTATTTATTCTCAGAAGGCCACGCAGGTGTTTCAAGATTATCACTGGTTTGCCTGAAAAATACCACAAAAAGGCTTTATCTTGGAAAGTATTTTCCAGTAGCTGCTCCAGCTGATCTGTACAAATACGTAGGTCCTCTGGTTTTTTTTGTTGCTGTAATATTACACTGCTTTGTTAATTGTACATTACTGTTGTCATTTATGTAAATGTACCAGGATTTTATTAACAACATGATTTTAAAATACACAGCTGCTGTTATTTATTCCACTCTTCTAACAGTCAGAAAAAAGTGTATTTAAAGACACTTCTGTGGAAAAGGCCAGTGGAGTTTGAGCATCTTAAATTTGGGTTGGTATATATATATATATATACACACACACACACACACATCTATATACACACACACACGTATATATACACATACACACACACATCTAACTTTATACTTTAAAACAAGGGATATTGAGGCATTTGTTTCCCCTTCCCAGGCTCAAACCTTTTTCGAAGTCCTAAGTTCTCATCTAAGAAAAATCCTAACTCTAGGCTGTTGCTCTGCAGCAGAAGAGACCGTGAGGGTTCAAGCCACTGCTGAGCTGGATGGCTTCAAGCAGGGCTGGGCAGTTAAACGTCCGATTCGCTCCCTCCCAAACGCTGACCCAGAAGAGGTGAAAGGACGGGGCCAGACCCTCCTGTCCCGCTCACCTCCAAGCCCCCAAGTGCTAAAACAGCTCGGGCTGGTGAGCTGTGAGCATCTAAGAACACCCCAGGAGCCACGCAGGGCGAGGCGGGCAGCAGCCTAGGAAGAAAGGCGTCTATTTATCTATGAGGTAGGAAACACACAGCTTTCAGAGCAAAAAGCTGATCCGGCACTATTTTATTTTTTCTTGTCTCCAAAGTTTTTCCCATAAATCTTGCGGAGCCGTGTCCCACCTGGGGACGACGGCTGAGCTGTAGCTCTGGATTTGATGCTGCCTCGACAGGACTCGGATACTTTCTGAGGAGGCCAAGCGCATCTCAGAGGAAACCATCAACACTGTGCTTGGCCACCAAGAAGCTCCTTGTAACTGTTTTCATCCCTGAAGTTCTAGGGTACAGCAAGAGCTGAAACACGGGTCCGTAAGAAATGCCCATCAAGAGTGTTTCTTAGCGTTTGAGCTCCCCCAGGAGAGCTCTGCTGGCGTGGCATCGTGCCCTTGCACCAACAGCGTTAGAAACCCACCAAGCCAAAGGCCAGCTGGTTCTTTAGAACCGGGCAACACAAGCACCTCAGATTCCCTGGTTTAATTCCCAGATTAAATAGAAATCGCTTCCGAGAGCAGCGGCACGTGGCCTCTTCTTTATACAGTGCTGCCCTTGGCATCCTCCAAAGTGATGTAGCAGCTTTTGCCCGGCTTTGGGGAGGCACAGAACTTTTCTGGCCGTAATTATATTATTTCAGGGAGCAGAGGAAATAAGCGGAGCTCCCGCATCTGCCCGACCACGCTCGATGCCCCTCAGACTCAAAGTAAAAGCTTTTTTTTGGTTGTTTTTGCTTTCTAGTAAGCCTCTGCACAGCAGGCAAGCGCTGGCTAACGAAGCATCACCACCAACTGGCCCTTTGCCCTCGCCAAATGCTGCCCAAGAAACCAGCCATCGCTTCCCACACCTGCTGTAATGGAGACGGCCAAGGAGACACTAAAGGGGGGGGGAAAAAAGGAGAGTGGGGACTTCTTCGAGGGACAGGAGCAGCGAGACGCTCTCACCACTGCCCACAATGCGGGTGAGGACTGCAAAGCCGGATTTGCCTCCCCAAAGGACACAATTTGAATATAAGGGTTCAATTAATCCACAAATTAAATAGAATATCACACTCAGCGCTGTTTGCAAAAGAGGGGCACAAAAGGGTTCTGCCACATGGTGAAAAATCACAGGACAGCGAGGAGAAAGGCTTTGGTAACAGCAAAAGGGCTGTGCCCAGCCCCAGAGCTGGAGGCATTGCATTCCTGGCCGTTTTTTCGGCTGTTCATAGCCAGAAAAGGAGGTGGCCGGTTTCGAGGGTTCAGCTGCAGCTCTGCCCTCCCGCACGGGGCAGTCGGAGCTCATCACTTCACACGCACTCACTGACGGGCAGAGCGCTAGACCGGGGACGGGACTGCACCCCACGCTCCCATCTCCACCAGGAGAAGTCTCCCCGTGGCCCTTCACCACCTCCGTCACCTTCAGGTGCCTGCCCAGAGAAAGCAGCCGTTGGGAAACCCGGGCCACGAGGTACGTGTAGTTTTAGGACCCTTCCCAAGAGACAACTCGCGATTTTGAGCCTGTGTAGGGATCAAGTAGCGACAAAGCCAAGTGAAAATCCAGCCATGGAAGCAAAAACCAAACCCAAAAGTCTCCCAAGACAACATCACCATGGCCAAAAGGAGAGATATCCCTTCCTCCTGCCCTTTCTAGGCCTTGTCCTTTTCTGTTAGACCAACCTCTGCGTCCCAGATCACTTCTGTCCCCCCCCCGACAGACGCAGGAGGTAGGACACCCCCTCCCCAGCAAACAGCCCAGCTCCACCAGCAGGGACCAGCCTCAGCTTCCTCCCAGGTACCTGGCAGAGGTCGGCAGCTCACTCCAGCTGTCAAAACAGCTCAGGGGGTCTCCACGCCAGCAGGATGATTCCACTGACAACTAGGTCACATCCATCCACCACCTGCAGGGAGCCGCTCAGCCACACGTGGCTTCTCCAGCTCCATCCAATTAGCCCCAGCGCTCCACCCCTGCGGGCAAACGAGCTCACCCGGGCACCTGCCGCAGCGTGACAGATCAGCAACACGGGGAGAGCCAAAAAGAGCTGGAGAGGGACTCTTGGTCAGGAAGCGTAGTGACAGGACAAGGGGGAAGGGTTTTAAACTGGAAGAGGGGAGATTTAGATTGGATATTAGGAAGAACTTCTTTGCTGTGAGGGTGTTGAGGCACTGGAAGAGGTTGCCCAGAGAAGCTGTGGCTGCCCCATCCCTGGAGGGGTTCAAGGCCAGGCTGGATGGAGCTTGGAGCAACCTGGTGTGGTGGGAGGTGTCCCTGCCTGTGGCAGGGGGGTTGGAACTGGATGATCTTGAAGGTCCCTTCCAACTCTAACCATTCTATGATTCTATGAAAAAAAGGCCATAAACTGACCTCGTAGGTGTCAGACCTGAGCCACTGATGCAAGTGGGCACTGGGGTGCGCAAAGACCTGTCCCCCTGACTGGGGGAGGAGGAGGAGGCAGGGACGGCTTCACCTGCAGCGAAGAGCCTGCACTGCCATTAGCCCTACACCAGGCTCCTGCGAGCATTCACAGCCCCATCTGCAGGGGATGCGGGAACAGAAAGACCAGGAACCTGCTCTACTCCGAAAGAGGTTCAAAACCGACCAACCCGACCCAAAATCCAGAGATTCAGAACTTGCTCCCTGTCCTCAGCCTCTGTCACGTGGCGTTTTTCGTCCACTTCTGGCTACAGGAAAAGCAGGCGGTTCTTGCTTCGCTGTTGGATTGGGTTCAACTAGCCCTTACTCCAGCTGGAATTTTAAACCCGGCTTGACTGATGGAAAGCACAGACAGAGGAAAATGTGGTTTGACCAGACTTGTTAAAAAAATAAAAATTAAAAAAAAAAAAAGACATTTAAAAAAATCCACATCTCTCTCACTTATTTTAGTATCTGAGGGCTTTTTTCCACTTTGCTGTTCAAAGAGCAATAGACAGGCAGAGGAATCCAAAAAGCTGCCAGAAATCATAAAACGTGTGTGGAAAACCTGAAAAAAGAGGGTTCAACCGAATACACACGCTTTCTGTAGAAAAAGCAAATTCTCCTTAAACACAACTCCCGCTCAGAAAGGAGAGGGGCACACAGGCAGCTCTAATCCTTCGAGTCTGTTACAGCAACCGATTTACACCTGAATCCCAGAAAACAGCAAGAATCGCTACAGCCTATAGAAAGCAGCTCTAGAAAGATGGCAGATAAAGGATAAAAATCCCAGTTTGCTTGAAGAACCTGGTTTAATTTTACCTACAATCCTCCCCCTCGATTTCTAGACAAAATTTACAAGATGTCTTGGCTGGACTCTAGATATTTTTAGAGGGTCTCCTGCCCAGCCCGTGGCAGCAAATGCTCCCAGCGTGTGCTTTCCCCAAAACGCTGCCAGTGAGAAGGGCGTCAAAGCTTTTTTTCATGGCTGCTGCCTACTCGCAGGGGCTGGATTTCCAGAAACCACCAGAAATCTCACCCGCTGCCTCGGGGCTCACACAGTATCAGCTTCATCCCAGCCACCTGCAGGTCACAGCTTTGGCCCAGTCCCAGCAGCAGCAGCTGAGGACGGGCGAATTCATCCCCCGCTTCAGAGCTATTTAGCAGGGCTTTATAAATAAGCAAAACCCTGACACGTTCTTTTATTTGTGGAAATAGGAACATTTTTTTGAACTTCCTGGCCATTTGACCCTCACCTTCGCGGTTAAAACCCGGAGCCCCAGCAGCGCAGGGGTGTTCTGTAATAAAACTTCTCTTAAACCTTAGTTTTGAAGCTAGCAGTAGAACTGGAGTTTAACGGCCCTCCCGAGACACAGGTTGTAATTTGTGCCACTTCCACATTTTAAGGAAGTTCCATCAGCATTTTCTTAGCACGAGAAGTAACACACAATTAAAAAAAAGCCTTCTGACACCGTCACCCGTTAGACGGCAAGACACGGCGCAAGTACATCACCACCACCTGGGAGAAGGAATCCAGCAGCCTGCACACAGAACCCAAAATCCTTACTGCTGCTTTATTAGTACCCAGTTTCAACACGCTTTAAAAGGGCTCTAAAACCTTTTAAAGCTTTGACTTTGACAGCTGAATAGGAAGCAGAACACACAGAGAGGGCCACTGAGACTTCGTCAGGAACCACTTGATACCAGTTCCTCACCCCACCACTGCTTTAAGCACATCTTTACCATCTCCCTTACCCAAATGGGTAAAGGATGTGACCGCTCAGGTCAATCCATTAAAAAAAAGAAAAAAAAGCAAGCACTTTTTACTACAATAACCATCCCTCCAATGTGAGCAACTCAAGATGTTTCTGCATTGAGCAAAGACAGACACAGGAATCCACGGGGGACGTTGCTGCAGAGCCCCTGGGCCAGAGGAGAACCTCCAAGCCCAGCCCTGCAGCCACACTGCTGCTCTTGGTCAGAACCCCCCTCCTTCCTCTCTCCCAAGCAGGGAGAGACCCCCCAAAGGGCTCCAACACTAACTGTAGTCCCTCCTGGGGTAAAATCCCCTGCAAAACAACTTGGTTCTGCGTCTTCCAGGACCACCTCAGGCGCAGAGAGCACCCAGACACCCATCGCATCCAGCAAACCCCATCCCCCAAGCAAAGGGTTGTAGTTCTTCACCCCTGTCCCAGCAGAGCCACCACTAACCCTATTTGTCACAATAAAACCAGCAAAACCACAGAAAATTCACACTCACCTTTTCTTCTGAAGGCTTTTCAGGGAGCCGTGAAGAGTCTCACACTTCTTGCCTCCCATTTCTGCTCATTTTACAACTTTTTTAGGGCTGGTTCAGAGCAGCCACCACCCCTACAGGTTGCCAGCTGCTGCTCTTTCACAGCCAGGTGAAACCAGGCCCTCATCAAGCCCTTACCGGCTGCAGCTGCAGATCTCCCTTCTCCAGGTTCAGCTGCCCCCCACCACGTGGGGGATGTGCCCTTGTCACCAGCTCTCACACTGGCTTAAGAACCAAAGGTATGTCCATGCTCTGACACATTCATGATGCTAAAGCCCACGCTTAATATAGATGCTTCTTAAAACAACCTCCTAGAGAAGAAATGCTGTTCTTACCCAGAAAGAAGCTGTTTTTTTTCAGGGATTTGCTGGAAAAAGGAGCTGTGAGAGCTACAAGTAAATGTAACGCAGGTGTGCTATCAGCCGTAGGCAACTGTCTCTCTTCCAAACCTCTAGGGCACACAGCTGGACCATCAAGGGAAGGCACCAGGGTGCTCAGGTTGGGACAGGGACATTGTGCATCAAAGGTTTGCCCCTGGAAGCTGCTGAAGCCTGACAGGCACCAGACCAGAGCACTGCAGTCACAGAGTTCCAGTTCCAGACTGGTACGTGGTTATTGCCAAGCAGGGAGCACCAAACAGCCCAGCTGGGGAGTTCAGTGGTTTGTCTGCTCAACAGGCCCCCAGCAAAAAGAGAATCACAGAATGGTTTGGGTTGGAAGGGACCTTCAAGATCATCCAGTTCCACCACCCCCTGCCCTGGGCAGGGACACCTCCCACCAGACCAAGTTGCTCAAAGCCCCATCCAACCTGGTCTCCAGCCCCTCCAGGGATGGGGCAGCCACAGCTTCTCTGGACAACCTGGGCCAGGGTCTCACCACCCTCACAGCAAAGAAGTTCCTCCTGAGATCTCAATCTCCCCTCTTTCTGTGTGAAACCCTTCCCCTTTGTCGTATGGCTCCTCTCTCTGATCCAGAGTCTCTCCCCAGCTTTCCTGGAGCCTAGGGACTGGAAGGGGCTTGAAGGTCTCCTCTGAGCCTTTTCTTCTCCAGGCTGAACCCCCTAACTCTCTCAGTCTGTCCTCACAGCAGAAGGGCTCCAGCATCTCTGTGGCCTCCTCTGGCCCTGCTCTAACAGGTCCATGTCCTTCCCGTGCTGAGGACTCCAGAGCTGAACACAGTGTCCAGGTGGGATCTCATGAGAGCAAAGGGATAGAATCACCTCCCTTGACCGTGAGGCTCCCTCAGATCAGGTGTCAGTATGACAGTGCTGATTTCCCGGCACCCTTAACACAAAACCTTCCACCAGAAGCCCAGCTTGAGGTCAGCAGGGAGACAGAATGGCCCAAGCAGCTTCCCCAGCACCTGCTCATCGCTCAAGAACTAGGAAACGTGAATTGCTGAGCTATGGGAATGCTGAGACCTTGTAAGCAAATGTGAACGCACGAGAAAAGCCTTTATCACAGCTGCCTGAGCACAGTAAGTGGGAACTACGGACCTTCAAACTATAGACCTTCAAAACAGAAGTGTTCAATGTATACCCTGAACTCCTGAGCACAAGGAACAATCACATCACGAGTCGGAACTGAAAACACGGTTAGTGCTCACTGAATCACCAGCCCCAAATAAAATCTCAATAGTCGTTCACACTGAACGCTCCCTCTACAAAGGAGTGGCAGAACCACTGATCCAGCAGCCACAGATATCAACGTGTGCTGCAATTCTAAAAGGTAGAATCACATACCAACACCTAACACATTTCACCCTTTGTTGACCAAACTCTTTTTTTAATAAAGACACCAATCATTAACGATGCGGGAAAGTTTACAGACTGATCTGCCCTCTTGGAATGGAAACTCCGTGGTTGCTAAAGCCCCCTCATAACGTCCCAGTGTGCTGCACGGTGCCTCGCTCAAGCTCTGCAGTCACACTTCATAAAAAAACCTTCACAGACTGTCTCCTGGCAGTGTCACTGCACTTCCCGTAAGGCAAACCCTTTAAAAACGCCTTTAAGGCCTCTCCTGCCCTCCAGCTCTCAGCCCCCAAAGTCTCTTGATTTAAAGGAGAATAGTACTTCTTAAGTACAGACCCGTCACTTGTTAATTCAAGTTCACTGATTGGCTTTAAAGTCACTTCTTCCACTTCTGCTTTATATCTTTAGTCTTCTTAAATTTCTTCTGTTGCTTGGGTCCTCTCGCTGTTTCTAATTTTCTTTTCTTCTCACTGGGAAACAGGAACAAAATATCTGTTAAAAATCCACTCAATTCCCATCCAGCCAGGAAAGTTTTGTTGTAAAAGAGGAGTGAGGGTCTACATAGAAAAGTGGTTGGGAGAAAATACGTCCAAATTTCTTGGGTCATTTAAACTGGTGCTACAGAAAGCACAAACAAGTATGACCTAGATTTTCTAGCGTCTTCAGATTCTCTAACCCAATTTGAATCCTTTAAGATCTTGCTTTTCAGCTCTTGTCATAGCTTTTCAAGACTTTAAGTTACATGTCTTAAAGGTGATTCATATAGGGCATCTGGAATTTAGAGTAGCTAGAAAAAATATTATCACTGACAGTTTTAAGTATGCAATTTTGTTCCTGCACTGGATTCTGACTAGAGCAAACATGACAGAGCTTCGATCTTTATAAGCACTGACAAGGCTCTCTCATTCCTGTAAGACTCCTGGAAGCTCACAGCTTCCAGCATTCATGAAAAAACCCCATGAATATACAACGGGTGGAACAGAGATCCCATAATTACTTCAGCTGCTGGGCACCCCGGGAAGGGGAAATGAGCACGCAGGCAGGTCTCAACTATAAACCCCCAAGGAAAAGGTGAGGAAAGACTGTGCTGGGCAAGGAAGAAGAAAGAAGCTGGATGAGAAAGGAAGAATTGCAGCATTGCAGGATCAATATTTTGCAGGCTTAAGCTCACATTTGAAAGAATTCCTCTTCCCTGAATTTGCACCATCTCCAATGGGAATATCACAGGCTCCCACCCAGAGTTGGCTCCCGAAGCAGACGGGACCGTTATGTGGAATGGGTTCTTTCTTTAAAAGTGACCCAAGGGAGAAATAGTACCAACTTCTGTGCATGATCAGGGCCAAGACTTAACCATATCAATAGAAAAAAGTTCTGATAAGCACTGAGGTTCCAAGAAGACGGGATCATACTCCAGAGCAACACAGAACTCAGGGCAGCAGTCTCACCATCAGAGGAACCACTGAGCACCCAGCAGAGCTCTCAGGTGCTCACACCCCAATTTCTCCAGCAAAATCAAGAATCTATCAAGGACACTAAGTTCATTTTATCTGCATGTATCATTTCAGCTTCACTGTTTTGAAAAACGTGATAATAAAGCCAGCGGGAGAGAGCAGAGAGATCTCTGTGGAGTATTTCAACTTCCTTAACCTTTTCAAACTGACGACGGAAGCGTTCTGTCCTGCTTTGCTCAGCACCTCATTCCATTCTTCATCGTCACCCCGGATAATATATCTATGTGAAAAAGGTAAAGGAAAACCCAAGTAAAATTGTTAGCACAAAGTGAAAAGAATAAGGTGATTAAATCATCAGACACACACCGTTCTACAAACAAAGCCACAGCATCAGCACCCAGTGAAATCAGTATTTGGAAATGCACAGAAAACTAGACTGGCAAAGGGATACAATGGTTTGTCACGGCTCTGTCAGCAGACTCAGCCCAAACTAGGTCAATAGCGACCAACAATTGTCCCCATTGAAAGCTGGTCGGCGTTGAACGAAGTTCTCTCAGGAGCCCCTATTGTAAATATCACAAGCCTGTTCTGTGAAAGCCTCTCACGGAAAAGCCGAGCGCTGAGTACCGAACAGCCCTTACGGAAGCAAAAATTTAGGGCACAAAGTTTTTACTTTCCATAGCAGTAGTACATACCTCTGCTTTGCCCACAAGAGTTCTTAAAAGACAGACCTCCAACCACTTTAAGCCCGACAAACACAGTCAGATCTATACTCACTATCTAGACTTCTTTATACAAGCTTGAGGGCTTTATTTCTTTTTTGAGGAGGAGGATGGGTGCATGGTACAGGAAGACGATGCAAAATGTAATAGCTTCTAACAGTCTGAGACCAGTGGTAAGCTGGAATGGTACAGTTTTCTACATCAGCCCATACAAATTCTTTTGAAAAGAGAAATTGGGATAACAATTGCTATTCAAATAAGCCCATGCTCTGTGCCCCTTGTCTGGTTGTTCAAGTACCCTGGAAATTATGTGCGAATTTAACTAGGCAAAGCAGTTGTGTAGCAAAATTGCGTGGTGGCTCTCCATCTCAAGTTCTTAGAGATTTAGAATAGACCAGCCCTTGTTCATACAAAGCTGAACAATACTGGACAAAGCCTTTTCAAATCAAGCAGCTCTCTCTCTTCTATTACTTTTCTATAACCTGTATTGAAAAGTGTTCAAAATAGGTTTTTGTCTCTCTTTCCTTGCGGAGGAGAACAGAAATCTACTTCTGGGTGGAAAAAAACAAGGGGACATGGTCCAAAATGACAAACAGATATGTAACGCAATCAACTCCAAACAATGGAATTAAAACTTTTAAAAAATTCAAGTTATATTACTTTCCTACTGTGACTGACTTGCAAGTCACTTCAAATCACATCCATTTTTGTCCTTCCTTCAAACAAGACAACCAAAGAGTCAGGGAAGCTTTTATTCCTTTTCTCAGTTTTAAGGGAGATTAATCTAGAGCCAAACCAGACAACTTTTCTGGGATGTCAGTTTAGTAAATGAGATTTATAAGACAAAAAGTGGGAGGAGGGAAGAATCAGTGTCATGCGTAACTCCCGTTGGTCCAGAAAAAGTGACATCTGCTGCCACTTCGAGTAAACTGCTGGTTCAGCAACTCAGTATCCTACAAACTGCCCTGCTCTACAGCAGTTAAAAGGCATCTGCACTCACTGTAGTTAGTAAAAGTTCTGGTCGGTTGTTCTTTTTCTGCTGCTTTGGGTTAAAGAAGAGACTATTAAAATTAGCCAGGTACTATTTTCACTTGAGCTGCACACACAGCTAAGCTGGAGACAACAGGAGCTGGTTATCTTGGTTTGAGGAAATCAATGAAGCATGGGAAACTACAAAGTTAGAAACAGTCCACAGCCAGGCAGCTTGTTTTATTATTCTACATTATAGAACTGTGTAACTATAGATACTGTACATAGCCAGGATCCAGACTGACACATAGAGACACAGTAAGAGCTACTGCCATGAATAATTTAGCATTTAAGTGACAAAGGAGAACAGCGGCAAAAGAATGCACTCAAGCTCATGCCAGAGGCACTGAGACAGAGCTGAGAACTGATCCAGCATTCCCATTCACAGCACATCTCCCGTTTCCAGTACGGTAACAACTCTAACAACAACTCAGTTCTACAGTTCCACAGGCAGACAGATCTCCCTGCTGATCTCCTGTGAGCTGCTAACTCACAACCTACTGCTTTTTTGTTCAAAGTACCAGCAGAAGAAAGGAAGTCAGTGAGCTCACGCTTGGGAGTAGGACACACTTCTCCAGCAATGATTTCAGGTACTGAGGGACACAGGTGAATGGCCATGAACAGCAGCTGTTACTGGACTTCATTCACACTGGAAAGAATGTTTTGAGTGTGAAATAAAGCAGCTGCAGCAGGGCAGATAAACGCTACATTATGGGCTGTCAGGCACACAATACTCAAAAGTTTTTGTTAGTGTAGCAGCAAATGCTTGTCTTACCTGCACACCATGGAAAACACCCACCCACTGCTATTTCTCACCCGCTGATGGTTTGAGATTGTGATACCGAAACTATAGCCTAGTGCACAAGTCTCAGCAAGATGCGCCGCTGACCCAGCGCTCAAGCAGCTATCAGGTGAAAACGGGATTTGAGACTCATACAGATAAATTCTTACTGCGTGAGGTCCATTTCTTTCAGCCTTCTCACTTCTTGCTTGTGTTTCTCCTGGAATTCCTTTGCGGCTTCTTCCTGCAATAGAACAGCACAACAGATGCATTAAGTTCTAAGTGCAGCAGTGACCGTGTAATGCAAGACAAACAACTTTCCCACTGAAACAGATGTACATTCCCTACAACAAATACCAGATGATCCCACAAAGCTTCTCTCTTTTATATAATTGCATTTGTGTTCTATTGGTATACATACAATTCCAAGAATATCTTAGTAGGCTCTGCAAAAATCTGTATTGCAGATTAACAAAGCATGACTAGAAGCATTTAATACAAAGCTGTCAGGTTTTAACTACCATCAAGTGACAGACCTGATGTGGAATTCTTTCCATCCAAGAAAATGTAGATTACAAGGCTTCTACACCCAAGGGAACCCCATGAAGTGTTTACATATGTATGAAGAAGGAAGTTCATAATTACCAAATCGTCATTTAAAGATTTCAGCGTTGGCTCCATTACAATATCCTTTGTTGCCACCATCTGCTCCTCCACAGCTTTTTCCTGGACTGTGTTGAACAACTGTAAATGAAGTAAGCCAACACATGTAAGACTCACTGATGCCAGTTCTAGGTTACTGCTTTAAAATAAGAAACGCTGTCTGTCCCCATGAAACTCTTCTAATTTTATCGATATTGTCAGGCAGTTGTTTATTTCTGATGCATAAACTCCATCATACTGAGAGTAAAAGCTCAAGGCTGCTTCCCGACAGCAGAATTATATACAGCTTTTGTAGAAAGTATAAAATTAAAACCAGTCAGCACTCCATGTCACCTGCATAAATGTAGAGAACTCATAGTTTTACAAGGTACTTCATTAATAAAGCATTGTTTTATTAACACTGGCAGCCAAAGACTGCATTATGTTTTTAACGCTGGGGTTTTTTTTAAGATAATTATAAAGGTGTTATGCAGAGCACATCACCCCTCCCATGAACAACTATTGCCCAACTGCAGAAGCTCTGGTCTATCCTGATCCTTGAGAACTAGAGGCCCCAGACTAGGCATGCAATTGCAAGCAGTTGGCAAGTATTCTCTCCATCTCACCATTTGTTCATGTTATTCACTATATCACAGGCATTAGAGAGAAAAAATGCCAGTTCCGAACCTTTCCAATTATTTCACTGGACTTCAAGTCCATCTCTAAATGACATTGGAAAAGGGTTTTTTCCAAAAAAGCTGAGACACCATCAACACCGTGAATAATGATAAACAAATGGGTCAGGCTCAGCTGGCAACACAGGTTGAGCTCAGCATTTTGGACAGGACATTTTGACATTTAAACCCATAAAGTAAACACTCTTATTGGGGAAAGCATTATATAAATCAATGCCATAAATACCTGCTTTTCCCACTGGGATTTTCCCATCAAAAAAGCTTACAGTCAGTTATTTGGAACACGTTAAAGACACACAGTTCTGATTCAGCTTTCCATTAGTGCCAGGCACAGTACTAGAATCACTCTTTGAGCCGATATAACCCAGACAAAGCTTGTCTGGATGCTGTTACCTGAACTACTTTGCGGATGATTCTGTTGAAGAGGCCCATCAACTGAGAGCTGGGCAGTTCCACCTCCTTCTCCAGTTGGTCCAGAGATTTATGCTGTAGGCCAATCCCTAGAAAAAGGGCCTGAGGAAATGACATGGATTTCAGTTACAGAGGCTTTTAAAGCAAATATAACTACATAATAGCCTCTATACTACCTACACAAGGCTTCTCTGGTACAAGCTGAGGCTTTGCTCAAATGCACAGGAACACCCCTAAATTATTTTGTTGATGGCAGGTATCACTCCACCCTTAGTTCAGATGAATACCTTTCTCCTGAAGCACAGTTCAAGAGCCAGAATATTTCAAGGGGTTTTTAAGCCATAGTTCATACCACGTTATAAACGCATGGAGTGCTTCACTGAACACACAACAGAGCATGATCCCTACAAATTTTATTCAAAGCAAACACTAAAGGTGGAAGAACAGGAGAACAAGCAGGAGAAATCGTGAAGAAGGCCACAGAAGGAGCAATTAAAGAAAGCAAAGTCTTTTTTTAAAGATGACATGAAAGAGGAAACCATTCCAAATATGTATACAAAGAGAGGAGAAGCATGGCTTGTTCTGACAGTGATACATACCGACTGCGCAGCAGAGAGAGAGATATCACCCATCTGGTTGAGAAAATACATCCTGGCAATGGTAGGTACCATATCCATGATGAGATGATAGTCCACCATGTTGCGAGAGTACATCTCTAACCTCTTCAGGTCATAGGGGATGAAAACCGATTCTAATTCAGCACGGCTGATGGCTGACGGGTACAATTTAAAAAAAACACAATGTCAAGACTGCTCTTCAGAGCTCTCCAGGATCTCAGTATTTAACAAGTTCCTTTTCACATCAGTAGGTAAAGGCCAACTGCTACCCCACAGGTTCACTTCCCAACACACTTCAGAATTCACCACACTAGGTATATATAACTCTGCTATTCACAGATTGGTTATTCCAAGTTTTTTTCAGACATACGGCCATACAAAAAAACACTCCAACTGTCGAAACAGACCATCAACTTAAAGATGCCAGAGAAACTTAAAACAGTTAAGGCAGAGAAACACAGGTTGCCTGGTCCTTAACTATCTTACACTGGTTTTGCTTCTACAGAGCTTCGTTCGCTTGTAGCAGCCACCAAAACTCTTTCCCCAAGACAGAATACTTCAAACCCACAAGACTCAAACTACTCAAGAGCACTCCTCTCTGTTAGGTGTATTTACAAAACAACAATTTGCTCTTAAGCCAGAAGTGACTGTAGGAATCGCCTTCTCTGGTCCCTTTTTTAATACTGCTTGTGTATTTCCCCCAATAAGTGCTGCACTGAGCCCAATAACATGCAGTTGAACTAAAGCTTCTCTCTTCGAAAGAAATCACATTCCAGTTTCCAAATTTCTAATGACAATGTTCACCCTAAGATCCTTAGCAAGCTGCTCTGCCTACTGACCCCTGCTATTCAAGGCTTCCCTTTTAAATCCATACTGGATTTGGCAGGTGTCAGTATCCATCCATGTTTTGTCATGCATTTAGCTGTTACAGTCGAGAGCCCTCTGATTTTGAGTTAAGTCTTCAATCAAAAAAGCAGGGGGGGAAAAATCAGAACAAAACGCTGTAACAGACCAAGAGTAATCATGGCAATTTGCAAGAGATCATATAATGTATGAATTTGAGAACTCTGATAAACATATACATGGACTTCAAACTGCAAGCTAACCGAATGCTGTGAACCAGGGCACTCACGTGGTTGTGGCTGCTGTTTGATATTTTTGTTCTGTAGAATATTCAAGGCCAAGGAAGGAGAGAACGTGCTGAACTGGTAGGAAAGCAGAGAAAGGAACCGCCTCCTAAAATCTGTAGGACAAGATGATAAAATAAATTATTCCTGTGGACCTCTAGAATTAATAACCCAGAAGATTCCCCTGGCATTAGCAAAACCAAAGTTACCTTTCCAGAAGGCAGTAAGCCAAGGCTCCTGTTCAGTGTCCTCTTCGTTCAGCATCTTCAGCATGATGCACGAATGCTCACCAGTCAGGTCATTCTAATAAATAAGATATATTTCCCATCATCCCCATGACCCTTGTGCACTCTGTGCTCAACTGAAGGCAGCAAACGTCCTCTAAATCAACTACAATTCATGCATCAGCTGCTGCTGATCACCACCACCTAATATAAAACTTAGGGACTTCTAGAATTTGGTAAATCCCAGTGCTGAGGGATTTTTGGCTTCCTGAGGTAACCAGTAGTCACCAGTATTGCAAATTCCAGGTACAGCTCAAGAGCCAAAAAAAAAAAACAAAAAAAAACAAGAAAAATGCAGTGACAAGGGACAAATTATTCTCTCCAAAAGTACTGTAACTGCAAGTGCTATTTTTTGTAAGCACCTTGAGAAACGAGAGCAGTCAGTTCAAGGACCACTTGCATATTTAACCAATGACCACATTAATAACCCTCAACAGCTGCATCTTTCCTCAAACTTTTAACTGCTAGCTAATTAGAAGACCACATTCACAACACTAAAACTTTACTCCTGTAGCTAACTATAGACCCAAAGGGCAAAACCAAACATAAAACAAACCCCAAAAGTAGTCTTAGAAAACTTTCCTGCCCAAATCCCATCTCACAGAAGCCAATGGAAAGATGCCCAGTGATTTCAATAGTGCTGGATTTAATTCAGAAACAGTTTGCTACTTACTGGTGTCTGCCTTAGATAAACTGGCACAAATCCAGCACGTTTCCAAAACCTGGGGAAAGGGAAAAAAGAAAATGCACTGAGAATTACGGAGCTGTTGATTCTACAGTAACACTTGTGGTTAAATCTGGTTAAAATTAGGCAAAAGACACCCCCACCAAGTAGCAAAGAAGAACACTGACAGAAAGTAATAACAGCGATCGAGCTGACTGGGTTCTAACCTAGAGGAGTGAAAAATGATGACTATCATCAAAAAATGAACAAACTTTGGAAGAACTGAGAGATGTTTAATGTATTTGACATGTTTCCATGACCTCCTTTAAAATAGGCAAACAGGTTTTGACCAATAATATCGCGCACTCCTAAGAGGCACCCTGGGGAGGGGCTGAGCATCTACAGTTTACCTCAGAGACTCTGTTCTTTTTCAATAAATGATGGTTTTCCCTGGCAACTCCCAGGTTTCAAATAATCACTTGTGGGCTAGAGAGAACCCCAGACTGATCAGTGAAATCCTGATGACATCCCTTTCCATTCTCATGCATCTTGGTTATAAGCTGATCCTACAATTCATTTTGCCCAGCAAAAGGAGGACTAGTAGAAAAAAGACCTGCTGAGACCAAACATATGGCAAACCACATGAAAGAAAGAAGCCAGGCCCCAGAGCAACTGTCACCGGCAACCTTCCTCCACAGGCCACGGGATGGCTACTCATCAGCTGTGCAGGATGTTGCAAAATTTCACCAGGAAACCCTACATGCACACCCCAGCCTCTCCCTATCACACTTTTCATCCTTTTTTTTTTTATCTATCCCACAACACTAACAGCCTGCCCAAGAGGCATCGTTCAACTAAAAATAGACATCTGAACGATCAGCTTTATAATTTGCAAAGATTAAGACTATTTCACAATAACCATTCAGTTCTGGTGCTCTCCTACACAGCTTAACAATCCATTGCCATGTTTTGGCATGAATTTTGCAGAATGTTTGCCGCGGAACCAAAGAGGCTACAGTCTCTGTGTCACAGAGTAGCTGTCTAACACTGTTCTCACTGGGTCAACTCATAAACTGGCCTCCATCACTCTTACCTCTTCTCCTCAACTCAGTCTCACCTCATGTGCTTGTACAGCACCCTAATGCCGCTGTTAGTGGGGGAAGGCCCGCAAGGAACCAAGGTTTTAGGTAATAAAAATTACTATTTCACCTCTAGGCTAGCAACAGGAAGAATTCTGCATTATTTTGATAACCATGTCCCAAACTATGGATTTAGCACTTGCCACACTATGGCTGGAGAAAGTCTCAGGAACCTAGATATTTTACAGAATTTGACATTTTTAGAGTTAGCATTTATTATAAAACAATTGAATTGGTGCTTGAGTTGGTCAGGGAGTTAGAACAGATGATCATTGTAGGTCCCTTCCAACTGAAATATTCTGTTCTATTCTAAAAATGGTACATTTTTATACAAAATTATGTTGTAACGTAGGGATAAAACTATTAAATTATTAAAGTTTTACTGCTGAAGCAACTCAGTTCCTCCATGGTAAGAAAACCAAGAAGCACCTGCAGCTGCTGGTGAAAACCATTTACATTAGTCAGGAATCTAACAACTGGCTTTGAAGTTATAGAATCATGGAACAGTTAAAGCTGGAAAGGACGTTAAAGAGCAGCAGCAGCAGCTCAAGCTTCTCCAGGTCACAGGAAGTAGTACTTAACTTCTCCCTAGTTATTACAGGCTGTTCTTACTTCTCTAGCCTGTAAAAACTGAGCAATTAAAGCTAGTTAACTGTTTAGGAGGGTCACAGAGACAACCAAGAAAGGAACAGGTTTTCCCTCAGAAGGAGTCTGAGGAAAAACTACACTGAGGGATGCACAGAGGATCAGCCCTACGGTACATCAAGAAAAGCTCTTACAGAAGTGGGCTCAGATCTGTCCCAGTTTTACAAACAAAGTGAAAAACACAGAGATAAAGAGAATGTCCAAGGGCTGAAATATCTACATCTGTATCTATACACATTATATTATCTTTATATATTACATTTAATATCTATTATTTTAGTATCCATGATTTATATAGTTATATATTCGCACTGGATGTAACTAGAAAACAGAATGTCTTACTTGAGTAATCTTGGTGTTAGGCCGTAAGATACCCCGAGATAGTCCAGGTTTTCAGCTTGCCTCTCACTCAGTTTGAGAAGTAAAGGAGGCAAGTCCTTCCGAGGTGTCACAACCTCTTCTAACAAGCTAACAGTCTGAAAGAGAAGGCGGAAATGAGTTGGTAGCAACGCTCACAGAAATCTGCAAATTAACTCTTTTTCTATATTAAAAAAAGTATATTTCTTCCTTAAACAGAGAAATCATTACTGAGACTTACAGTGAAAAGCAAACAGCTTAGCATGGCAGAAAATACAAGAAATGCACTGAGCTCCATACCTCACTGCTCACAGTTGCAATTTCTTTTGGTTTTTGAATTGTTTTTTCGTCCAAACATGGAAATTTGCCTTCATAGTACATCTGCAGTAAAGTCAGAGCTCTGCTGCCGTAGCCCATCTGTGAAGTAGGTACAATACACTATAAGCAAAAAGATGTGTCCAGTTTTTAAGACAGGGCAACAACCTTCTCCCCTTGCAAGCCCATTAACGATCATCAGTGGAGAGATCACTCACTCAGTGCAACAATGCATTTTCATTGCTAGACAGCACTCCATAAAGGACACTACAGAACCTGGATGTCCAAAATCGCAATGAGAGCCCAGCTGGGAGTTTGGGCCTGTGTAATAATTCTTGGTGCTTAACTCTGGCACCCAGAAAACACCAAACACCAGCACGAACACTTGGCAATCTCACAACAAACATCACTGGATCTTGATTGCATACTGCTGCTTGGGATGCTAGTATGCTATAAAGCTGCCTAGTAAGGACAGGAGTGCTGGTTTGCTACCCACCCTGGGGGAAAGCAATGTCCCCCAGCCTGCTGTGGCATTTGACTTCACTCTGTTACTGCCTCTGGCTTTGTCTCCAAGCTTAAAATGCTGAAAACTGGAGCAAGTGTTTGGCCTGTTCTTGAATTCTGCCCGTACAGCCATTCTCACAGTACCACTGCTGACTCATCACAATAACTGGGTTACAAAATACTTTACCCCCTGATAATCCGGATGAACTGCGATACGAACAATACGCCCACCAGAGAGGCTCCCAAAGTCAGGATCTTGGAACTGCACAGGAGAAAAAAGTCAATTTAAAAAACACAGATGAGTACTCTGGAAACAAATCGGGCTGAAATACATCTTGGGTGTGAGTATGCAGCCAAATTATCCACCTGTTCTGAAACGGTCCAGGGAATAAGATCACCAGAAGCTTTCTTTCCCCTGGAAAGGCTGTTCATGATAGACTGGCGAGAGATCTCTCCCTCCATGCACACCTGCCAGAAAAAGTGAAAGGCCATTAAAGGAGGAAAAAAGTGTATACTCCCAAATCACTCCACTACAGCAGAACCAAAATTTCTACTTAGTTGCCGAGTCCATTCTGCAGTACTGCCATTTCATGGGATCCCTGCTCTGCAACACGATGAACAAACAGGCCCTGCCCCTAAGAGCATTGTCTCAAGAAGCTCACCAGTGGGCCAGGCAGGTATGGCTGAGGCAGTGGGCATTACACTGCGGTACAACAAAAGCCTGAAGAGATTGTAAGTGCAGAAACTGCTCTGTGCATTTTCTGTAGCCCAACAGCACCATAAAGGTTAGTCCCACCAATATTTCTCTTTAAATGTCACCTATTTTTCTTGTAAATGGGGCTTTTTCTTTTAAGAAACAGTAGGTTTAACTAGCTATGTTGAATACAGATAATTCAGAACCTGTGTTCTTAAGGAAACATATAGTCAGATACCCAACAGTCGAAGGGCTGAAATAATTCTACATCTCTAAGCATGTACATTTGAGGAGTTTGCATTTTTGCAGTTCTGCTGCAAATAAAAAGAATGCTAGAAACACTGGATAAGCAGAGTGAGCCAACTGTCCTCACAGGAAGTGAAATGGAAGGACAAAGTCATCTCTTGAAGCAGTAGCTTAGCTCCTCAGAAGGCTTCTCAGCACAAATTGTGGAGACTGGGAGGTCTTTGTAAAAGGATGAGCATCACCATGTACTTACACAGGAATTAGTGTTAATGAAGGAAAGAGGAGGGGGTAAACAGCCTTAATACACCATTGTAACACACAAAACCACAGCCCTAAGCTACTATCTACTCCTAGACAGTACACAGCTGTTATAGCACACTGCGGACTGTCTCACAGCAGAGTACTTCATAGATACATGCTGCTCTCTTACCTGAACCACAGCAAGTACTTCTGGTAAAGAGTTCTGGGTAGGTGGGACAGGTGGCAAAAGACAAAAAAGATGATGGGCAGGTGCATCAGAGAGCATCTGTAGGTCATTAGGTGAGTTCTGGAGGGTAAAGACATATCAGAAAGTTGGATTACTCCATGAGAAGAGCTTCAAAGTGTAATGTTAGTAGCTGTCTTCTAAAGAACCCTCCATTTTCGGAATTCAGGACTAATAAGAAACTAGGACAATACTGATGGATGAAGAAGCTCACAGGCCAGTTCTTGGCTGTTATATCACCAGACAGCATTTATTTCTTCCCAAGTGAAATGTCTTCCTCTAATATGTATAAAACTGAACCTTCTATTTTTATATAACTACTTATCTCTTAATCCACGAAATTGTAAGGGCTTTTTAAGTGTCGGATTTCTAGTACTCATTACTTACAGACTTCACCACTCACATTTACTAGTCACCCATGATCTTGAAACTCTGACATGAGTTATTACTCTTTTCAGTAGAGCAATTGTCCTACTCTTTTGGGTAACTTGAGGCTACTAGAACATGGTAAAAATAACTGCAAAAGAAATTCAACACTGCTACTATTCTGACAAGTCAATACGCTCATCTAGAGTTTCGACTCCAGAATTTCTCAAGACAAAAATATTCCAGGTATCTGTAAATTCAGTACCATTCAGCCAAGAGCAAGGCAGAGATTTTCTCAAAGGAGAACACGGATTTGTATCCAACAAGAAGCTGTTCAAAAACCTCAATTAAGCCAATTCAATTAGACTGTTGTAACAAGCATTGCTCCCTCCAACGAATTCCTAGCTGAATTTTTGATAGAAGCAGCAGAAGCTTTACCTTGTAGTGTGAAGCCACATAGAGGGCCATTAGTCTCTGCAGAAAAACTTCAGATGCTCTGTGGTAACAAAAAAGGGTGTCTCTATTTACATAGTATCTTAACACAGGGGTCAAGGAAACAACCTCCTTGGGGAAAAGGGAAAAAAAAAAAAAAAACCACAAAAAGAGCTCCTTGTTGGTTTAGGAGTATTTTTTTCAATACAGCCTTTGGGCTGGCTTGTGTTCTTAGACCTTACAGCTTTATCTACATGACTGAATGACTTCGGGCAGCATTCATAGCTTTCTCAGCCTTAATCTGTAAAGCTAAACCATTTGTAACTCCATCAAGGACTTCCCTTCATTCAATCCTTCCTTAGGATTGTCTCTGCAATAAAACGGGAGTTTGGTAATATCCAGTATTATCCAGTAATATCCAGGCAGTAGTAAGAACTAAACTCCAGAAGTGTGGTCTTTAATAGAGTTTTGCCTAAAGATCACATGCTGAGGGTTATTAGGCTGACTGGAGAATCAGCTTTAAAAATCTTCCTTCCCCTTAAAGCAATATATTTCGCTCAGAGTACAACATTTGAGGAAGGATACAGGTCACAAGTTTCTGGCAGTGGGCAGCCAGAGATAATTCTGGTGATGCTGAGACAGTCCAAACACAGCAGATCATTCAGCCACTTTTCAACGGGGTCACCAGGGGCGTATCTGATTGACTCATGGAGGGAGACTTCATGCAACGTACGAGCTGCAAACAGATTTCAGAGAAGAACATTTAGTGTTGGAAATTACAGCTAACAAAGAATGTAACTGGATCAGTGTCCTTTGAAGGGCTCCCAGGTGATTACAAAATCATTACTCGCATAGCTTTGATCCATCAAAAGCCTTTATATTTGAAAATCATGAGGAAAAAACAAAAGAATTCCTTCATTTTCCTGTATCACCACCTTCTTAGAGCTACAAGGTACGTGGACACATGGGATACCAACAGGGTTTGCCAGTCATGGAGATCATGGTTATACACCAGTCCAGAACACATGGAGTACCTGAGGCCAGTTTAGCGGTAGCTGTAGATTTGTTCTCCGCTGTCATGGTGACTTGGGTTTGTGCGCTCTGTTGACGGAGCTGCTGAATGAGCTTCAGTGACAGTGACCGACCGGTACCTTCATACCTGAAAAGCAGAAGACAAAAGTCTGAAACAAATAACCAAACAGCAATCCCGAGCCATGGGGAAGCTCTAGCAGAGAACCAGGCTGTCATCTAGAGCTGCCATTCTGAGGGCCCCAACCATCTGTGAGAAATGCTGCCTTTTGGTGTTCTTGCATATGTAGGACAGGGTGGCCTACCCTGTCGCTGTCTTAGTCTCTCCATATTGGAAGGCAGATGTTACTCTTCCCTCTCTCGTAAAAGACTTTAGAATCCTGCTTCCATAGTGGAAGGAAGACGCCACTCTTCCCTCTCTCTTAACAGACTGCAGAATCCTTTTTATGTATTTGCTCTTTGTAGCAGAACATAAGAAGTGCAAGTCAAACACTTAATGAATCCACAGTGGAACCAAAGGAAAGCAGCCAGTTCAAGTACATACTCTTAGTTACTTTAAGAAGCAGTTCCATGATGGATCAAGAATTAGCATGATCTGATATAACAGTGTGTAATAGAAAAAGTACTGGAGATAAGAAATAGTCCACTCACACAATGGCTTTTCCAGGTAGACAGTTGCTGTTCAAGCCTTACCCATTTATTGTAGAAGCCATGAAAACAAGGTAAGGGCCTAGCAGGTTTTTCACCAGGGGCAAAGGAATGGCAGCAGCTTCATCAATCACAACAAGTTCAGCTTGTCCCAGTTTCACAGAATCAGCAGGGTGTATGTACTGTAAGGAATGAGAGGACACAGTCATTGTCAACAGCTTGTTTGGAAATTAAGGAAGTGTCAGTCGGCAGAGCTGGAGCCCTGAAAAGCTGTTTGTTGTCCCTGTTCTCCATGACCACCAAGCAAGAGACTGAGACATGAAAACAAGCAGCTGGGAGAGGGTTCGTGTTATCCTAACAAGGACTGGGTCACACATCTCGTTTGCACATGTCCACACAAATTTATCTGCAGAGAACATGCAAAAAAAGGAAATCACTAGAAACACAAGCTTTTTGTTCACCTTCCTTTGCTTTTGTTTCAGGAAGAAACTCACCAGCAATTACCTAGGGAGCTTTGTAATCTACAAGGTTATGCACAGAAAGAGGTGTTTTGTAAAAGTCACTCCCCAGAAAAAGAGGTCTGTCTTAAAGCAAAATCATAAGGATAGTTACACGTCACACAAAATGAACACACCTTAAAGCAACTACAAAACAACTACAGCATCAGTAAAGCCAACAGTTATAAAGAAAAAGTAGAAAGGCAAGTGCAAAAGAGGCCAGTTACCTGAATGGTCTGCCTGTGCTCCTTGAACACATTCACTCTCACAACAGCCTTGTTAAACTCGGGATTTAAAGACTGAACAATTTCATAATCCAGATGTTCCTGAAAGAAAACACTGTTTAACAGCATGAACAAGCTGAGATCTAAGAAAAACACCGTTTACCATTATCATCAAAATAAGCTCACCACTGTCTCAGATTCTAGTTATAAACTCTTATAACAAAAGCTTTAGAGGCCCGAGAACTGAGAAATTATTTACTTATGTTAAAACTATTTCACAAAGAACCTAACTTTCCCAACCTAAAAACAGAGAAGGAAACATGACTGCACTACGACTGACTTCTGCAGAATATTATTAAACGGGCTGGGAGGGACAAAAGCTGGTAGTTAATATACATAAATAAAAATCATAAATGAGGTGCAAACCCCCTCCTGAACAGGAATGCTGTGAAAGTATTGTAATAGTCTGCTCTCCTCACCTGATACTGCAGAGCATCAAAGCCTTTAAATATGAACTCAAAGAGAGTGTGAAGGTTGTCAGGGCTTGGAGATGTGACAAAGATATTGGAGTAACTGCACAGAAAAATAATAATAAAAAAAAAAGTTTAACTCTTTTTCTAACAATTTTACATATACACACTAAGAAGAATATTTTCTTCCTATGAGGGGTTGATTTTACCTAATAAGCAAAACACAGCAGGTTCCTTTAGACACTTATCTCACTTCTCACTTTATGTCTGATTATTTTGATTGTTAAAGACTGAGGTTTTCTTATTACTATAAAATAGAAATACTTGAACATCAGTTTATGCAGGTATGCAGCAATCAAAAGATACAAGAATAATATAAAGGAAAGATGCAGGACTGGAAATTACAAATGTATTCAGATCCTGTCATCTATTGGTTTTTTTTAAACTCATGGATACAAATAAAGCCTGGGAGATGGGGAAATCACTCACCCAAACGCTACTGCTCCAGCAATAGCCAGGCCTAAAGCAGCAGATTTACCACGTCCCCTGGCTGCTGTTAATGCCACAGTGCTCCGTAGAGTCTTCTCAGAAATGGCTTCAATAAATTTTAGAACTGCTTTTGCCTGATGATCAGAAAAAAAAAAAACAAACAAGAGAAGACAAAAATCAGCTGTGTTTAAATTTAAATCAGTATTACTTAGGACTTACTGCTAGTACACATGTTCATTCATGGAAGAGAAAGACAAGATGGGAGAGCTGGATATTAAAATCCAGACAAATATTACGCAAAAAGTGGCAATCTTGACCTGCTGAGTTCTTGAAATTATTCAGGGCAAAACACGTATCAACAATCAGTACAGCGATTCTCCATTACTGCCTCCATGCCACTGACCACGGAATATATTGAGCGAGATGGGAAGAGGCACGCTGTGCTCAGGGGTGGAAGATGAACATATCCTGGCAGTGAGAATATATCTATAAAAGGGCTTAAGCAGTGCACAGCTCTGGGAACCATCAAGCTGAACTGCAACTTCTCAGTGGATATTCTGAAGCAGGAAAGACAGCTGCAGTAGAGTCTTAATTTGCACTGATCAGTGATTCTCCAAATGGAGTAAAAAAACACATAAAGGAGGCAGGAATAAGGGTGTATTAAAACACAACATGGATTTTCAACTTCTATTCAGAACTAACGGATGAGAAACTTCAGGTTAAGTTTCTTCCTTATTTCAAACCTTAGAATTATCATCTTTTTTAGATGTGGATCTTCTCCAGCTCTGCTCCCTGTCTCTATTCCTGTCTTCCACTTATTTTCAATTTCAAGAAGAAAATGCCAACACTTTCATTACCATGTCCAATCAGATTCTCAGGGAAATTCTCTAAGATCACACCCGTCAATGTTCACACACAGACGTGATTATACACAAGATGAGACACAAACATCAGTGACCTGTCAAGCACGGAGCACCTCAACTTTAAACACCGCACCAACCTGATCCAGGGTTTTACAACCATCCACCAAAACTCCAACAGGCTGCGTATCCTGCAAGCTCTCCTTCAGCTCTTTCAGCTCCAGGTCCTGTGGCCGGAGGCGATCTTCCTGTAAGCACAAGATTTACCATAATAGTAAAGGACCCTTTGGCACAATTACACCTTTGTGATGTTTTCTGATATCTTTTATCAGGTACAGAAAGATATCTGAGGGGAAATGCTACCACATATTGAATACACTCCCTAAATGCAGAAAAATGTAAATGGACTGTTGTTTAGCACTTCAATTTTAATGCATTTTCAGGAGAATGGTCACGTGAGAGGCAAGTATCTTGGACTCCCCAAAAAGGAAAGAATTTTTCAGTACAAAGTAACTGGAGAATAGCATTGTTAGGAAGAGACCATTGACAAATTTTATGAAGAATTTAATTCATTTTTCAGTCTTTGGGCTACTCTGAAATTTTGTTATCTTTGCTATACGTGTCATAGGAGGTGTATATACTGTCACATATGGAGAAAATCTACTAAGCAGCAACAGATCAGTTTTTAAACCAGTATCGAAGATTGTGAAAGCCAAACAAACTTGGACACAAAAGGAATCAGTTTTAAATAGGAATGAATTCTGATTTTACTTATTGTCACTCAAAACTCCAAAAGCATCAGCCAATCCATCCAACAGATACGCATTTGTGTTGCTGTCAATGTTGTTATAATACTAAAGGGGATTTGGTTGTTTTGTTCTTTTTTTTTTTTTTTTTTTTAAATTAGCACTCTGTTAAAATGTTTTTATCATCTCTGACACGACCTGTTGGCATTTCTGAGGCCAAAAAAAATACTTCAAGAACTTAAAAAGATCTATTTATAACTGGTCCCATTTCACTTTGGTCTACAACCAGAAGCGATAAAAGGAGACATCTCTAGTAGCGTGAGCTCTATGTCTGGCTTGTGTTCAGTGAGTATTTCTTGAGCTGTGGCATGCAAACTCTGAAACTACCACAGCTTCCAGCTCCCAGGTGTCTCCTCAACTTGCAATAGGCTTATGTCCAAAGCAGTTGCCCACCCTCCAGCCCTCAAAAGACTTTATTATTTCTCTCGTTCCAACTGTCCATCAGCTTTAAATCTTTCTATAAACTTCTCAAACATCAACCATAGCAGTTATGCTCCACATTTCTAGGTTAAACAGCAATACAGCAAAATCAATAAAGACAGGCAAGCACACACAAAAGAAGCTGTGACAGGAGATATCCCAATGAGGAAAGGCACCACAGCTTCCCATACTTCACCTACACCAGCTGTGATTTTTGCACAATATTCTACTTCCTGATGGCAAGACAATTATTTGATACAAACTAAATCTTAAGCACGCCACGGTAAACTCAGACCGTTTTCTCCCAAGGAAAACCAGCTGATGTTGCTCACTGACCTGCGACTGTGGTGGAACCGCTGTGATGTTTGCAACATGACTGGAGATGGGCAAGATATTCAGCTGATCGTCGATCACCATGCAATTCTTGCATGAGGCCAGAGACAGAATGAACCTGAGCAGCCAAGCAAAAACAAAAACACTAGTGACACAATTGCATTTTGGTAGTTAATTTCTGACATCATATAACAACCTGCACACTAAAGAACAAATTCTGCAATTTTCCTATGGCTAGAGCTAAGGCTCACTCACTCAGTAAGAGCTGCTTATTCCATATAACAAAAGCAGAGAAAACACCTTTACAAGACACTTCTGAAACCACAGAGAATACTCCACGTTAAGCAGTTTTATGTTTTACAGCAGTGCAATAAGTATTTGAATTTCTGTGTATCTGGAACACAAGTTTCCACACAATGTTTCAAGGGACTCAGAAAAGTTTACAAATTCAGCCCTATTTGCATATCCCTTGTAACATATGCCAGAATACTGTATACAATTCCTCCAATAACAAACTATTCATTTCTACAACAGTGCATGAAAACCTCACTGAATCATAGAATGGTTAGAGTTGGAAGGGACCTTAAAGATCATCCAGTTCCAACCCCCCTGACACGGGCAGGGACACCTCCCACCACACCAGGTTGCTCCAAGCCCCATCCAGCCTGGACTTAAACCCCTCCAGGGATGGGGCAGCCACAACTTCTCTGGGCAACCTGTTCCAGTGCCTCACCACCCTCACAGCAAAGAAGTTCTTCCTAATATCCAATCTAAATCTCCCCTCTTCCAGTTTTAAACCATTACCCCTTGTCCTATCACTACGCTTCCTGACCAAGAGCCCCTCTCCAGCTCTCCTGGAGCTCCCTTCAGATCCTGAAAGGCTGCTCTAAGGTCTCCTCGGAGCCTTCTCTTTTCCAGGCTGAACAGAAGCCCTATTCCAGTGCAAACCTACAGGATGCTTTCCTAATATGAACACATGACGTTGTCCCAGATGCTCTTCTTGGCCATACAGCCTAGATCCTTCATACCCTTAATAACTTACCTCTCATTAAACCGTCCTACCACATCCTGGTGTGCTTCTGTTCTATATCGAGAGTGTACATCCTGAAAGAAAAAGTCAATCAGGATAATGAGCAGCAGCAACGGTGACATTTACAAGATTATTATTCATGGGACAACCCATCTCTTTTTCCACTCTTGTGGATTACAGCCTCCCTTTCCATCAAATCCCAGACAGGATTCTGATTTTCTCTTTTCCACATCTTCCAAATGCTTCTTTAAAGGCACTTTTCCTATGAACAGTTTTCACAATGACCTTATTTATTCTTGCCTGACTTAAAGGTCAATTCCGCGAGGTACAGAACATTTCAAACACCTCAGGGATGCTAAGAAAAAATAGTACTAGTATTGCTACTAAGGGAAACAGTTCTTGCTTTGGAGTTAAGTATACTCAATGTGAATAGGTCATATACAGAAATATATAGTAATAAGAGTGAAGCTAATCTCACCTACCAACAAAACTCTCAAAATGCCTATTTTTCACTTAATTTTCTGTTACACGGGCAGATAACATAAATACTTTCCAAAAGTTTTGCAAAACAAAGTAATAGTTACATTTGTGAATGACAGGTGTTTCTTTCTTGTAACCCAACAGCATTTCAAGACACACAGGTTGGCAGAACTGCCTAAGCATAAGTTACATTTGAACACAAATGAATGAACGATCAGGAAAGATGATGGAGGGAAGATCGTAGCCCAAAGGCAATAAATAACTACTTAGCATCACCACAACCTACCTGCTTATATAAAACAGACACACTACATTGAACATACCATGGTCATTGTATACAGCTGCTTCAGTGAGTTCATAGTCCTCAGGAGAATCACCACAATTCCACCACCTTCTACTGTTTCAACAGTTCTAGCTAACAGGTTTGGAGTCAAGGCTTCAAAATCCTAGGAAATAAATAAAACTTCAAACTTGCAATTGGGAACTCATAAAAAGAACAGAAAGCCTAAAAACATGATTTCTCAAAGTTTAATTCACACTCAACATTTGCCTTAACCAATATCCCTTTAAAATTCTGCCAACAAGGCTATCTCACCCTTGCAAAACTTGTGAAAGATCCATAAAGCCACCATAGTTGAAATAACAGAAGCAACAAAGACCGTTCCTGCAGCATTCAAACTGAAAGCAACTGATACTAGCGCAATGTCCTTCTTAAGGCAAAAGTTTAGCTCCTTACCTGAAGCACACACATGCCAAAAGTGTTACCAAGAATCTTATGAGTTTCATTGTAATAGCAGTAACGAATGTTTGTGGCTGCAATAAATAACTCAAAAGGATCATCATCCTTTATGTTTAAAGTTCCACTTTTAATCTTCTTCTGTAGTTGTCTCATCCTCTTCTTCCGGTGGCTGGAGAAGAAAATTATACAGAATTTTTCTTGGAAACAGGTTTGAGAAAAGTGCGTTCAGGCTGACGTTTGTGAGACCTCAGCCTCAAAGTTAAAACACCCTGCATCCCAATTACTGCTTTTGTGACATGTTGCCATGTGCCTTCAGCCCAAAGTGGTGGATGTCACACAGAACCAGCTGGTTGTGCATGAAACCACTCGGTTGGGGTCATGCAGTTTCAGGTAACCCTTCCTTCCCGACTGTGTACAGACTGTAAGTACACATGCAAATCTAAGAATCAAAGTTTTAAACGCTTTTTCAAAATGAAGGAATTCTAATGCTTAATCTGCACACAATCCTTAACATTACTGAGGCTAAAAAACTAAGAAATTAAAGTTTTGGCCTTTTGAGGCTGAAAAGGTGAGAGAGACTGGTCCAGGCCAGCAGAGNAATCTGCACACAATCCTTAACATTACTGAGGCTAAAAAACTGAGAAATTAAAGTTTTGGCCTTTTGAGGAAAAGGTGAGAGAGACTGGTCCAGGCCAGCAGAGTTAACATTAGAGCTACAGAAAGAAAAGAAAAGTATCTACTGCTGGTCTCAACTGTATTGGGAAGCCAAATTTCAGTTCTGGAAGACCAAACTTCTTGTAGCTCCTCAAAGAATTAATCCCGTCTCTTCTTACAACCAAGCAGCACAACCCACGTTCCAGACACAGAGCAGAAACAGCAGCGTGAGACACAAAAGGTATCTTACCTGCTAAAGCCCAGCTCCTTTTTGTAACACCATAGGACAGAAGGTCTAGCCTTTACAGTTGCTTTAGACAACATGTGATGCAGTATAACCACCTGCCAAAACAGAGAAATAATCACCATCAACTCTACTCACGAGCTAATGCCAAACAGCAAATTATTTCTCTATGTTACAGCTCTTATTTTCTACTGAACAACCCAGTGCAAAACAGAAGGATCTGCGACATCTGTGAAGTTTACACTCCTCCTTACACAGACCTGTGTGTCTGTGCCTTCTCCAGGGCTACAAGACATTGAAGACACTGAATTATTCCTACTGTTTCTTCCTTAGAACTCTTCTTTGGCAGAACTGCTAACAACTGCACAAACAGAAGGCGATTATTCCAGGCTAAATACAGATCCCGATATTTGTCTCTTAGTAAATTTTGCACAGTGTATTTTAGACTTCTAGATTTTACCAGGATTATATTTTGAAAATTTCATTCTCTAAGTGAGTTTGGCAACCCACCTCACTGCTATGTAGCCCACCCATTCAGTAAGGACGCTTCCTGCTCTGGAATCCAACCCATCAGTGAAAATATTGAACATCATCAGACCCAGATTGTGCCCCTCCAGAACTCACCCATCCACTTTAGCAGTAAATTAATGACAACTTTCCTCTACCGCTGCCTGATCAACTCATTATTTTTTTATAACTAGCTTATTCTACTCTCCCCAGGAAGCGAAGCTAACTGAACTGACTTATCCAAGACATTATGATTTTGCCATGCTTTTCTTCCCCTTTCCATTTGAAAAACCCAAGCCAAGAGTCCCTGCAGAGAAAAGAGTTTAGTGGCAATTTCTTCCATACAACATTAGCAGGAAGGTCTAGTTCAAGTTCTGGTGGGGTGACACACACAAGATGACTCAGTCCATAAAACATGGCTTGAGAGCAAAACTGTTACATCTTAAGCAAGAACTGAGATGGGAAAGAAGCCCCTGATAGCTAGAAAATTAACTATTTTGTGCCTCAGTTTAAACTAAATATTTCGATTTGCCTGTACTCGACTTTAATTCATAGGATTGTAGAATGGTTAGAGATGGAAGGGACCTCAAAGATCATGTGAGTTCCAACCCCCCTGCCCTGGGCAGGGACACCTCCCACCAGACCAGGTTGCTCCAAGCCCCATCCAGCCTGGCTTAAGTTTATTTATAAATGCTCATGAGCTTCTCAAACAGGAGATGTTTAAGGACAAGTCTCCTAAGCCGTTTCTAACCGTCCTTGGCGGTGAGTTACCTCACACACGCCGAGGCACGCCATTGCTCTGCCTCATTCTATGAAGCTTTTAGGGCTTTACAGAGAAGAAAGCTGATGCCGGGGGATTACAGATCATAGAATCATAGAATGGTTAG
>VZRU01010761.1:0-24300 GCA_013398155.1 Pedionomus torquatus
GAAGGACTCACCTGTCGAGCCAACAGAGCCTCGGACTTCTCCATCTGCACCCCTTGATGCTCCCGTACTTTTCCAGGTGCACTCCTGAGAGGCTGCTTTTAACCGAGCGGGGGTGCGGCTCCGCCCCCGCTGCCTCCGCAGCCCGCCCACAAGCTGCTGGGGTTTGGCACCGAGCAGTCTCCTTTACCAGCTTCGAAAGTCATCGAAAAGAGCTCTCTGCCGGCTCTTTTGAGGGTTTTTTGCCTGGATTCCTTCCCGCAGTGCCTCTTACGTTCACTGCAGCNCCTTCCCGCAGTGCCTCTTACGTCCACTGCAGCTGCTCTCCCCCGCAATGGAATCCTAATGAAATATAGAATTTCCTAATTTTTTTTTTTTTTTTTAAGTTCATGGAATAACAATAAATTTTTTATACTTATTATACTTATTAAATTATTTTTATAGTACTAGTTTTTTTAAAAATATTACATATAACTTTAGAGGACTTTTTTTTTACATCTAAATGATCAAGCGAATTAAACCAATAAAACATGCTTTTACATAACTCCGAAAGCATATCATAGTATAAAAAATATTCAGACCATGGAATTTATGTTAAATTATATTGTTGCCTATTTCTTATGCTTTAATTGCTGATTCTAAAGTATACACAATATTTTATTACCTTCACAGGTGCATTAATTTGACATTTTTTCAGCACTAGAAGAGCTTCTAAAATATGTTTTGCCAATAGGAAACAAGAACTTTTAAGGATTTGAAAGGAAGTGGAAGAGAACAGAAAGTTCAAATGTGGACAAAGAGTTATTTTTGAGCATACGTTCTAAGGAAAACTGCTTTCAGTTAGAAGAAACGAGGTGTCCTTGAAGCCTTCAAAATTACTACCTATATGCAGAATATTCTGCTTTGGATTTTTTTCATAGAGCTTTGAATTACCAGGTATTATATGTCTTGTCTCCACCATATTCAAAGGTTTTCGGTAAGGTTAGTTGAAATTTTTTCATCAGAGCTATTCTGCAGTGTAAAATTATGTTTTGACAACACATATTCTTTCCTAGAAAAAAAGCCTGGTTTCGGATTTTTTTTGGGGGGGTTGTTTTTGTTTTTGTTTTTGGTTTGGTTTGTTTTTTTGTTTTGTTTTGGTTTTTTTTTTCTTTTAAAGCTAGATGATCCGACCTTGATAAATCCCAAATTGCAAAGAAAAGATAAATTATGATTGCCTAACAACTGTTTTTTGCAGTTTTAACGTGTAGTTGCATCACATATGGACTCCCCATATAGACATCGGTGAGGTATGGGAGCAGCTTGCTTAGGGAAGTTGTGGATGCCCTTTCCCTGGAACTGTTCAAGGCCAGGCTGGATGGGGCTTTGAGCAACCTGGTCTAGTGGAAGGTGTCCCTGCCCATGGCAAGGGGCTTGAAACTCAATGATCTCAACCATTCTGTGAGTCTATGATCACATATGGCTATGCAACAGAATGCCAGATTCAATGTCCACACCTCAATATGCAGGAAAAAGTATAAAAAGACCCACACTAAAAGACTCAATTTCTGTGTGTGAAGTGATTGCTGACAAAGACTAATGCAGTCTTCTCCACCCAGAGTGGGAAGGAAGAACTGTTGCTGTAGGCAACTTCTCTGCAAAATTTCTCTGCAAAATCCTTGCTACCAGCTAAACAGCAGAACTGGGATAACTGACTTGAAGAAACTATTTTTCTTCTTAAATCCTAACTCTGTTTTCCTCCTAGTCTTTAAACTGCTTTGGACTGCTCTATTACTTATTCTCTGTATTTCCATAAGGAATATGTGAAGCATCTGATTTAGCTTGTAAAAGGAGAGCTATTTGCTTTCAGAAAGGGTAAATGTCATTGAATGTACAGCAAAGATCCTATGTAGACCCCCTGGGAAGAAATCTACATCTTGCAAAATATTTGCATATATATTTGCTGTGGGGAAGCCTTGAGTAGGGCTGTAAAAAACAGCATAAAGTTGTAATATTTAGACAACAAATACAGTTGTGTTACTGAGTTGTAGCTCTTTCATGAGACAGTGCTGTAGACCTGAGATGCATATCATGCAAAGCCTCAATTAATCTCAAAGCTGTAATTTTCTTACATTACTAGAAGCCTTGTAGAATGCCCTGAGCATTACAGTTGTGTTGTATTCAACAACTGAAGGATGACTAGAATTGTTCTGCATATACACACAAAGACTTTCTGTAAATGTAAACAGTTAAAACTGAAAAAAAAAAAAAAAGAACAAACCCTACAAATATACAGAAAAAAGAAAGCAGACAGTATAGAACAAATGATTACAGAAAAAATACCTTTATTTTGATTTGCCAGGGAAAAAGTTGCCTTTGATTTCTGTAGTTGGGAAGCAGAATATCTGTATTTCATATTAATGTAAGAGGTTTTGCGCATGACCAGTGTTAATGAGTTTATGTTAAGGTCTCCCATTCTTTAAATCTGAATCTCATCTATTTTGAGATTATACTAATTTTGGTACAACTATCAAGGAAGGACACATCATGTCAAAGGACATTTTTAAAACTCAACAGCAGTTTTTTAAATAAGGAAACCTTTATTTCTTGTATCACTATTTACCCAAATTGAGATTATCACCAGTCTTTATTATGTTCTTTCTTATGGTTTAAGACAGATGCTAAAAACAAATAAAAATACAGCAGATTATGATAAGATACTTTATCTCATGGTGAGAACACCAAGCAAGATGAGATTTATGTAGAATGAAATTTGCATTCCAGTCAATGTTCGTGTGTATAATCAAGTGCTGTGTGCAGTTAAATGAGTCTGTTGTCTTGCTATAATGAATATCTACATCCATCCTAACAGTTAATGAGGAATAAATGACTTATTATCAATGAATGGCAGTATCTAAATAGCTCTGCAACAAAAACAGAATATTAATATGTGTAGCTAAAATAGATCTTAAATGATAATGAACTTCCTCGGACTATTAAGTATTTTAAAAGCCTCTAGTAAGTTTTACTGCTTCTGAATGGAATTGAAGCTCAGCTGGTTCACTTGCTCTAATATGTTTGCAGACAGAGTTAACAAATGACCCCTTAAAAATGTCCCTCAGTACCAAATGGAAAAGGGCTTTTATGAAATACAAGGACTTCCATGAAGGAATAAACTGTGGGTTTCTGTAGTTCAGCATTCCCACCAGAAATTAGGCTTGCTCACTTCAGTAGAAGGAGAAAGAATTGTCTGTAGCTGATTGTGCATTAACTGACTCATTTCCTAATCATCAGCTGAGGGTGAACATGTGCCCTGAGGCACAAAAGCCTTTTATTTTCTCGGGGTGCATCAAGAAGAGCGTGACCAGAAGGTCAAGGGAGGTTATCCTGGAGGTTACACCCTGGTGAGGCCCCATCTGGAGCCCTGTGTCCATTTCTAGGCTCCCCATTTCAAGAAGAACAAGGAACTGATGGAGATGGTACAGCAAAGAATTAGAAAGATGATTAGGGGCCTAGAACATCTCTCTTACGAGGAAAGGCTGAGGGACTTGGGTCTTCTTAGTCTAGAAAAGAGAAGACTGAGGGGGAGGGTCTTATCAATGCTTAAAAACACTTAAAAGATGGGTGTCAGGAGGATAGGACCAGATGTTTTTTATCTGGTGCCCTGTGATAGGACAAAAGGTAACAGACACAAACTCAAACATAACAAGTTCCATCTAAACATGAGGAAGAACTTCTTCACTTTGAGAGTGGCAGAGCATTGGAAAAGGCTGCCCAGAGAGGTGGTGGAGTTTCTACCTCTAGAGACATTCAAAACCCACTTGAACAAGTTCCTGTACAACCAGCTCTAAGTGGACCTGCTCTTTCAGGGGGATTGGACTACATAATCTCCAGGGGTCCCTTCCAACCAGTACCATTCTGTGATTTTGTGATTCTGTGAATTTCAGATAATGAATGTTGCCAAATCTAAATAGTTGCCATGACAGATTTTCAGACCTTTCCTTTAAAGTACTTCATGTCTTAAATACCATTAACAAACCAGTAAGATGAATTAAAAGGCATCTAGACACCTCGTGTCAAGATATTTGAGTGGTTTCTGTTACACCCAAAAACCTCCTAATGGGTCAAAAGAAAATTCCTGATGTGTAGAGCCAGTAATTTATCGGCACAAATGAAATCTTAGCAGTCTAATCAAAGACTTACTGTAAGCTTAGAATTTATTATTACAGAAAATAAAAATTAAATAAAAATTTCTAAGATATATGTATTTATTTATGTATATTCATTGATATAGTCATATATTATATATCATGTATTATAGTAATCATTTATTGTCCATTTGTTAGTTTTAGGTAAATTATACTACTGGAGTTTCCTGGATAGTCACCTTGATGTTGCTGAAACACTAGGGAGAAAATGTTTGGTAAAATAACAGCTTTGTTCAATCATATATTTGCTATGTAAGATTAATAAAATTGTTTTATTTATGATTTATAGTAACACTAGGGAATCTAACTGGCCTTCTTAAGTAAAGACATAGATCTCTCCTTTTTTAGTATCTGGTTGTCAGTTATTACCATCAGTTATTATTTTCTAATTTATTCTAAAAAGGTTTTCCCTGGCATACTCTATTGCATAGCTCTTTCAAAGAAATCACAAGAAATATGAAAGCATTCAATGAGCCATACATGCCTACATAAAGTTGCATATACTTTTTCTCTCAGTTGCATATTTGTTTTATGCAGTATGTCACTAGATTTCCAGTGAGTTTAAAATTCACACTTTAAAATATTATCTGGTAGCTAGAACTATTGTACCATGATTGGTAGTGTTGGTAGTGTTATTGTAACTAAACAAATGAAAAGCGTAAATGTTAATAGAAGTGAATACTTATAAAGAAAATAAAATTAAACAGAAAAAAAAAAAACAAAAACCAACATCAGCTATTCTTAAATAGGACCGAAACTGTTTATCCACTCAGGGCTAAAGATTCACAGTGTACATCTGAGCTTACCTTCAGTGTTACTGGAAAATTCACGTTCATGCTGTGAACAAGTGGGTCTATTTCAATTAATTTTGGCTTGTTTTCTTTCTAAAACTCACTGAAGATGATTCTGTGAATACCATCTCATTATTTTATGTTTCAATAGAGACAATTTTAAGATACTTTGCAGGAAAAATGCTTTACTGAAATAAATTGACTTTTGCATGTAAAACTTACATGGATGTCTTGGATTTTTTCCATTAAAATGTTATCACAGTGGCTTTTCAATGCTCTGATGTTCCTCAGTATATGCTGCAAGGGAAAAACAGGAAAACTGTCAAATTACAGATAAAAAGTTAAGTTCATATTTTTTCTGTTATTTTTCTTTCATAACAGCTGCTTTTTACTTAATTATTTAATTTCTACCCACACTTTTCCAGAGAAGATTTATGCACGAAGTGTGTTTGCAATGCACAACTGTTGCAAAAGAACTAGTAACTAATATTAGGGAGACATATTAAGATGGATGGAATGTTAATCAAACTTACATACTGTGCATTTGTTGTTTATAATCTTTCTAACTTTGCAGCTTTATTTTAAAATTACTAGTTTTGCCTCTTATGCAAAGTACTGAGCTGTACTGTGTCCAGCTCTGGAGTCCTCAACAGAGAAAGGACATAGAACTCTTGTAACGGGTCCAGCGGAGGGTCATGAAGATGATTAGAGGGTTGGAGCACCTCTCCTATGAGGACAGGCTTGAGGGAGCTGGGGCTGTTCAGCCTGGAGAAGAGAAGGCTCCGGGGAGACCTTAGAGCAGCCTTCCAGTATCTGAAGGAAGCCTACAGGAGAGCAAGAGAGGGACTCTTTGTCAGGAAGCGTAATGATAGCACAAGGAGTAATGGTTTTAAACAACAAGAAGGGACATTTAGATTGGATATTAGGGAGAAATTATTTCCTGTGAGGGTGGTGAAGCATTGGAACAGGTTGCCCAGAGAAGTTGTGGATGCCCCTTCCCTGGAAGTGTTTAAGGCCAGGATGGATGGGGCTTTGAATGACCTGGTCTAGTGGGAAGTGTCCCTGCCCATGGCAGGGGGGTTAGAACTCGATGATCTTTAAGGTCCCTTCCAACTCTAAACATTCTATGATTCTATGATTCTATGCTTTTGCTGTGTTTTTTGAGTATTTTGTTTTGCTATCAAACTCCACAGTTTAAATCATCAGAAGTATAAAACCAAAAGATAAACACAGCTACTCTTAATATAATTATCTTTAGGAGGCCGTTTGTAGTACTCAGAGCAAGGTGGTTTCGACAAATGTCAATATAGGGTCTTATATTTTCCCTTTTTACTCTTCTGTCCAACCTCTTTTCTCCAGGGTGACTTGTTTCTCCCGTGAAGGTTTTTCCAAATAGTATCACCACACTTGTATTTACCTTTGAAAAACGAAGAAGAAAATAAAGATAAAAAAAGAGAAGAAATTAAAAAAAAAGAAGAAAGAAACATGAATTAATCAGACATCTACAATTACCTTTCTTAATCTGACTGAGCCATTCTAATGTTATATTAGGAGCAAAGCTACAGAAGCATGAAAACTAAAGCCACTTGATAGATTTTTTAAAAATTCTGAATCATTATTTTAAAGTTTTTTAAACTGAGTTTAAAATATTATTTTAACTATTCAAAGCTGTTACTTGTTCATGCCTGTGCATATTTTCTCAGGAAAAGTAATGAAAAAATTGATTAATTGCATTCACTGTCACATAAATTTTGAAATCAGAAGATGACTAACAGTAACATTTTCTGCTATTAGCATTTTATAGTTGAAAGAAATAAAAGTAGGAGTTGTAGACTGAAATAAATGCATTTGGTTTTTCTGAAATTAATACTTTAAAAAAGATAACTACATATTCATTTTTCCAAGTAGGGTTCACATTGAATCACATAATAAACCAAGGATATATAATGGTTGGTTTAGTACTATAAAATGATGTGGTTACTGAGAGAACTAGAGAATTATGTTTGTCCACTCAAATGCAGATTAATCAATGCTAATCATATTTGTGTCTGGCTTTGTGTTTCATTCAGCAGTAATAAGGAATCCATAAGACATATTGGACTTGCATGCTTTACACAAGGAGGGAACCAGGAAGCTTTAAAGCTGACAAAGTGAAGGGAATCCAGGAGAAACCACAGTCTAGAACTATTGTTTCAACTGAAAAGAGTATGCTTGGCTTTAACTAACAGGGCAAGAAAGCATATTCCTTCTCCATGTAGTACACTTCTCAGGATGAAGAAGACTTGCCTATTGCAATACAAATTAATGTATTTCTTTGATTGAAGGTAAGATACTATACCAATCTTCTGGCTTTTCGATTTTTTTTTTCTTTAAATGCTCCACAAACTAAATATATATATATATAAATCTGCAACCATAAATAAACACACACATATGTATGCATGTTTTTTTTTCTGTTCTTTTAAATAAATGTAGCACAAAAGTAATACATTTCAGAATGTGCCCACTGAAAACAAATCAAAGGATGACATTTACACACTATTTACATCAATCACAACATTCCATAGTAGGTGAACAAAAAGCCTGAGTACAATATGGATCTTGAAATAGCCAGTTTCCTTGGAAAAAGAGAACCCAATGACAATACAGAGAGACTGCTGCTTTTATAAATGAGCTAGAATATATATGGTTGCTTTAGATATAGGCTACATCCATGCAGTAAGCATCCTACCACTCAGATATCTGTGGTTTCAGTACCTCTACCGGGGTGAATATCTCCAAAACTCCAAGTATGGAACCTAAGTCTCTTTTCTCTCTACTGTATTCATCCATAATTCTACCACCTTGACCTGCATGCCCAGTAATTACAAACTGCGTGATGATTTAGTGTATATATGAGAAAATACAGACCTGAAACAAAAATGTTCTATTCAAAACATTACATTCTGAGCAGGCGACAAATTAGTTTGATTAGTTATTGTGCAAACTGTTGACCTAAGAAGCCATCTGTAAATAAAGACAATTGGAAAAATATGGGAGATTCTGAACAGCTGTAATACTAACTTGCTTTTGCATTTTCTCACTGTGTAGTTCCAATGTGACATTGCAGAATCTGCACAGTAACAGTGTAGCATGAATATGTAAATATGCCAAATATGCTGTAAACTCCAGTCTGGCATGTTGATAAAACAGAAAGTTATTGCATGCTCTGAAACAGAGTGTTGAGCTCTTCACATTTGCTAACATTAATCCATGTACTGCAGCTTAAAACATGTTCAATTAAAACTCATTCTGCCTGGTATAAATTACCATTATTATGTTGTGAAAGGAAACCTGGAAATATCTGCTAACTTGTTATATGCGCACTGCCCTTACTCTCACCTCACTTCCCAGACAGTGATTTCAGAAAATTGCCTTTAGTTATTTAAAATTCTGTCATGAGCTGCTTTAAGAAAAACAATGAAAAGCTGAGTACATGCATAATTTTTTTGAGAACTTCATACTTTAGGCTACTGAATAATAACTGCTGCCAATAGCTGTGTTTTGAATCTCTATTATTTCCAGAGGGGAAAAGTTTATGCACACACACATACACACATATTTTATTAAACTGATATTCATTGTTACAGTCCATTGATTTGTCTTAAACTATACTAAGAACAATTGTATTCAAAGTGACTTTCAGGTCTCAAGTCACAGAAAGATAATTCATTTGTGTATTGCTTTGATGAGAAAAAAACCAAACCCTCTCTCATATTTTAATAATACTCATTAATTTCAGTGGTGTAGATTAGCTATCCAAACATAAATTCCATAATTCTCAGATAAGAAAGGACACATGTAAATATCTAAATTGTAGTCTAATCACAAACACAGCAGTTATTTGATTGCTAAAAATGTCATATTAATCATATGGAAATTTTAACTTTTATATTAGCACAGTTAAGACATTTTTAAAGCATTAACTTTGAAAAATTCTTATAAATAAAGATAAAAGTAGGTATTAGTATATTTTGTTACCATAAAAAATATTCTAAAATCCCTGAATATTCAAATTAGAAAGGTCCTTAAACGTATGTATAACATATATAGGTAATTCTGCCAGCATCTACTTGTACTTAATAGCAAGCATATGCCAGCCAACTTTTTCTAAAATACATCTGAGTCCTGGGAGTTTTGCAAAGCTGAAGAACATTAGAATGAACACAATTAAAATCTTGGCAGTATTTTTTATGCCAACACTCCCCAAACTCCCAGTGATAGCTATAAAATCAATCAGATTTTGCAAAAATATACAAGGACAGCAGAGTCTTTTATGATGTATAAGATCTTTCTTATTTTTCAGTGGTATCTGACAGGGCTTGTGAGAACTTCAGGGATCTCCAGCATCTTTCCCTGTTCCCCAGCAGTACTGGTGGCTTTCCCAGTATAGCTTGAGAAACAGGGAAAGCCTGAACAGAGGGTCTCTAGGCCCTAGAAGCTTGGGTACCTGGCTAATAAAGTGCTCATGTACTCATGAGGGTTTTGAGACCTCAAAGCAGGAGAGCTATCTCTGAGATCTCAGTGCAGTTTTGCATTGATTCTCCTGATCACCTCTGCTTTGCCAGAAGATGCAACTTAGGATCATGGTTCCTGCACTCAGTTTGCTAATGGGAGGAAGTCCATTGAACCAAACTGTTTGGTACTTAGTAAGCCCTTCCAAGACAGATAAATTGCAAGCATTATCTGTGATTCTGTGATTCTTAATGCCAACCATTGCACCCTACAGATCCACTCCTTTTGTATCATTATATTTTATCATACAGCCACGGCCTAAAATCTTCTAAGTATTTCAGGCATCTAGAATTGCAGGCAGGCATCATGGCAGTTATATTAATTTGTATATATGTATATATGTAATATTTTTTAAAGAGATAAGCAATACACTATAGCTATTCTATAATCACTTTTCAGCTTGGCATGAATTTTGTTACAGTTTGGTAGACTGATCTCAGACTAATTGAAATGTGACTTACTTAAAACATGAAATTACAAAAATACCAGTGATGTAAATTATCATTTTAATGCAGAAGTTGGTACATCTGGATTAGAAATGAATGAATTTACTGGATGTGTTTCTCTAACTGACTTCTAGCCACCCGTGCTAATCACAAAACTTACTCTGTCCAGCAAAGCTGACTGATACAAGTTCTTAAAAGTTACAGCTCTGAAGACAAAAAAGCCTGCTTACCCAGTAACCTTCTGGTTCTTCCCATCAGACATAGTACTTCTCTTAATTTACATTTTAATTACTTCAAAGTCATTTAGCCATTTGCAAATATCGTATTAGATGACTAAGAGAGCAAAGCAAGAGAAATTACATCGAATCTTACAAAATGTCAAGATAGCGGATACACGATCTAACTTAACAGATCTGGGCCTTGTTGCCAATTGGCACTACCTGGTTCCCAAGATGTTCAGAACATTAAAGAAAAACTGCATCGCAGTTATTTTCTTTACTTCAATAAATGTACTCATATATCACCTAACAGTCAGACAGAGGAGCTAGGTTGTGAAAAATATTATTGACTGGATCTTTTTTGAGTACAATTCAATCACAAAAGAGGAAAAGAAAACCAAATAAGTAAAACCCTTTCTTTGTAACTATTTAAAAAAAAAAAATCTTTAGGCCATTAGTCACCTGTTAGCAATACTCTTTATACATTGCCCTTTATTCCATTACTCAAACTTCCTTTTTTTAAAACAGGATTGTGTCCATTAATCTTAACCAATTAAAATAGTGTCAGACAAATGCGTTCAATAAATACCAGATCCCTTCTAACTTAATTACTGTGAGTAACAATTTGAAATGTGTCTGAGTTGCTTAGGAGCCATTTAAATCATGGCCTGTACTTTTAAGACTTTGGCAAATTTCATCCTTTTGTAAAAATTTGTTTCTGAAATGAAGGACTGAAATCTGGATTCTTTCATACACACAAAAATGCACTGGCAACACAAAGGACTGCATTATGATCATCTGTTACTAGCAAAGGAGAACAGAATTGGAAATCAATGGAGCACAACAAATCCATAGAGAAGGAGGCCTAAATGAGGGATAAAATAATGACAAGACTCAAATACTTAATCTCTTTTAGTTCCTTCAAAGAGAGATGCAAAGGAAAAGTGAAATACTGGAGAAAACCAAAGTGGAAAGGAAAACTCTAGTACTGTGACTAGTGTTCTCACCTTCTCCTGCAATATCAGGCTCTCATCTCACAGCTCTGATCTGGCTCATGATTGCACTCAGCAGACTAAGCCATAGGTGAGTACACAGCTGGTATCACCACCTCCAGTAGCTGATTCTACCTGGATGTGACATTTGTGTTTTGCTGCATTTTCCTCAATTTTCTCTTTAAGTCTCTCCTTATTATGTCCCCTCTTTTCCTTCCTCTGCTTTCTTAACTTTTTTTTCAACTCTTTAGTATAAAAACTAGTTCTCAAAATGTGTACAAAATTCTTCCATGTGTATATCCACTCAATTGAATGAGATTTTTCAGTAACTCATAGCTAAGTGCTAACACTGCCTTCTCCTTATACTTAGTCAGCTGACCACATTTGCTGCATTATTTTGTATGGCAGAGAGAATCATTCTAACATCTTGATTATGATTGAATGAATTGGACTTCTAAATAAAAAAGTTCTGTCTCATCTGGGGCATAGGAGACCTTAGGCATCATTAAGCTAGTACCTTGTGCACAGTGGAAGAAAAAGAAGCTCTTGCTACTGTTACTAAGGTCCATCATGAGTCAAAAAACCCCAACAGGATCAGTAGAAGGTAACTGACAGGAAATCTCACACCATCTGCTTTTGAAAAGGATAACAGATACATGAAGGTTTTTTCATTGTATATTTACTCACACAGTGTATACATTTTATATTTGAATAATATCTAATTGGATTGCTTGGTTCAAGATGCTGGAACAATGCAGAACTGGAAGAAATTATGAAGACATGAGCTAACCAAAAGTGAACATGTTAAAAGTAAAACAAAACAAAGAAATGGTACTGGTGAAGACTTTGTAACCAATTCTGAGAACTTTCTGTGGTGAACTGCCATAGTGAAAAACTTCCCAGTTCACAGGAAATTGCAAGTATTTTTAATGCTGAATCTGGAAAAGCACATAATTATACTCTATTGAAAAATTATTTACTTTCATGAATTTGATGTAAAATATATGATATGCACAAAAAAGAAGAGAAATCTAAAAAACTCCAAACAAATAGGATCAGCCTTGGATCCATAGTATAGTAGCACTGCCTAAACCTAGCATTGCTCATGTGTGGACAAGCCAGGCTTGACAGGACGACTTTTACTAAAAGCAAACAAAAGCGTAACATTTATGTCTACGAAAAATGAAATGAAAACTAGTGCCCTGCAGGGATGCTTAGAAAGCAGAAAGACTTCCAAGCTGTTTAGCATCCAACAAAAAACAGTATCAGAGAGTAGAACTACAACATCATATCATATAGTTGTGCCATGAACAGAATTGCAGGGTGGAATTGAGAAGATGAAGCTTCTTTCATGTTTTCCTGGATGCCAGCTTGTTGAGGTCATTAATGAAGCTTCCTAGCATGTGCCAAAATTATAATTGTATTTCTAGCTTTGACCCTGGCTAATGCTAGGAAAGCAAGACCTTTTTCTTTTTCTTTTTCTTTTTCTTTTTCTTTTTCTTTTTCTTTTTCTTTTTCTTTTTCTTTTTCTTTTTCTTTTTCTTTTTCTTTTTCTTTTTCTTTTTCTTTTTCTTTTTCTTTTTCTTTTTCTTTTTCTTTTTCTTTTTCTTTTTCTTTCTATAAGTGGTACTACATGTGGCCATGGTAAATTCATTGTTTGGTAAAAATACAAGGACTGGTTATGCAATTTTCTGTCAAGATACCACCAGGAAAGCAGAGAGAGAAGCTGAAGATACAAGAAGCATTTCTATTAGTAATGGCAATGAGGAGAAATCAGAAGAATAACCACTTTACGCAGTCATATAGGTGAGACATAGAAGGACACTGCAAAGTGACAAGTTTAGTAGAAATATTAAATAAGTTGATAAAATTTAAAAGCAGAAGCCAAAAAACTGTTTTCCACAAACCAGCAGTATCACTGCCTCCCTCCATATTTGTTTTTAATGGTTTTCCATATAAAGGAGCTAAAATGTCTATTCTCTCCTGCCAAGCTGTTAATCAAATCCAGAATCATTACCCCAATGAAGATCAGACCAGCAAAGGAGCCTTATATTATAAAAAGAAAATGCCATATATTAATTTAATAATGGGATAAAATACCATTTATGGAAGTAAACATTCATCCAGGAACTAAAATATAATGTACAGATGAGAAGGAAGCTATGCTTGTATCACAAAATACTGTGACTATAAGGCACAAAAGCCTTTCAGTAGGAGTAGAATACATCTGAAGAGAACTAATGAGGCTTTTGAATGTCTGCCAGAAAAAGGTAGAAGTGTGTTGCACTCAACTGGACAAGGCTTACTAGAGATGGGATCTGAGCCAAGGAATCAAGAATCAATACTAGACTATGAGAAAGGATGAGGATGAGGAACAATGAAAACACAATTGACAATAACAAGGATATTGATAAACACACATAACAAAGGACACTGGAGGAGACTGTATCTCAGTTATGGCATTGTAAATTACAAGCTTCCATGAAGCTAATTCTGTGTTTGTAGAAGCATAATCAAAATCAGAACCTAGTTTAGGACAAGTATGGCCAGATTTGAAAAGATCAAAACATCTCATCATGCAATCAAAATTACTTGTATTCCCACATCACAGGAGCAAGTGATTATGAAGAATTAAATTGCAGTTTTCCAATGATTGGTAGATTTAGACTAAGTATATTACCTTTCTTTATATGAAGTGTGGGTTGGGGCACAGTGATGCAATATAAAGGACCACTGGTCTAAATCTATAAAGTACAATCTCCTTCCTATAGAATAAAGGTCATATTATTCCCCTGCTCTGTCTGTAATCTGTTTCCTTTAAGTCAGTGATCACAGATCCTACAGAGTCTTTCTCCAGATTAAATCCAGGTAAGGGCACACTTCACACACTACCAAAAGTAGTGCACAACAACCAAAAGTAGCAAGATATTCTGATAAGTTAATTTAATATGAGTTTCTGGGATAAATCAGTCTACTACTGCAACTGCAAAACTCACATACATCCATGTGAGTTCCACGTCTAGCTTTTTTCCCCCTCCTTTTTTTGTTTTTTTTTTTTTTTTTTACTTAACAATGTATCAGGAAGACAAAATCAGAAACATGGATAAACACTATAAATATTACATCTCTGTCATTACTTATTCATCTAAAAGTTGTAATATGCTCTTATTCCAATTAAATGTCCTTTTTTTTTTCCACTTTAAGTCTTTAGAGGACAGCATACTTAAAACCTCCAGCCAGTAGACCACTAGGGAGTGACAAAATAACTGCTAGGAGAACTTATCTTCCTTACAGCTGAAAGCTGTTTGTTCTCCCAAAACAAAACATTAAAAGCTTTAAAGGTCTTGTGGAAAAACCCTCAACATGAAGGTGGATAAAGAAGTGCATTCCAAAAGCTTATATTCTCAGTTGATTTTTAACCCACTTTAGTGATAGTCCAGAAGCAACATGAACTAAAAAGAAAATTGTTCAAGTGTTATTTTATATGTTTGTCCACATTTTGTGGAATCTAGAACATGTTTTGAAATATCACTCTTTTTGTCTTTTTAATTTTTAAACTGTAGTTTTTCAGCAATTAAAATTATAGATCTTTATTTGGTCTAGGTGGTGGTGGTTTGGGTTTTTTTTTCTAATAACGTGTAGTTCTTTCTTGCCACTGTAACATGACTAAAGCCAAATTTCTTAGTGATAACGTATATGAAAAATAATAGAATGTACATATTTGTCATGTTATTTACCTGCAGAATGGATTCAATATAGTCCATTATAATGTTTTTGTTTCTTCCTCCTCTAGAATTAATTTGATTTTTTCTTTCTCTTAAAAAGGACCTGCAGCATTTTTTTTTTCACATTTGCTTGGTTGTATTAGAGAAACTAATAGCTTTCCTGAAAATAGGGAAGAATCTATCAATATTTTAGATGGAGTCATGCGCTCCACTCAGAGAAAGAAACAGGAATACATTTATTGATATAAAACAGGGATTTGACAAAGTTTGATGATAAATGCAAGAGTATTTTAACAAGATTTGATGACAAAGTACCCTTGGTTATTTACTGCACAGAGGACAGAGTCAGACAGAACTGTCAGGGAAAACCTCCCATTGAGTCATGAGGTTCAGAAAGGCCCCCCTTGCTTCTAAACTCTTTCTCAGAGAGGAGTCTAGGTGTGGCTGGATCCAATCCTAGTCCCAGACTTTGTCAATGGTTTCTGTCTAAAGGATTATATGTGCACTATCAATCCTTTCTATCATTTAGTTAAGATTTCAAAGCTTAACATGCTATAAATTAAAAAAAATATTGTTGTGGCAAAGAATGTCTTAATCTGGAGAGGTAACCTTGAGAGGCATCCCTTCTCAAGGGGAGATCCTGGCATGCAGCCTACTGTTGCTAAAGATAGCCTTTGGCTGTTCTGTTGTTATCTGTCTCCCAGAAACCCACTTTGAGAAATGCAGCTGCCACAACTAGATTCACCATTATGATGAGCATGGGTGGTTATCACTTGGGCAGGGTTATGGGAGATAAAGGTCAGGTTGGGAGTGGGGAAGGAGCACAATGTCACAACCCCAAAAAAAGCTTCAGCTTCTTTCTGCTTGATGATCCATAAAGAAAATGTTGCTTCACTTTTACCAATGTCCCTTGGTGTCCATGTTTGTATTTCCCCTATTCTTGCCATAGCAGATTAGTGTAATATGACTGCAGGGCATTAAGAGTGGCATGAAAAAGATCCTGAAAAATAACTCAAGTGAGTGTTACAAGTTTTCGGGTTTTTTATTAGGTATGTCACTTACATTTTTGGCTTCAAATTTCCTTAGTTGCCTAAAATTTTGCCCATCCTCATAATATCTATCTGGTTGGCTGAGCATTGGTCCTGTGTGAGAATACATGAAGTTCAAAAGTTGCTTGTTGCTTGCTGTTGTGCACAAGATCCCTGAAGAGCCCACCTTATCTTTGTGGCTGGCTGCTTTTTCTTTGTACCAACTCCCTCTTTACTTCTTCACACTAAATATCTTGTAATATTTCACTGAGATTTTATTTTTAAAAATGCATTGGGAGCCCATGGCTTCACCTCTTCCATAAGGATTTAGGAAGTGGGTTGTTTATCAAGAACAGAGGGGTTGTAGCTTCCATTTGAACTGTGATGGAAGGAAGCACAAAAATACACTACCTAGGTGAGTGAGCCTACTATGGGTATCCTTGGTTGTAGTGGGCCAGTGAGCAGGCAGGAACTTAAAATTAATGGTGCCAAAACCAAAACAAGCAGAAGACACTTCTTTGTGTATCTTTAAGGTCTGAGAACTCACTGCAGGACTAAGACACCTTGGTCTTTATTTCCATTCCCTTGGCATAATTTCAGATTTACTATGAGAGAGTAATGGACTGAAAATAAAAGGAAGGTCTATAAAATTTGCTTTTTCCATTCACTTTTGCTGAGATGAAGAAAAGAGCAGTCTGTCTCATCAAGTTTTCTGCTGGAAATAAAGTTCTTTCCCAATCTGCCTCCAGGTCTCCCTGGATGGTCATACAGTATTATCCAGTGAAAGCCTTTTTGAAGGAATGGTTTTACTCTAGTCTATAAATTTGAACTCTGGAAAGTGGAAACAGAATTTTTGAGATTTTAAAGCTTAAGCTTCCTAGGAGATCTGTTGAGAACAAGGGTTTCAATAAAAAAAACAGCAGACAATCATGAATCTGTAACAAAACTGCTCTGAAAAATACACTTCTGTAAGCTTGATAAGTATTTATAATGTACTGTATTTAATAGATCTAAATATCTCCCTATCAATTTAATTACAATATAGTAATTATCTTTGTTGACATGTGATAGCAATTCTAGAGACATTTTCTGAAGAGGAAAGTGACTTTCAAGTGAGTGCAATCCAGTTGCAACACTTGAAATACTTTCACATGCAAAATTTAAAAGCACACGAAGGTGAATACCTTCATTTGTACTGATAAGATACCCAAGTTTAATTAAAAAAAAAAAGAAAGTCTATTTTTTAAACAAGAAGACTTATGTAGCTAAATGCTAGCACATAGATCTCATTAGTTTTTTCAAGCCTCCCCAGTGTTATATTAATAGCTACAAGAAATGTTAATAGCATGTGACTCAGTGAGTCATAATTATTGGCAGCCAAAAAAAAAGAACTAAAAAATTGAAATGACATACAAATATCATATGATTTGTGATTCCCAAGAATGAATTAAATAGATAATCAAGTTAAACATCAACAAAGCACTGAAAGTGATGCAAATATATGTCATTTTCTCTTCTATTTTTTCTATATTTCATTAATTTAGTACAAGCTAATTCTTTTTTCTTAACTCATTACCCTAACATTTGACTTTAAAAGGTAATATTCAGCTGACACTGAATTAAAACTGAATGCTGTCAACAAATTGTCTTTGTCAGGTAGTTGTCTGAATAACTATGTAAAAATCTCCGCTACCTCTTTGATAAGTAATGCATCTAAATAATTTAACATAGCCCTAATCCTTGGAACTATAAAGAGATATGAGAAAGTGAAAACTTAGGCTGGTTCAAAAACAAGCTAAGGGCAATATTATTGCATTCCTAGAGGCATAATATAGTATTAATGAACCTTAAACATGTTAGCAAGAAGTAAAATCCTCTGTATCATTTAGAGAGCTCTTGTAGGAATGTGTTAGTTTCTTTGAACTGAAAAAAAAAAAAATTTTTCTGCTATTCTGACACAATATTGGTGTGTCAAGGAGAGTGAAGAATCATTAAGTACCATAAAAAAACAATTTTGCTATTCAGAAGTGTGTTCCAAAATTCATCAACACAGGAAAAATGTTGATTTTTTTTTTCCCCTATATATAAAGTTTTCTTTAAAAGAAACCCAGGAATTACCTGATTAAATAAGGACTAAATACATAGCAGGAAGACTAATCAACTATTAGATACATTTATTTTCACGTCATTCGTAAGAAGTTATTCAAATCATTCCCTTAGGACATACCTAGTTAGATGAATTCCAAGAATTCCTCTGAAGGAGCAGAGAGGAGAAACATTTACTAGTGTTAGTTGCAATAATCACTGGCAGAAATTAACCTCCAAATTAAAAAAAAAAAATTAATTCTTATTATATTATCCAAGAAAAAGATACTATTGTATTATGTCACTTTTTAAAAAAAAAAAATTACAAGTATTATTGCTACAATAAAAAAGACAGTGGTCCCTTTGTATATCTTAATAATAATGATCTGTGAACATAAATACTTTTCTTGTTGTTTAATTCTATCCCCAGCCTTATTTAGTTGCTGTAATATGCACGAATGTCTTCATTTATTATCTCTCTGCTGGTTGTCTCCATGTTTGCAGTGTTCCTCCACTATCTCACAGAAGGAAAATTATACCTTATAATATCCTAATATCATTCTGCCATTATATTATTGACTGATAAATAAATATTCACAGCCTATAATTAAATAGCCCTGCCATGCCATTTGAATAGCTTTTGCAAGCTTAATGGAGCTAGAACAAAATTAAGAAGTAGAAATGCTGCATTTAACAACCTTAGTGTCCCATCTTTGACTGTGGTTGGCAGTACATGTATAAGAGTATAGGAACGGAGCAGCCCTTTTCCTCTTATATATGCAATTAAATAGAGTCAGTGCATATTTGAATGTTCAGCCAACCTAAAACCTTGCATGAACACTCCAATAGTGAATGAAAACGATGAGTAAAGTTGGATTTACGTCCAAGTGTGTCATTATAAGACTAACTTTTGTTCTGGAGAAGATGTACTTAAATTTTTTTTACTGTTTAAAATAGAATAGAACAGAACAGAATAATTTCAGTTAGAAGGTGCCTACAGTGATCACCTGGTCTAGTGTCATGACCAATAAATATACAATATAATACACAGCTCCGGCAGAACATTTACTTGGGCGTTCGTTCTTTATAGGAAATTAGTCTTAGGCATGCAATTTCAGATATCACTCAACTGGTATTTCATAACCCATAAATACTATTAAGTGTTACTACAAAATATTTACTTCTGTGACTGAAATACTTTATACTAAGAAAATATGATTAATACATGTATGGTATATATAGGGTCTAAGCCCCAGCACCCTTACTTTTGTGCACCTATTAGGGAGAAAAATTATTATTGCAGTTTCATTGATTATACTAAGACATTTCATAGAAAACAAAACTTTTATGATATTTGGAATTAAATGAGTTTATATTAGTTCTTGGAATGACCCTTCATTTTGACTCTTTGTTGATATATAGAATCATAGGATGATTTCGGTTGGAAGGAACCTTAAAGATCACAGGGTTCCAACCCCATTACCATGGGCATGGACACTTCCCACTAGACCTGGTTGCTCAAAACTCCATCTAGCCTGGCATTGAACACCTCCAGGGATTGGGCTTCCACAACTTGTCTGGGTAATCTGTTCCAGAATCTCACTACACTTACAATAAAGAATTTCTTCCTGATATGTTATCTACATCTCCCCACTTTCACTTCAAAACTGTTTCTCCTCATCCTATCACTACACTCCCTGATAAAGAGTTCCTCCCCATCCCTCCTGTAGGCCTCATTTAGGTATTGGCAGGTCACTATAAGGTCTCACAGGGACCTGCTCTTCTCCAGGCTGAACAGCTCCAACTCTCTCAGCCTCTCATCTTAGGAGATGTGCTCCAGCCCTCTCATCATCTTTGTTGCCTTCTGCTGAACCCATTCCAACAGGTCCATGTCTTTCCTGTGTTGAGGACCCCATAGCTGGATGCATTACTCCAGGTGGGATCTCATGAATGCAGAGTAGAGGGACAGAATCACCTCCCTTAACCTGCTGGCCATGCTTCTTTTGATGTAGCCATGACCGAAGTGCAAGACCTTGCACTTGGCTTGGTTGAACTTCATGAGGTTCACATGGGCTCACTTCTCAAGCCTGTACAGATCTCTCTGCTTGGCATCCCTTCCAGCATGCTGACCATGCCACAAAGCTTGATAGTGTTGGCAAATTTGCTGAGGGTGCACTCTATCCCATTGTCCATTTCTCTGACAAAGATGTTGAACAGCACTGATGCCAGTGCTGACCTCTGAGGAAGGCTGAGCCATTGACAGCAATCCTTTGAGTGTGGTTATCTAGCCAGTTCCTGATCCACCAAGTGGTCCATCCATTAAATCTTTGACTCTCCAGTTTAGAGACCAGAATGCCATGCAGGACAGTGTCAAATGCTTTGCCAGGTAGATGATATCTGTTGCTCTCCCCTTATCTACCAGTGTTGTAGCGCATTCATAGAAGGCCACTAAATTTGTCAGGCATGACTTGCCCTTTGTGAATCCATGTTGTCTGTCACCAGTCACCTCCTTATTTTCCATATGCCTTAGCAGTGATTCTAGAAGGATCTGCTCCATGATTTTGTCAGGCAAAGAGGTGAGACTAACTGGCCTGTAGTTTCTCGGGTTCTCCCTTTTTCCATTCTTGAAAATGAGGGTTATGTTTCCTCTTTTCATGTCAGCAAGAACTTCACCAAACTGACACAGCTTTTCAAACATAATGGAAAGCATCTTAGTAACTTCATTTAGTAGCAGCTTAGTAACTTCAACAGCTCTCTCAGGAGCTATGGATGGATTTCTTCAGGTCCCATGGATATAATATGATGAATGTCGAATTCAAGTGAAACATCAGCTGTTGCATATATTTTTAATTTCACTTTAATTTTCTGGAAAAATTTAAAATTTTTAAGGTTCATTCCAAAAAAATTAAAAATAAACTTAAAATATCAAACCTCCTGTAAAATGAAACTTCCATTGTAAATTATTATGATAGTTTAAAACAAAAAATATCAGCAAAGAACTACTTATAGAACTGCAGGGATCACTACAAAGGGAAAATAATTTCACCAGGAATATCTGTGAATAGGTGACCTAGAATACCATATATATAAAATTTTAATTGCACCTGGAACTTATCAACAGCTTATTTATTTTAGTGATAAAAAGGTTGTGTTCAAATGTATAATTCACTCATTTAATTTCCTATATTTCCCTTTAGATAGATATTTATTTATAATATTTCCACTGTCTTAGGGAATATATCACTGATCCTATGCTTATTGCCTTCTAGTATGATACCCTGTTTTTTATAGTCTCCTGAGGGGACACGAAAGATGGCTTTGATGTCAGCTTCAGTGATTCCACAGTATCAAAGGCAAGCAAAATTGATAACAGTGAAAGAACTGCAAAACTCAGTCCTAGAGACCTGAATTTCACGTTCTATAAGCAGATGCCTTACAGGATCGCCTCTCTGAATACCACTGCTAGTTAAAAAAATAACTTGATAGTTTATTTCTTTTATGTAGCAAGAAATATAACCTTTTATGCTGGCTGTGTTGCTAATGGGCAGCCTTTGAGCAGCTGAGAACCTAAATGGAAGATATTCACAGGACAGATTTACAATTTAACTAGAGGAAATACTAGAAATAAGAGTTCTTACATGGATTTAAAGAATTTAAAAAAAAANATTCCAACAGGTCCATGTCTTTCCTGTGTTGAGGACCCCATAGCTGGATGCATTACTCCAGGTGGGATCTCATGAATGCAGAGTAGAGGGACAGAATCACCTCCCTTAACCTGCTGGCCATGCTTCTTTTGATGTAGCCATGACCGAAGTGCAAGACCTTGCACTTGGCTTGGTTGAACTTCATGAGGTTCACATGGGCTCACTTCTCAAGCCTGTACAGATCTCTCTGCTTGGCATCCCTTCCAGCATGCTGACCATGCCACAAAGCTTGATAGTGTTGGCAAATTTGCTGAGGGTGCACTCTATCCCATTGTCCATTTCTCTGACAAAGATGTTGAACAGCACTGATGCCAGTGCTGACCTCTGAGGAAGGCTGAGCCATTGACAGCAATCCTTTGAGTGTGGTTATCTAGNACTACACTCCCTGATAAAGAGTTCCTCCCCATCCCTCCTGTAGGCCTCATTTAGGTATTGGCAGGTCACTATAAGGTCTCACAGGGACCTGCTCTTCTCCAGGCTGAACAGCTCCAACTCTCTCAGCCTCTCATCTTAGGAGATGTGCTCCAGCCCTCTCATCATCTTTGTTGCCTTCTGCTGAACCCATTCCAACAGGTCCATGTCTTTCCTGTGTTGAGGACCCCATAGCTGGATGCATTACTCCAGGTGGGATCTCATGAATGCAGAGTAGAGGGACAGAATCACCTCCCTTAACCTGCTGGCCATGCTTCTTTTGATGTAGCCATGACCGAAGTGCAAGACCTTGCACTTGGCTTGGTTGAACTTCATGAGGTTCACATGGGCTCACTTCTCAAGCCTGTACAGATCTCTCTGCTTGGCATCCCTTCCAGCATGCTGACCATGCCACAAAGCTTGATAGTGTTGGCAAATTTGCTGAGGGTGCACTCTATCCCATTGTCCATTTCTCTGACAAAGATGTTGAACAGCACTGATGCCAGTGCTGACCTCTGAGGAAGGCTGAGCCATTGACAGCAATCCTTTGAGTGTGGTTATCTAGCCAGTTCCTGATCCACCAAGTGGTCCATCCATTAAATCTTTGACTCTCCAGTTTAGAGACCAGAATGCCATGCAGGACAGTGTCAAATGCTTTGCCAGGTAGATGATATCTGTTGCTCTCCCCTTATCTACCAGTGTTGTAGCGCATTCATAGAAGGCCACTAAATTTGTCAGGCATGACTTGCCCTTTGTGAATCCATGTTGTCTGTCACCAGTCACCTCCTTATTTTCCATATGCCTTAGCAGTGATTCTAGAAGGATCTGCTCCATGATTTTGTCAGGCAAAGAGGTGAGACTAACTGGCCTGTAGTTTCTCGGGTTCTCCCTTTTTCCATTCTTGAAAATGAGGGTTATGTTTCCTCTTTTCATGTCAGCAAGAACTTCACCAAACTGACACAGCTTTTCAAACATAATGGAAAGCATCTTAGTAACTTCATTTAGTAGCAGCTTAGTAACTTCAACAGCTCTCTCAGGAGCTATGGATGGATTTCTTCAGGTCCCATGGATATAATATGATGAATGTCGAATTCAAGTGAAACATCAGCTGTTGCATATATTTTTAATTTCACTTTAATTTTCTGGAAAAATTTAAAATTTTTAAGGTTCATTCCAAAAAAATTAAAAATAAACTTAAAATATCAAACCTCCTGTAAAATGAAACTTCCATTGTAAATTATTATGATAGTTTAAAACAAAAAATATCAGCAAAGAACTACTTATAGAACTGCAGGGATCACTACAAAGGGAAAATAATTTCACCAGGAATATCTGTGAATAGGTGACCTAGAATACCATATATATAAAATTTTAATTGCACCTGGAACTTATCAACAGCTTATTTATTTTAGTGATAAAAAGGTTGTGTTCAAATGTATAATTCACTCATTTAATTTCCTATATTTCCCTTTAGATAGATATTTATTTATAATATTTCCACTGTCTTAGGGAATATATCACTGATCCTATGCTTATTGCCTTCTAGTATGATACCCTGTTTTTTATAGTCTCCTGAGGGGACACGAAAGATGGCTTTGATGTCAGCTTCAGTGATTCCACAGTATCAAAGGCAAGCAAAATTGATAACAGTGAAAGAACTGCAAAACTCAGTCCTAGAGACCTGAATTTCACGTTCTATAAGCAGATGCCTTACAGGATCGCCTCTCTGAATACCACTGCTAGTTAAAAAAATAACTTGATAGTTTATTTCTTTTATGTAGCAAGAAATATAACCTTTTATGCTGGCTGTGTTGCTAATGGGCAGCCTTTGAGCAGCTGAGAACCTAAATGGAAGATATTCACAGGACAGATTTACAATTTAACTAGAGGAAATACTAGAAATAAGAGTTCTTACATGGATTTAAAGAATTTAAAAAAAAACAAAACAAAACAAAACACTGGTAACTTAGCATTATCTTTTTAAGCTGCAAAACTGTTTAAGCTTTTGCCCCATAATTAAACTAAATTGAATCAAAGAGTTTCAAACTAAGAAAACATTAGGGATTTTCTTTTTGATATAAGCATAAAATATTTTCAAAATTTGATTTAAAATATTTAAAATAATATGATTTCAAAATATGATTTTTAAAAAAAAAAAAAAA